>LPNX010226787.1:251605-332093 GCA_001517045.1 Pseudotsuga menziesii
TCTTCTGAAGAGCTGCTAAGTTCTTAATTTCTTCTTTCATTGATGCCGTGGTATTCTCTATCTGCTGAATACTTTGCTGGATTTCGACTTTCTCAGGCGGCTGACCCAAGTCCGCCCATGTGTCCGTCGCATCGTTTAGTACTGACAGTGCATCGTCGATGCGAGACTGCATCTATGCAGAAGCGAGTCGAAAGGCCTCTACTCTCGCTTGCTGGTTTGCTTGGGAAGTGTCTCGTACACAAGCCTCAAGCTCATCGATATACGCTTTGTGGTCCTCCTCCATCTTGGTCGTTGCTTCTTCCATCCTGGCTACTGTTTCCTCTAGAGCCTTTGCTCTGTCTGCAACTCTTCATACCTTCTGTGGAAGAGGTAAGGCGAACTCAATGCGACATTGGGGTAACTCCAATACGATGCTTTGTAGAACTTGAGAAAGATCCTGCTCTCATTCTTCATAAGTTCGTACTTCATCTGCCTTCTTCTGAAAGCTAGTGGCAAGTGCTGCATTCTTCTGCATCAGCTGCGTATTTTCTTCATAAGTCGCAAGCTCTCTACCTCTGAGCTCTGCGCTTAGCTGCTGCTGGATCATCTACAACTGATCAATGTGAAAATCTGCGAGGTTAACCTCAACAGGTTGCCTAAACTGTATTGGTGGATCCGTCATCGACGCAGGAAATCTGAGGCTCCCTGGTGGAATCAAAACTGTGTTGAGACGACCCTTCGCTAGGATCTCCTCATGGGAGATCGACTGTTTCGAACTTTCTCCTGCTGGCGCCTTGCTCAACTGAGTGTGGATTATGGCAGTTTTCTCAGTCAATGTTTTCAACTCGCCTAGTTGCTGGTCTATGGCCCCTTGCAGCTTCCCCGCGATGCCTGCATCGCCTGAAATGTGTCACTCATTCTGTCCCTTATTCTGACTGCGATTTGGTCATAGTCATCGGCTGTAAATTTAATCTCCCCACTTGGCGGTGTAACCTTTTGTTTTTTCTTCAGGGGCTCCTCCTCTGGTGTGTCCTCGTCATCCTGTGTCTGGGTTTCTACTTTGTCTTTGCCCTTGTCTACTGGGTCTGTTTGTGCAGTATCTGACTGTAAAGGTGTGGTGTCTTCGTACTCTTGCTTCCATTGGTCATCAAAGTCTTTGATGAGACCTTCGATATCCTGCGCTGTCATCCTGAACCAGCCAGGAGCCCAATCATCCCGTTTAGTCCTCTTTGGTCTCGAGTGGATTCTATGGCGGTCCACCATAAAATTAAGCTAATCATCGTATGTGTCTACCACCTACTTGCTGATCCGCGGTACTTCTAGGACGACTTTCTTCAGCAGCATATAGTATTCATAGAATACTATCGCGTTGAGTTTTTTCTTTTTTGGGTGGTTAGTCTCCCACAGGTTTGTATAGTGCACCCCTCTGGGCTCACCACTTGCTAGCTGTTTAAATTGGGTATGGGGCGGCTCCTTCCACCCCACAAATGCACAGAGGATTATCAACCATGAAAAATGAAAATGGTGGGTAGCCTCATCCTGTGCCGCCAAACAATATGCCTGAAACATATTTAACAAAAATAAAGACCAGTTGAAATGTTCCCCCTCTGCAACCTGTATAGCAAGTTTAATTACAGACCCTGTAACTTCCTTGGGCCGAACCTTAGTTAATAGCCTGCTTGCAAACAGGCTAGGTGTAAAGCTGAGTGTTTTGTCCAGTATGCTTCCACTGTCGTAAGCTCGACCTCCTCTCTGTAGTTGGTACTTGGCAACTAGGGTGGGTGCTAGCTTGGGTTCCTTGGTATTTCCTGTTGTATCTATCATCGGGTGTTGACCAGTCTTGGACAATCCGGTAATGCGATGTATGAGGTCGATGTTCAGATCGACCTTGTTACCAAGCCACAGGTAACCTCCATGTAAACAAGAAAGTAGTATGCGCACCACGGCATTAACCTCTACACTGCGCCCGGAATGTGGAAGTCTCAACAGATTGAGCAAGCTTGAGCGCCCAAGAATCTGAACATGGTCCATGGGAAAGTATTCGTTTGCACCCGTCCTCGGGTTCTTCTGAACTGTAAGGTACTAGTCTGGTCGAAACTAGGTATATGTCTTACCGTCGGCCAGGTTATAATCGATGAATTTAGCAACAACTGCATATCCTAATAGGTCTCCATCTTCCTTTACCCGAGAATCAATCTGTGGTATGGAAACATGAAACTTACCACTCTTGGGAAGTTTTACTTCGGGTACGTCTTCGGTTCGTGGCATAATGTAGTTTGTTGCATTATGAACTTCTTCCTCCAACTCCAAACTGCACTCGTCTAGTATCTGAGAGTGGCTCCTCGTCTGTGGCGGCTGTCTGGTCTGTGATGAGCCTGGCTGGGCACCCTTAAGCGGCGTCGTCATAACACCTTCAATGCCGTGATGTTCAAACCTTCTCAAAATGTCGCCTATAGGTTCCTCCTCGGACATAACCCTCTTAGTGGAATCTCCTGGGCGTGCAATGGCTTCGAACTCTGGGAATCATAGCACTCTGTAACGGGGTGAACTCTGCACAGGGGACTCTTAACAGGTTACTCTGTAGCTCTCGGGTTTCTGCAAATGTAACCCCCTCGAATGAACAATTTCTGCTTTTATGCCGAAGGCAACAATCCCGGACGCAACGATCATCTTGACTGAACCCGTCGGTCATAATAATTACATGGACAAGACCCCACCCGTCATTTGATTCTCCATAAATGCTGAAATCCGGCCATGTTTCCCCCAAAACGTGTGTGTACAGGCGCCGATCTCGTCGAAGATTTGCCAAATCTGGAAACTTAATTATGCTGCTGCCAAATCTACGGTAAGATATACCGGTCATTTCTTCATTAACTGCCTGTCATAAGGCGACTTGAATGGTTCTCTATCGGTTGCAAAAACTGGATACGTGGCACGGGGAAACATCGCATTGCTGCGCTGAAACACCGCATCACCTGCGCAAACAAACAAACGGTTTTTTTTTTCTTTTTTCGCAAGCCATTTAGTGACTTGCGCAAAATGAACCGACCTTATGCGATTTCTCATACTTATAATACTTGCCGGTGTAGACTAGTTCCCGGTGCGATGCCTCCTTTCAACTACACTAGACATCTGCACCACCCAAAACTGGCTAAGCTAGGGCTGAGAGGTGGGGTGGCTATCGCTATAGAGCTTAAGCCTACTACCATTGATCCACGTGGGAAGAAGCTCCCCGTTCAGCTGGCTGAGCTAAACGGCACCTCCCTCTGTAACTTGCTGTATCTGATATGGCCCCAGCCAATGCGTCTTGAACTTCCCTGGAAACTTAGTGAATTTACTGTCATAGAGGAGTACTAGGTCTCCAATCTGGAAAGTCTTACTCTTAATATGTCTGTCATGCCAAGCTTTTTCTCGTGCCTTCTGCACTTTCTGCTGGAATCCGGCGACGAATCTGTCTTCCTCTAGGGCAAGCAGTTGTGCTAGCCTTTCCTCCACTGTGTCTGTATCAGTCATCCCGGTGATCTGAGCGATTCTTAAACTGGGAAGAATATACTCCATAGGCATAACAGCCTCCTGTCCATACACCAAGCTGAAAGGAGTGCGTCCTGTAAGTTTCTTGCATGTGGTCCTATACGTCCATAATACAACGTTAACTCTGAGGTCCCAATCATTCCTTTGACTGTTGCAGATCTTAGTAAGAGCGTTTTCTAAAATTTTATTAAAGGCCTCCACCGTACCGTTAGCCTGTGGGTGGTAGGGAGTGCTCTTATGGTGCTGAATCTGGAATTCTTCTGTCAAGGCCTCAATGGTGCGGTNTAGAAAGTCTTACTCTTAATATGTCTGTCATGCCAAGCTTTTTCTCGTGCCTTCTGCACTTTCTACTAGAATCCGGCAACGAATCTGTCTTCCTCTAGGGCAAGCAGCTGTGCTAGCCTTTCCTCCACTGTGTTTGTATCAGTCATCCCGGTGATCTGAGCGATTCTTAAACTGGGAAGAATATACTCCATAGGCATAACATCCTTTAGTCCATACACCAAGCTGAAAGGTGTGTGTCCTCTAAGTTTCTTACATGTGTTCCTATACGCCCATAATACAGTGTTAACTCTGAGGTCCCAATCATTCCTTTGACTGTTGCAGATCTTAGTAAGAGCGTTTTCTAAAATCTTATTAAAGGCCTCCACCGTACCGTTAGCTTGTGGGTGGTAGGGAGTGCTCTTATGGTGCTGAATCTGGAATTCTTCTGTCAAGGCCTCANGATTGCTCATCAAAATTACGGGGCAGCCAAATCTACTGATGATGTTCTAAAAAAGGAACTGTGCGGCTGTAGCAGCATCATAATTTCTTACTACTTTGGCCTCTGCCCATCTAGTGAGGTACTCTGTTCCAGTGATAATATATCTCGCGCCAGTGCGTTTTCCTGGTGGGTTAATAGGACCCACAAAGCCTCTAGCCCACTTGTCAAATGCGCGTAGCGTAATCTGCGGTCGCATCGGCATTTCATCGCGTCGCGAGGGTTTTCCTACCCTTTGGCAGATATCATAGCATCTGCAGAAGTCCTTGGTGTCCTTATGCAACGTAGGCCACCATAATCCTGCATCTAGGATTTTTTGCGCAGTCGTCTTTCCTGCGAAATGACCTCCTGCGGTCCCTGAATGTGCCTCTCTGATAATAGCGTCTTTTTCATGTGGCATCACACATCTGCGCAAAACTTCATCTGGTCCTAACTTGTATAGGTGTCCTACGATCAGGGTGAAGTCTGCTGCTTTAACAACCAACTGCTTCTTTTGTTGCTTAGTGAACTCATCAGGCGCTAATCCTTTAATGAGAAAGTGAATGATATCAGCATAGTAGTCATCCGCAATCTGGATAGAAAACAACGTCGCGTCTGGCAAATTGTCCTCTAGGTTACTTGGCTTTTCTCCTGAGTCTATCCGCGACAGATGATCAGGTCCAGCGTTCAATCTTCCTGGTTTAACAATGATTTCAAAATCATACTCCTGAAAGAGGAGTAACCATNCCGCTGTAGCAGCATCACAATTTCTTACTGCTTTGGCCTCTGCCCACCTGGTGAGGTACTCTGTTCCAGTGATAATATATCTCGCGCCAGTGCGTTTTTCTGGTGGGTTGATAGGACCCACAAAGTCTATAGCCCACTTGTCAAATGCGCGCAGCGTAACCTGCGGTCACAGCGGCATTTCATCGCGTCGCGAGGGTTTTCCTACCCTCTGGCAAATATCGCAGCATCTGCAGAAGTCCTTGGTGTCCTTATGCAAAGTAGGCCACCATAATCCTGCATCTAGAATTTTTTGCGCATTCGGCTTTCCTGCGAAATGACCTCCTGCAGTCCCTGAATGTGCCTCTTTGATAATAGCGTCTTTTTCATGCGGCATCACACATCTGCGCAAAACTTCATCCGGTCCTAACTTGTATAGGTGTCCTGCGATCAGGGTGAAGTCTGCTGCTTTAACAACCNCATGGCTAAGCCTTCTCTCTCTGTCGTGGTGTAGTTCTTTTCTGCTGTCGATAGCTTTCTACTGGAGTATGCAATAGGGTGATCAATATCCCCTTCTCCCGGTTGCGTTAAGACAACCCCTAGTGCGATGCCAGATGCATCCACATGTACATGAAATGGCTTAGTCCAATCTGGAAATACCAGGATGGGTGCTGTAACCATCTTTTCTTTAAGTGTGTCTAGACTTTGCTGACATTCCTCATTCCATAGGAATTTTACATCTTTCTTTAGCAATTTCTCCATTGGTGCTNTCATGCGCTAATCCTGTAGTGAGAAAGTGAATGATATGAGCATAGTAGTCATCTGCAATTTGAATAGAAAACAACGGCGCGTCCGGCAAATTGTCCTCTAGGTTACTTGGCTCTTCTCCTGAGTCTATCTGCGACAGATGATCAGGTCCAGCATTCAATATTCCTGGTTTAACAATGATTTCAAAATCATACTCCTGAAAGAGGAGTAACCATCTGCAGATTCTCCCCCCTAACACTGGCTTATTGACCAGATACTTCAATGCGGAATGGTCAGTAAACATCTTGAATGAGGCACCCAATAGGTAGTGCCTAAACTTCTGCAGCGCATACACCATAGCTAAGCCTTCTCTCTCTGTCGTGGTGTAGTTTTTTTTCTGCTGTCGATAGCTTTCTACTGGAGTATGCTATAGGGTGATCAATATCCCCTTCTCCTGGTTGCGTTAAGACAACCCCTAGTGCGATGCCAGATGCATCCACATGTACATGAAATGGCTTAGTCCAATCTGNCCCTTGACGAACTTTCTGTAATAGCCGGTATGACCAAGTCTTATCCTCAGTTGCTTGAATGAGTTAGGTGCTGGAAGATTTACAATGATGGCAATCTTTGCAAGATCTACCATCAAGCCTTGTCTGCAAACAATGTGACCCAACAAAATACCAAATGGTGCACAAAATATACATTTCTTGAAGTTTAGAGAAATCTGGTACTGCCTACATTTATCTAACATCAGTCTTAAATCTCCTATGTGCTTGTCAATTAGTCCAAATACAGTCTAATCATCAAAATATACTTCTAGGAATTTATGGATGTATTCTTTAAATACAACAACTACTACTCTAGAAAATATAGCTGGTGCATTCTTAAGACCAAAGGGCATTACCGTATATTGGAACGAGCCCCATTCTGTTGCAAAGGTGGTCTTGGATCGATCTTCTGGGTGTATTCTGATCTGGTGGTAGCCTAAAAATCCATCAGTGAAGGAGTAGACCTCCTGTCCTCCCACATTGTCTAATACCTCATCAGTGAACGGTGTCGGGAATGGATCGTGAAGCAATGCATCGTTGAGCTTGCACAGATCAACACAGATCCTGATGTCTCGTTTGGTTTTCTTCTCTTGTACTGCCATGGGGATAGCCCATTCGCTTTCTTCTATAGGCTCAATGATTCCTGCTGCTAGCATCTTATCGATCTCATCCTTTACTTTTTCTTTATACCGTGGATTTAGTCTATATGGGCGCTGCTTGACTGGTCTAGCATCCTCCTTCAACGGTATCCTCATGACTCCCAGGTTGCCAACTATTCCCTTCATCTCCGTGAACTTGGTGGGAAATAGGTCCTGATAGTCATGTAGCAAATCTGCAATCTATCCGACTGTTTCATCGTTCCAATAGTCTCCAATAGAAGCAAACTTAGGTTCTATGTCTATGCCAATATTGATCTTTTTAATCTTAATGGGCTCTGTGATTGCTGGAATTTCTAACTGTGGTCCCTTAACATCGCGAGTGCCTTCTAACTCCGGAATGTTGGTGTCGCGAGGATCCTCATCCTCTTCTGGTTCAGATGCAAAATTATAACACTCTAATGCCTCTTTTAGCTGGATAGCCCACTCAGGTTGAGCTGATACTAATATGGTACAATCTTCAAATATCTTACTCTTTATTACTTGTAGGGCTTGATCAACCTTTGGATACTCAGATTCAAAAGCGAAGGTGAGTAGGAAGTTGTCTATCATAAGCGGCCATGTTGTTGTTCCCTTGCGCAGTTCAGTCTCTGTATACCAGTTCCTTGGAACTGTATCCAACGTATGAACGAATCGGTGAACCCATTCATCCTCGGGAATGTCCGACCAATTCTGTTCGCATGATTGAATGTGTGATCTGGGGTCACTCTCTCCTTTGTATTTCTGTTGGACATACTCTCTGTCGACAGAAAATCTAATTACCATGAATCTCTTAGTATCATCCCATGATGTGATGTTCTCTTTATGTGCATACCACCATCTTGCAGGTGTGGCTCGTACTGCAAGGTCCATAGCTACGATCTGCTACTCGTGAGGGATCTGTTGTTCAAACTGCTCAAGAAAGTCCTGGATATTTGTTAGACCATGAAAGGATGGAATCTCATTGATCTCTGCACCAATCCATCGCAGTGACTTAGTCAAGTATGCGCACCTGCGCGCTGAGACTTCGTGAAGTCTATTCTGCCAGTTTTCTAAACCAACATCTGAATCTGATGCGCATGAGCTGTCGCATTGCCAACTGATATTCCCTTTTGCGGTTGGATTGATGTAGTCGCTCTGGTTTGTGGTCATCTGATAGAGGCTCTCCATGTTATGTGCCTCCTCCTCTGCCCGGATAGGTTCAATATATCTAGGACCCTGAAAATCATCCAACGGTGCGATGACCTGGATCTGCGCGTCCTCAAAGGTCATTTGTCTTCTCTTTAGGTCGATAACGGACATGTTACTGATCGCCCAATCAATGCCTAGCAATGCTGGATAGGGTCTACTATCGCCAATGATTTCTCTAACTTCAAAGTCCATGAAGCTGTGAACTCCGTCAATGTCAACTGGCACCTGCGGTAACCGACCCAGAGGTGACACACACTGCTAATTAGCTAATCTCAGATGGATAGGCGATCTGACTAACTTAGGGCTACCCATCTGTTCCCATGTTTGCTTAGTCAGAACATTCACGTCTGATCCTAGATCTAGGATCACCTCATCCATTTCAAATTCTCCAACCTGCGTTATGAGTCGCATCTCTCTTCCTGTTCTTGTATGTCCCGTAATATTATGAATAGCACGTTGTGTATTGCTCACGGAAGAAGATGGCTGACACTGATCTATGATACGCTGAAGTTCTGTGATAGCTTGCTCATTTCTTACAAGTTTTAGACAACTCCGTAGGAAGGAATGTACACTTCCTGTCATCTCGTCCTCATCGCATCTTCCTGATGTGGTAGCCTGCGATGTCTATACAAGGCTATCGCCACAAGGTGCTTGCTGCGGTACGCCCCTAGACGGTGGTACCTGTGATCCTGATTCAGTAGGGTCATCAAAGAAAGCCTTAGATTCCTGAAATGTCTGTTTGTTCTTCTGTAGGTTGAGTGGTGTTGCTTTATTAGGAGCTCTCCGCACCCACTCCTGACCTGTGGTCTTTTCCGTTTCCTGCGATGTCCCACTGGTAGAAACACCGCTGCGAGTCACAATATTGACTCTTGGTTCTGGCTCTTCCTGCTCAACAGCAATAAACTGGATGTTCTGGTGTACTGCTGGCTTAGGTTCTTTGATCTTAGATATCAAGGTAGGGCACTCCTCTATAGTATGATCATAAGATTTGCAGTAGTTACAAGTAGTAGTGGGGTTCTGACAGTCCCTAGCATAGTGTCCTACAACTCCGCAGTTGTAACAAGTAACTGGTCCACGGCCACGGCCAAAACCCTCTCCTCTGCCGGAGCCTTCTCCTCGCGCAAAGCCTCCTCCATGGCCTCCATAAGCCGGCTCCTGCTGTGGTTCTACTGCTGGACCCTGTGTTTCTGACTGGACTCTGTACAAGTCTTGCTTTGCTCCGACCCTGAGATCATAGGCTCTGCAATCGTGTACATCATGGCCTACAGACTTGCAGAAGATGCAGTATACGTTCTTAGGTGTCTGCACGTACTTCTGAAGTAGAGGGCACTGGTGAGGTAGATGTCCTCTCGTTTTTCATATCTCACACCACGGCTCGTGGGTCTGTGGTAAGGGGTTTGGAGCCCCTGTCGCTATATATTCTACAAAGACCGGACAATTATCTTTACTATGGCCTTGTGCTTTACATTTTACGCACCATATGTCTTGCGCAACCTCTTTCCCTTTCTTAAGTTCATGCAACTGTAATGTGAGATTAGCCAACTGGTTTTGTAAAGTTTCCATTCTTGTACTGCTCTCAGATAGAGGTGAAGCCTCTAGTTTCATCGCCATCTCCAACGCATCATCCTGCGTCTGGAGTTTCTGCTGCATTAACGACAGTCTAATGTGAGGGAGCAGTGCTGCAATAAACCATTCACCAATGCTGCTCTGGGTCTTCTGCCCCTGTTCCCTTAAATATAGGTAGCTTCATATCATCCCCCATTCTATTTCTACGTGGTGGATGTTGATTTACTGTGTTACTACCACTCGGCGGTGTAGGTGGAGGTGATGTAGCGGTGGTAGGTACTGTCTGTGAGCTACTGGATGGAGTTCCTACGGGATTGTCCTGAGTCTCGGTCTGTTTCTGTGGGGTGTAAGGGTGGTAAGGGATACCCCCCTCTGTTCCTTCTGTGGTACTATGACTCTTTTGTCTAGTACTAGCTGAACTGTCTTCAAATATTGGAGAGCTGAAATCTACTTTATAATTCTTTCCACTACGTGTTTGTCGAATGTCATCAAAATCACTTTCAAACTCTTGTGACATTACTATTTCTACTTATTCATCTGAAACTAGATCCATTGTTCCTTTTTCATGTAATAGCATCTTAATGGACAAGTTTAAAGATCTTAGGTACTTACCACGATATCCTTTGAAGAAATAGCGCTCAGCCTCGCTGAAGCTTTTTGTCTAGTCGACTGCAAACTCTGTGACGAAGCCTTCTAGCACGCTCGCAAGCCAGAAGTCTACTGCCCTCGTGATAAGATTATCCAGGTTCCTCATGGTCTGAATCAGCTCCGGTGTCCAGACAATGTCTCTCTTCTTTTTGAATATGCTTGTATCAGTTAACTTTGATAACCAGTCGCAAAGCTCGTTCCCAAAAGTCGTAAAGAATATCACATGCAGGTCTGTAATGATATGTTTCTGTAACCAGGCCTCTGTACTCAGTTTAGGACTCCTGTTCTCTCGTTCAGCAAATTCTTTCTGGTTAGACCAAACCCACTCATTGAGTTAGTCTCTCGTAGCACGCCACCAGAACATCAGCTCCCATTTGTTCAAAACCGGCAACGGAACCATTTGTTGGCTATCATGGGCAGACCCGGGTTTACTGTATTTAACCAACAAAACCCCTAGCTCACTGGCCCTTTCGGCGACAGACCGCGAAGTAGCCTGAAGTCTCACCTGAAGTGATTCTAAAGGGTTGGCCAAGGACTCAAGCATCTTGGACCAGGTTCTGTGGCATCCTACTTGCGACTAACAACTCTGCTAGTCGCAGGGCCTCTTTCTCTGCGCGTCACACGACCCTCTGCTTGCGTCGCGCGATCTCAGTGTCTCGCAGCCCTTCTCACCGCAAGATCTCTCTCTATCCGGCGCCCAGTCCCTGCCTACGTCGCGCAACTTCCACCAACTCGCGGTGACCCCAGCCTTACCGCGTCGCTGCGCACCAGGCGACATGTAACTTCCTCCCAACACTAAGTCCTTAACCTCCAGTATCGCGCACCGTAGCTCCTCTGCCGGTGCGGTATCGCCTCCATGCGATACCCTAACCTCGCGGCTCAACGCACTTAGTGTTGTAGCGGATGTGCACAATTTTTTAAAGCTTGCGCTACAAGAAAGTATGCTTTAATGTTTTTCAAAAATTAAACTCATGATAAAGGTTTAAACCTGTTTAAAGAACCTTAATAAAGATTTTATGTTATTTTTTAGACTTTTTAATCCATATAAGCATTCTATAAGCCCTGTAACTATGAAATCAAACCAAATTATAAAAAAAAAACTAAGAAATCAAATAATCATGAAAGCTAAAGGAGAAAGATTCAAACTATCCTAAGAAACAAAATTTTCTAGGAGTAATGAATAAATCCAAGCTTCAAAACTTAAACAAAAGTATTAAAAAAATGGAAAACAAAAACATGATCTAACATTTGGCTTCTGTAGCGGGATGAAGTGCTTCGTGTGAGGCTTCAAGAACCTGTAGACCAGTGTCTTATGTGCTGCTACTTGCTAGTCTGCAAAATTTCCATTGGGTCATGGAGTCCTTGTTCTGTTATTCACACCGATATATACAATGAAAGTTCAGTATCCATCTCAAAAACTATAAAAATGCTTGAGGAATCGTCCATTAACTAGATTAGACAATTGCTCACCCTCCAAAGTCTGTAGTACAAAAGTATTGTTTTCTAGGAACTGTGATACTATGAAAGGACCAAACCAAAGGTTATCAAACTTGCCATGCTTTCCTTTCTGCTCCTTCCTAGTATCCCATCTTAGACCCATATCTCCCACTGAAAAAAGTGTTTTCTTTAATTTTTCTATCAAATCTTTCTTTGACTTTTAATCTGTACAGCTGAGCCTTTTCTTCCACTATTTCTCGTTTCTGTTGTAACTCTATCAGTGCATAAATTCTTCTTTACATATCATTAGGTTCTTCCTGACAATCTTGAAAAAATTTCATCACTGGGATACCCAAC
This sequence comes from Pseudotsuga menziesii, assembly GCA_001517045.1. Taxonomy (NCBI): domain Eukaryota; kingdom Viridiplantae; phylum Streptophyta; class Pinopsida; order Pinales; family Pinaceae; genus Pseudotsuga; species Pseudotsuga menziesii. The sequence goes on from LPNX010226787.1 coordinate 263,707, forward strand.
TGAACAGGAAAAATTGCATCAGTACCATATACTAATTGGAAAGGAGAGGTTCCAATTGTTTTCTTAACTGTTATTCTATCTGCCCATAATGCATATTTTAACATTGAATCCCATGATCATTTATTCTGCTTCAATAACTTCCTGATACTCTGTATGATATTCTTATTAGATGAATCAGCTAACCCATTTCCCTGGGGATAATAACGTGTTGAGTGTTTCAATATAATCCCATTCTTTTCACAAAATGCCCCCATAGCCTTAGATTTAAAAGCTTTAGCATTATCAGTCAATAATTTCTGAGGACATCCAAATCTACTAAGAATATTTTCTTCAATAAAATCTATGATCACCTTATCTGTTGCATTTCTTGTGGGAATAGCTTCTACCCATTTAGTAAAGAAATATGTAGCAGTCAGAATCCACTTATGCTGCCCTGAAGAAGATGGATTTATGTCTCCTATGAAGTCCAAACCCCATTGCTGAAAAGAGGCATTAACTGCAATTGACTTTAATGGTAATGACAACAGCTTTTGCTTACCAGCAAACTTCTGACAAGGGATACATGCTCTTACCTACTGATATACATCTAAGAATAAGGAAGGCCAATAGTATCTGGCCCTTAGAATTTTATATGTTGTTGCCTTCCAATACTTATGTCCCCCATAAACACCTTCATGGGATTCAGAGATTACTCCTTCAATTTATGGTTTATCTAAACATCTGAGCAAAATACCTCCTGGAACTTTCCAAAACAATTGTTGTTCTATCAAACAATATTTAGTAGTTTTCAACTTTAATGACCTAGCAGCTTTCTTGTCTAAATCTTCTGGACATTGCAAATACAAAAGAAAGTGTACGATATCTGCATACCATGTGGATTTTGCATAGTGGTCCATAATCTTTTCTTTCTCCTACTTTGCTTGAATTTCTTCCTGTGCTGGTTGTTCTTCCATGAGATGTAGACCTAAAGCTTGGTAGTTTGAAACAGCTAGCAATTTAGCTAAACCTTGTACCTTTACTAGCTTCGTAGGTCTAATATCCACATCATATTCCATTATTTTTGCAATCCACTTCCCTCTTTTTCCCTCACTGTCAGGCTGAGTCAAAACATCCTTAATGGCAACATTAGGAACATAAGCAATAACCTTGGAACGCAAAACATAAATTCTGAAAAACTTCATTGCTTTTTCCAATGAGTAAGCATGCTTCTCTAAAGTATTGTATCTTAACTCTGAATCTCTGAGAGTTTTGCTGAAAAATGCAATTGGCTGTTCAAGACCATCCTTATTCTTCTGTAATAAAACAACAACCAATGTATCTTCAGATTGAAAAGTAAAAGTTAAAAATTCTTTTGTAAAATCAGGACTTACTAATACTGGAGCTTCCATAAGATCCATCTTAATCTTTTCAAAAGAGTTTTTCGCTTTTGCAGTCCACTTGATCTCCTGATCTTTCTTCAACATAGTTGTAATCTGTTTGATGGTTTCAGCAAAATTTGGTATGAACCAACGCAGAAAAATGATTTTACCAATAAAAGATTGTACATCCTTCTTGCTCCTTGGTAAACTTATTTCAATATTGCTTTCACCCTTTCCGGATCAATCCGTATGCCATCAGCTGAAACTAAATGACACAATAACTTACCTTCTTGTACAACAAAATGTGATTTCTTTGGATTGAGAAATAAACCATATTTTCTGCATTTCAGAAAAGTTTGTTTTAAGTGTTTTAGATGCTCATCATCTTATTGTGAAAAGACTGTAATATGATATAAGTAAATCACTACAAACTTATCACTTTCCCCTACAAAGGCTATGTCCATAGCTCTTTGAAAAGTAGCTCCAGCATTCATTAATCCAAAAGGCATTTTATCGTCCATGAAAGTACCCCAAGGTGTAGTAAAAGCTGTTTTTTCTCTGTCATCAGGGTGCATGGCAATTTGATTATATCCTGAAAAACCATCAACCATAGAAATTCTTTGTGCGCCAACAACCTTCTGCAATATTTGTTCTATTTTTGGTAAAGGGTAATTGTCCTTCAATGAAGACCTATTCAGATTTCGAAAATCAACACACAGTCTGATTTCACCATTCTTTTTCCTGACAGGAACTAAATTGGCTACCCATGAAGAATATCTGAGGGGAACAATAATCTTAGCATCTAATAACTTTTTCACCTCCTTTTCTATAATAGGGAACAGTGTTGGATTTATCCTCGTTAATTTCTGTCTAAAAGGTTTAACATTTGGTTTTAGAGGCACTTTATGCTGTATAATTCCAGTATCATATGTCTTCAAATCTTCATATGACCAAGCAAAAACATCGACATACTCTTTTAACAACTTAATGTACCTGTTTCTCTGCTTTGCTGTGAGTGCTTTTGAATTCTTCACCATTCTAGGATGTTCAGGGGTGCCAATATTAAAGTCCACTACATTTTCTTCTGACGACTGTACAACAAGTTTTAAAGGTGTATCATGCTTTGAAAATATTCTTTCTAATGGCACCGAACCCTTAGGAATGAAATTACTTTTAAGTTCAATAATCTTGTGACCTGCAATCTCATTTTCTGCAATATCTTCAAATTCTTCAACCTCATCATCTTGTTCTTTATCAATTAGGGAATTGGCAAACTCACCTGTCAGCTCTAAGAACCTTTTTATTTCAATGTCATCTTCAAAAACTTTCCACTACTTTACATTATCAGGCACAAAAGGTTTGTACCTAACCTCAATAGGATACTTTAGCTATGTTGTTTTGGGAATCCTGAAATGTGTGGTTACTAGGGCAAGAGAATCAGCAGTTTGGTTATGATCCCTAGGAATATAAGTGATATTAAAAGCCACAAAGTAATTGTCTATCATATCCCATACTTCATTACGGTACACTTTCAATAGATCTTGTCTTACTTGATAGTTGTTCCTTACTTGCTGAACAACCAACTCGGAGTCGCCATACACAGAAATCTGTTGAATACCTAAATCTTTTGCAGCTTTCAAACCTAACAACAAATTAGCTTCATATTCTGCAGTATTGTTAGTGGTAATAAATTCCAATTTATACATTAACCTTAATGCTTCACCACGAGGAGATATTAGAAGAACCCCTGCTCCAACGCCTTCCTTTCATGATGATCCATCAAAATACATTTTCCAAAGTTCATCTTCTTGTTCCCTAGTGCATTTGACTTATTTTTGTTTTTCAACCTGTAATAAACCAACAGTATCCTTATCATCACTAAAATGCAACATACAAGTACCCAAATCCTTGTCAACAACATACAAGGGATGATTTGTAGGGTTCTTGTCATCAGTCACAATATAGACAAATTGTAATTCTCTATATAACCTTCTGTTTTCTCCTCCAAATATAGGAATGGTGTCATATGTTAAGTCCATATGTAGAGTTCCACCAACCTTCTTGGCCTAAGATCTAGAGAGGAGCAGTCCAAACTTGGGTGTAATGTCTGTCACTACCACATCCATAATCACACTCTTCATTGGTAGTTGAGCTAAACTAACCGCCATATCTTTTATCACTCCTAAACATTTTACAGCTTATGAATTAAAAGCATACAAGTCATGATAAGGTTTTGTTATGCTCAAACCTAAAGCCTCCTGTTGCTGCTGCAACTTTTCTCCCCAAATCTCTTAAATTTTGGGCCCCTCCTCATAACTGAATATCGCTTCAGGTTGTTCCATCCTTGATGTTTCTTCAGTCATGCTTTAAGTCTGGATGTTTTGAGCAATTTACATACAGCCTGCTCCCAGAATTTGTTTGTGCTTGAATTTTTTCAGCGGGTCGCATAGTTGGGTTGAGTCTTGCCAGTTGTCTTTGATAGGCCGTCGTTTTGAAAGTGAAATGGTCCTTGACTGTTGTTGATTTTTAAATGCTTTCGAACACTTAATTTTTCTGTCAAATCGGCTACTTTTGGTCTTTTTCCCTCCGTCGTTGCGGCTCCCAAAGCGGTTTAGCGTCCGAAGTCCAAATCGCTCCGACATCTGATTCGTATTTGTCTTCAATGCAGCTGGGAAAGCTACTGAGCTTCCGATTTGAATGTCTTCCGACGTCCGATTAAGCCCTCTCCCGCCCGCGTTTCGCATCATTTTGGCACTTGTCTTTCCACCATTACGGCTGGGAATTCCATTTGGCGTCCGACGTCAAAGTCACCCAATCTCCGATGGAGTTTTCCCGCCCACAGCTTTGAATTGCGCCTCTTAGTCTTCGTTTTCTTCCCGCCATTGTGGCTAAGCCAAGCATTTGACTTCCGATGTCGGTATCCTTCTGACTTCCACCATGGTGCACCAGGCCATTTGTTTTTGTGGAGAAGTCTTTTCAGTTTGAATAATCCGCCGCTTTGTTTCATAGCACAGTCCCAAATGGATAATACACGTGGGTTAATTGCAGGTGTGCGTAAGGAGCCGATGCGTGAAGAAATAGAAGAGCAGTTTAGAAAAATCGAAACGACACCGACCAGATCATTGAAAGGGCCCTTGAAGCGAAAGACAAAGTCAATAACGCTAAAGGCACGAACCTAACTGCTGGTCCGTTACTAAAAGAATCATGAGTGCATACAGACAACTTAGAAAAATACGAAACGCTGGGGAGACCGAAAGGTCATACGTGGGGGAAACCAAAACGATTTACTGTTTGTTTAAATATTGGAAAGGGGGAAGTTACAGGGGATTTTTCCCTGAAAAATTTGTAAACTCTTTTGCTTGTAAGAGGAACTACTTCGTTTTACAGTCAGAAAGTGCAATTTTTGCCTGCTGGAGAGAGCGAAATGTGGAATGTATCAATGCGACTAAATGAATAATGTTGAAGATGAACTATTTCGTTTTCAGCTGTGTTTCATTTACTGTGAGAGTATTTAACTTCCGGAACCTATGTTCTTGTTGAGTGTTCTTCAGTATCTTTTGGGATGTCTTCCACTGTGAGTAATAAATATTGTCCATAAAATAATTGACTATTTGGTTGTTTAAATATCTGTAATTGTTCATGTGTCTTGAATGAAGTATCAGCTATTTGTAACTCTTCATAATGCATGTACAAAATGTATTACTCACCAATGAATGATAACTCTGCTCCCTAGGGATAGTTTAGGTAGTTAGTTTAATTTTGTGTTGTATGTGTTTTGGGTGCTTGTGAACCTAAAGACGAGAGGTAAGAACCTGCGCATCACATTGTGACTGTTCCTTGCATCTTTAGCAACCTGCATTGTTAGTTAGGCACTTGCATATAATACATTAAGTCAAAAATACAAAAAACTCAGTGGACCGGGCCGCAATCGGTAAAGCCTTTGTTTTGTTACTTGACCTACGGTAGCCGGACCGCAAACCGAACAGATTCCCTACACCAAACAGTCAACGGGCTAGTTGGGAACATTGATTGGGGAGAATCCCTTACTGTTGTTGCCTATGATTTTTGGGGCCTCAACAGTTTTGGCGCTAGAAGGAGGGCCGCCAGTGCATGGCTGGCCGAGGAAACCCGTTTTCCCGAGAATATTACACCGATAACAGTTCTGAAACCAGTGGGTTCCGTAATCCAATTCCGGAAGAAAGAGAACATCTATATTCTGTTGGTAACAAAATTGTTAATGATTTGAGAAGGCATACCAGGGCATACGTAAAGAAGATTAGAGGACTGCCAATCATCCCTGATTTGCCCAGAAGAGAGTATAAAAAGAGAGATCATCCTGTAACAGAACACTCAGTGTTGGTAGGAGACTGGGAAGAGCTTGTAGAATCTGCTTTACAAGAGGTTGTACTACCTTTGAACCAAGAAGGCCCAGAGACCCCTCACAGTTCTCCTGCTCATACTCCAGTTGGTTCACCTCCTCACTCCCCACCCAGACTCATGGCAGGAGTAAATGCTAATCCACCACCGAACCCACCTAATCCACCTCCTGCATGGAGAGCCAGATCACCATTAAACCTTACACCTCCTTTACATGACATACCTCAAGCCTTTGACAAGATGTTTCCCAAGTTTGATCCCAATGAGAAAATACTAGTAGATGATCACCTACAAAGCTTTTACTTGGCAATTGAGGGATTAAGGGCCGGGGAACATGAAGACGTGGTATGCCGATTGTTCCCGCATACCCTCAAAGGAGCCGCAACGTCATGGTACTTTGGATTGCCTGCTAACTCTATCCCTGATTGGGATACCTTCGAAAGAATGTTCAGAAGTAAGTATGCAACTCAGAAAACTCATGCAGCTCTCATGAAAGGGCTGTGCGTGTTGAAGAAAGAAAGAAAAGAAAAAGTGCACAGTTTCACGCAAAGGTTTGCAGCATATCTAAATAACTTCTCTGAAACAGATAAGCCTTCAGACAAAGTTCTTATTGAATACTATACTTCAGCGTTAGGCCCTGATTTGGACATGTTTGCCAAAGGTAGGGCCAAGCCTACTCTGACAGAAACCTATGAAGAAGCAGAAGTGGTGGAAGCTGAAAGAGAGAGCATTGAAGACTATCCAGAACAATCTGGAGAAAAAGGTAAAGGAAGAAAAGCCTTATTGTTTACTAAGCCTAAAGAAGAAAAGTCTCCAGATTTGGAAAATATGGCCAAAATGATGCAGAAGCTTTCCAATAAAACCATAGATATGGAGAAAGAAAAGGAAGCACAAAAGTTTTATAAGCCATATTATAAGAAAAGAGAGGATAACCACCAGTCTCAACCTCCTCCTCACAATACTGCATCTATGAACTTAACAGAGGTAGGCTTGGATAATTTTTGCACATTCCACCAACAGCCACATTCTGAGAAGAATTGTCCGCAGTGGATAAATTCGATGACGTTGGTCATGAATCAGCTGTTAGATTCTAGGTTGACAAAAGAGGGAAATGAGGAAAGAAAGGAAAATTCTGCTTCCACGTCTACTCAAGAACAGGAAGAGGAAACCATGGCTTTATGGAATTATGTCTCACTATTTGATGCTGAAGAAGAAAAGACTCAGGGGTGTAAAGGCGTTATGGAAACCAACGTAACCACGAGGATCCAAGGGACGGTTAGGGAAGACAGTCTTATACTCCCAAAGATTAAAAGGCCGCAGAGAAATGTTAAGAAGATATTTCAAGACAAATCATTGGCTGATAAAATTCCAGAGTTCACTGTCACCAGCCAAGATCCTAGGCAGAGTGACACGCAGGCCAACCCCAGTGAAGAAAATGTTGGAAAATCCCATCCCATTGAGCAGCCGATGGATTATGACATTGTGGAAGATTTAAAGAAGATAAAAGCGACCGTTCCACTATTCGAAATGTGTAAAGTGCCTCAGCAAAAGGAAAGACTGTTGAAAGCACTTGAAACATCGGATGAGAAGCTGCCCGCGAGCAACCAACCTCAGGAAGAGGAAGAAATTGGAGAAACCAGCGTTGGAGGTAAGTCTAAAGGAAAACATCCACCTTTCCTCCTCACGTTTGAAATTTTCAATCATAATGTACATAACTGCTTGGTAGACTCAGGGGCGTAAGTAAATGTTATGCCCATATCAGTCTGTAAAAAGATCAATGGGAAGCCTAAGCCATCCACGTGGAGGTTGGTTCAATTGGACAGAACGGATGTTAAGGTTATTGGTGAGCTGGAAGATGTCCTAGTCCGTCTGGCATCTAATGACAAAGTGTGCCAAGTTATTAACATCGTGGTGGCTGATATACCAGATGCTTATGGTCTCGTCCTAAGCACAGATTGGTCGGCCAAAGTAAATGGATATTTTTCCTCAGATTGGTCGCATCTGTGGTTGCCATACAAAGGAAGTTCGAACCAGATCAAGATTTTAAGAGAGCCTCACATGAAGTACAATGTTACTCAACTGGAGGAGAAGAACGTACCAGTGGATTCTGTATTTGGAAACTATTTTATTGAGTTGGAACCAGGTAATTACCAAGCAGAAGAAGCCAACAACACATCTGATACCCAGCTTGATCTCCTTCGATTCTCACAGGCTGATGAGATTGACTGTAAAATAGTAGACTTAGCAGTAGGAGTAGATTCATTTCCAGTAGTTAATGATTTTTGGACTTTATTTTTCGATGGCTCTAAGACATTAGAAGGGTTAGGGGCTGGTTGTGTCCTGATTGACCCACAGAAGAATAAACACTTCCTGTCATGTAGATTAGAGTTTGAGTGTACTAATAATACAGCTGAGTACGAAGCACTGGTGCAGGGACTAAAGAAGGCAATTGAATTAAAGGTAAGTAATCTAAAAGTTTTTGGGGATTCTGAAATTATTGTGAAACAAATCCAGAATCAGATACATTGTATTTCTCCCCACTTAAAATCTTACCAGAATGAGGTATGGGATTTGCTGAAATATTTTAATGCATTTAACATTATTTCAATTCCAAGAATAAAAAACGCAGCTGCTGATCTATTGGCCACATCAGCCGCTAGGCTAGTACCCACTAATAATCGATGTTATGTTGAACTACTTTTCAAGCCCTCTGTACCTGATATGATTACGAACCTACGAGTGTTCGATGATGACCAGCAGATCATAGAATGTTTAACGAATGATGAGGTGTTTAAAGGAGCGATCATAGACGATGAAGAGCATCAGGCTGAAATGAAATACGATAATTTCATTCCTAAAGGAGTCAGAACGTTGGAAAAAATGTTCGATTTAAATGAAAAATTCAGAAGACCACCCAACGTAAAGACAATCAACTCATCGCTACAGTTCGAACTGATAAATTTGGGAACTGAAACGGTTCCTAAGTTCGTGAATCTCGGCAAATGCAGTTCGCCAACAGAAAGAGACAAATTCATCAGTCTATTTAAACAATATAAAGATGTTTTCGCATGGACATACGAAGACTTGAAAACATATGACACAAGCATAATCAAGCATGTCGTTCCCATTAAAGCAGGCGTCAAGCCATATCAGCAACCACTAAGAAAAATGCATCCAAAATTGGAACCGTTGATTCAGAGCAAAGTAAAGAAATTATTGGATGCTCGAATCATCTTCAAAGTCAGACATTCTGAGTGGGTATCAAATCTGGTACTAGTAAGGAAAAAGTCTGAAGAAATCAGACTCTACGTGGATTTCAGGAACCTAAACCGTGCATCAGACAAAGATAACTATCCCGTGCCACCCATGGAGCAGCTGCTACAAATGGTTTCGGGTTCTGAATTGTTTTTGCTATTAGATGGCTTCTCTGGCTACAATCAAGTACTGGTAGCCAAAGAAGACAGATTAAAGACAACGTTCAGAACCAAGTGGGGAACCTTTGCCTACAGAAGGATGCCCTTTGGGCTTATAAATGCTGGGGCAACATTTCAGAGGGCTATGGACATAGCTTTCCGCGGGCTGATTGGCCGAAGCGCTGTAGTATACCTTGATGATTCTACAATATTCTCGAAGAGAAGGGGAGAACATGCATTTCACTTAAGGCAAATTTTCAAACGCTGTCGTAAGTATGGCATTTCACTCAATCCTAAAAAGTGTGTATTCGCTGTCACGGAAGGAAAGTTGTTGGGCCACATAATTTCAAAGCAAGGGATCTCCATTGACCCAGAAAGAATCAAGGCCATTGAACAAATCCCCTCCATAATAAAAAGGGGATGCAATGCTTCATGGGAACCATAAATTTCGTACAAAGGTTTGTGCCTGATTTTGCCCAGACTGTTAAGCCGCTGCAGCAGATGGTCAAGCAGAATGCACAATTCAAGTGGACTGAACTTGAGAAGAATGCTTTCAGCAAAATTAAAACTGTTGTTGCACACACACCTTCCTTGAAAAGTCCAGATTTCGATAAAGACATTATGTTATATACTTTTGCATCCGATGATTCGCTAGCAGCTGTGTTCACCCAAAAGGAAGAAGGGGGGGATGAATTCCCAATCTCCTTTATGAGTACTGGTCTACAAGGGGCTGAATTAAACTACCCAACCATTGACAAGCAAGCTTATGCAGTATTTAAGGTAGTGAAGCAATTCAGGCCTTATATATTAAAAAATCGAACCAAAGTAATAGTCCCCTACCCAGCTGTAAGATCCCTTCTCATACAGAAAGAGTTAGGAGAAAGGAGGGGCAACTGGGTAACAACTCTCCAAGAGTACGACCTTGAATTCAAGCCAGCCTCTATAGTGAAAGGTCAAGGGTTGTGCAAATTTATGACTGAAAGCGGGAACAACGGAGAACAAGCATGGGAGGATGAGGCTGAATTACATGTAATGGATGTATGTCCTTTGTTTACAGCTCCTGAGTCTTGGTATAGAGACCTTGTGCATTACCTGCAATCAGGGTTGTTTCCAGAACATTGGAATTCCAAACAAAGAAGAGCTCTGCGTCTTAAATCGACCTCCTATCAACTTATTGAAGGAGTATTATTCACAAAGAATTATGACGGGGTTCTCCTCAGATGCTTAGAAAAAGAAGATGCAAAGAAAGTAATGTCAGAATTACATGACGGTCCTGCTGGGGGACATTATTCAGGAGATACTACAGCCCACAAAATCCTTAGAGCCAGTTACTATTGGCCTACACTCTTCAAGGATGCACATGCACATGTCAGGAAATGTGATATTTGCCAAAGGTGTGGTGGAAGACAGCCTAAAGCAGCAGCACCCCTAAAGCCTGTGATGATCACGGAACCATTCGAGCAATGGGGGCTGGATATTATTGGAGAAATAAAACCAAATTCCTCCCTGCAATACAAGTACATCTACTGCGGAATTTCCAGAAAAACCCTATTCTAACATATCTCACCGCAGAAACCTACAAAATGAAAAAGTACATTCTTACTGCGACTGATTATTTCACTCGTTGGGTCGAAGCTATTCCGCTACGCAAGATAAATGAAGAGGAAGTCATCAGCTTCTTACAAGACCACATCATGACCAAGTTTGGAGTTCCAGTTTTGTTAGTTTTTGATAATGCCAAGTACTTTTCATCAATCAAATTGACTGCTTTTTCTCATGATAAAGGGATAAAATTGCATTATTCTGCTAATTACTATCCGCAAGGAAATGGCCTTGCTAAATACTCTAACAAAAATTTGATTAGAATTTTAAAGAAGACTGTGGTAGAAAACCAGAGGAGTTGGCACTCAGCCTTACCAAATGCCCTTTGGGCTGATAGAGTCACCCCGAAGTCCGCGATTGGAGTATCTCCATATACCCTAGTCTATGGTAAAGAAGCCATCCTTCCTCCCAATATCATGCTACCATCTTCCATGCTAGCTCAAGAGTCTAGAGGGTCTGACGATGAAGTTTTACAGATAAGGATATATAATCTACTGAAAGCAGAAGAGGCTAGGTCTAAAGCTAAAGAACGCTTTAAGCAACAACAAGAGTCAGTTAAGAGATGGTTTGACAAGCATAAAGCTGGGACAAAAGACTTTGAAGTAGGAGACTTAGTCCTCAAATGGGACCACCCCAATGACGAAAAAGGAAAGCATACCAAGTTCCAGCAGTTGTGGGTAGGCCCTTTTCAGATTGCAGCCAAGCTTGGTCCTTCTACTTACAAGTTGCAAGATCTGCAAGGGTGGGAGGAGAACCTACCAGTAAATGGTTTGGTTCTCAAGCCTTATTTTTCCTGAGTTTGTTTGAATGCTTCTGTCTTGTATATAAATAATTCATCTGGATGTCTTTTGAGTCTTGTTTTTTAGCTTGTTTTGTTGATTTCAATAAAGGGAGCAAACCTGCGGTTGCATGGGAGACATCCAAAATTTCTGGGTTTGATAAACGTTTTGGTATCAGACTGTGTGTTGCTATTTATATGAAAGAACTTCTTCCAGTTTAGCATTTTTCTCGAATAGTTCTGTGTGCATTGAAGTCCTGCTTAACCCTGTGAAATAAACCGGATTCAAAGAGTTCGGAATACTATGTCGAGGCTCCATCCACGTCACACTTAAAATTTCTAGGGGATGATAGCAGAAGACCCCTGGAAAGAAGCAAGGTGAACAATATATTAGATATAAATGATCCCATGCCAAGAAACGAATGCCCAAAAGGCAGATAAGGATCAAAGAACTCCTATGAAAAGCATCGTACATCAAAGTAGATGCTGAATCATAAGTACTTAATTGCCGAAAGATCATCTCCGTCCGTGAGTTTAAACTTGAAGTACACCACTCACACAAAAGGACACTATGGGATAGAGGATTCTGAATTAAAATTCAGTAAGGAAGGCATGTAAGCAAACTCATATGAAAAGGGACAAAAGTCCAAAAGCACAAGAAAAAGTGTTAAAATGGCATGGGAATGAGGAACAAACGAATATTTCTGTTCACCATATACTACAATCATGTGGTATCCAAAGCTATCAGCCACCCGAAGACAAAGGTAATAATGAAACTCATCTTCTGGCCTCGACAGAGTTATCTGGACTTGAAAATCTCGGTTTCCACTTTCCCAAATTGGACTATTATCAATGATTGAAGATACACACTGCCGGCATTCGAGAAATCCAGATAGCTGGAAGAATTCGAAAGGATGCATTTGTTGTTAGATAGTCTGTCACTCAAATATTAATTGCCCAGAGATCTAGGTTCACCAGGTAATCGCCAGTTGTTGCTGCTGCAACTTTTCTCCCCAAATCTCTTAAATTTTGGGCCCCTCCTCATAACTGAATATCGCTTCAGGTTGTTTCATCCTTGATGTTTCTTCGGTCATGCTTTAAGTCTGGATGTTTTGAGCAATTTACATACAGCCTGCTCCGAGAATTTGTTTGTTCTTGAATTTTTTGCAGCAGGTCGTATAGTTGGGTTGAGTCTTGCCAGTTATCTTTGATAGGCCGTCATTTTGAAAGTGAAATGGTCCTTGAATGTTGTTGATTTTTAAAGGCTTTCGAACACTTAATTTTTCTGTCAAATTGGCTACTTTTGGTCTTTTTCCCTCCGCCGTTGCGGCTCCCAAAGCGATTTAGCGTCCGAAGTCCAAATCGCTTCGACATCCGATTTGTATTTGTCTTCAATCGCTTGACCATAGCTTTTACCCTTCCGCCGATGCAGCTGGGAAAGCTATTGAGCTTCCGATTCGAATGTCTTCCGGCGTCCGATTAAGCCCTCTCTCGTGCGTTTCGCATCATTTTAGCGCTTGTCTTTCCTCCGTTACGTTTGGGAAGTCCATTTGGCGTCCTACGTCAAAGTCACCCGATCTCCAATGGAGTTTTCCCGCCCACAGCTTTGAATCATGCCTCTTAGTCTTCTTTTTCTTCCCGCTGTTGCGGCTGAGCTAAGCCTTTGACTTTCGATGTCAGTATCCTTCCGACTTCCGCCGTGATGCACCAGGCCATTTGTTTTTGTGGAGAAGTCTTTTAAGTTTGAATAATCCGCCGCTCTGTTTCATAGCACAGTCCCAAATGGATAATACACGTGGATTAATTGTAGGTGTGTGTAAGGAGCTGATGCGTGAAGACGTAGAAGAGCAGTTTAGAAAAATTGAAACGACACCGACCAAATCACTGAAAGGGCCCTCGAAGCGGAAGACAAAGTCAATAACGCTAAAGGCACGAACCTGACTGTTGGTCCGTTACTAAAAGAATCATGAGTGCATACAGACAACTCAGAAAAATACGAAACGCTGGGGAGACCGAAAGGTCATACGTGGGGGAAACCCAAACAATTTACTGTTTGTTTAAATACTGGAAAGGGGGAAGTTACAGGGGCTTTTTCCCTGAAAAATTTGTAAACTCTTTTGCTTGTAAGAGGAACTACTTTGTTTTACAGTCAGAAAGTGCAATTTTTGCCTGCTGGAGAGAGCGAAATGTGGAATGTATCAATGCGACTAAATGAATAATGTTGAAGAGGAACTATTTCGTTTTCAGCTGTGTTTCATTTATTGTGAGAGTATTTAACTTCCGAAACCTATGTTCTTGTTGAGTGTTCTTCAGTATCTTTTGGGATGTCTTCCACTGTGAGTAATAAATATTGTCCATAAAATAATCGGCTATCTAGTTGTTTAAATATCTGTAATTATTCATGTGTCTTGAATGAAGTATCAGCTATTTGTAACTCTTCATAATGCACGTACAAGATGTACTACTCACCAATGAATGATAACTCTGCTCCCTAGGGATAGTTTAGGTAGTTAGTTTAATTTTGTGTTGTACGTGTTTTGGGTGCTTGTGAACCTTAAGACGAGAGGTAAGAACCTGCGCATCACATTGTGACTGTTCCTTGCATCTTTAGCACCCTGCATTGTTAGTTAGGCACTTGCATATCATACCTTAAGTCAAAAATACAAAAAACTCGGTGGACTGGGCCGCAACCAGTAAAGCCTTTGTTTTGTTACTTGACCTACAGTTGCCGGACCGCAAACCGGACGGATTCCCTACACCAAACAGTCAACGGGCTAGTTGAGAACGTTGATTGGGGAGAATCCCTTACTGTTGTTGCCTGCGATTTTCGGGGCCTCAACACCTCCATGACAGCTTTTGGCATTAGGTTATGAGATGCTCCTGAATCCAAAAGGCAATTATGTATCATTTGCTCATGAATAGTTAGTGTGATGTAAAAAGGAGGTGATGCACTTGCCTCATTTTTAGTTTTTTCTGCCAAAGCTGACCCAGTAAAGATTTTAGGACTTTCTTCCTATAAATTCACTGTGTCTGAGGGAAGTTGAGTGTTTGTTGAACCAATCATTTTCAGAACTTGATTTTTGTAAGAAGGATTCTTCATCAACTCAGTGAAAGGCATAGGGATCTTGATTTTGCCTAATTCATTTTCCAGGTTGAAATTCTGCATACTTTTATTTACTTCTTCAACTTCAACATTCTTCTTTTGTTTATCCTGTTTTTGTTTTTTCTGTAACACTGGATCAGACTGCTGTTTAGGAGGGAAAACTTCCTTTTTCTTAGGATTTTGAACTAGTTGCTTTGGACCTGACCTTACATTTAAAGTTTTCTTTGGCTCGGTCTGATATGTATCAGCAGTTACATCAGTCACTTCAAGATTCAAATAATTTTCTATTGCAAACACATTTGCATTCAAATCATTTTTTTATTATTGTTGTAAATTTTTAAAAAATCAATAATTTATCATTTTAAAATTTGACAATTTCTAAATAAATATGAACATAAAATTAATGTAATATTGTTTTTTAAAATTGATAAACTATATGTGAATGTCTATTAAAAATAGTAAAAATAAAATAATATTTATTTTAAAATCTCACAATTTATAAATATAAAATTAATGTTAAATGCATGTATATGAAATTAAAAACCAAGTCTTTATTAATTTGTTGGTCTATATTGTTTTTATTACTATTATTTTAAATAAATAATAATAATATATATATTTTTTAATTTTAAAGGGATAAATTCAAGTAAATAAAAACACATTTTCTATATGTTGAGGCCTGAAAATTGGCAGGCAACAACAACAAGGGATTCTCCCCAGTCAACGTTCCCAACTAGCCCGCGACTGTTTGGTGTAGGGAATCCGTCCGGTTTGCGGTCCGACTACCATAGGTCAAGTAGCAACAATAAAAGGTTTTTACCGGTTGCGGCCCAATCCACCGTATATATTTTGGTAATTTTTTGACCTTAAGTATGATATGCAAGTGCCTATCTAAGATGCAGATTTATTAAGGATGCAAGGAGTGGTCTCAATGTGATGTGTAGGTTCTTACCTCTCATCTTAGACTCTCTCGCATCTAAATCACACACAACTAGAAAATACATACTAACTAATCTATCTCTAGAGAGTAAAAATATTAATTCATGAGTAATGTAATACTGTTCACATGTTAAGGTAAATCATAGATAATTGTTCTTAGAACCAAACACATAAACATGAATCAAGATATACATGACAAGATAGCTCATCAATAGTTAAAACCTCCATTACTCATAGTGGAAATTATCACAGAATAGACAAGAACATAGGTTCAGAAAGTTAGAACGCTCTCACAGTTAATGAAACATAGTCGAAAACGAAATAGTTCCCCTTCAACATTGTTCATTTTATCACATTCGATCGTTCCACACAACACCTTCTCCAGTAGGCAAAATTTGCAATTTCTTATTGTAAAACGAAGTAGTTCCTCTTACAAACAATAGCTCACAAGTTTTTCCAGCGAAAAAAAGCCCCTATTCCCTCTAACTTTCCTATCTTTATACAAAAACCACAAAACCTTTGGATTGCCCTGCCCCTTGACCTTCCGGCTTCCCCAACCATTTTAATCTCACAGTTTTGTCAGTTTGTGAGTGCTCATGATGTAGGCAATACGTTACATTTTGGATTTTAGTCTTACGAGTACTTCATATAGTGGGACCAGCTTAGTAACTGCTGAACCTTTTCCAAAACCGGACCTCTGTTGCTATTGATTCCGCTTTGTCTTTTATTTGTCCCTTTTAAGATCTTGTTGATCTTAGAATGTATCTGCCTATCACTTTTCATCCAACTTTCCTTAGCTTTATCCTTCAGTTATGTCTTCTTTCAGCAGCGATCTGATGAATCTTTTGAGTCCGTCTGCAGTCAAAACAAAAATTTACCATTAATTCGGATTGCATCTTTTCAATACTTAAACCACACTAAAAATAAAATTGATCATCAAGATGAGGCCCTGTACTGCACTCTTGTTGTGAAAGCCTTAACAGGAATCAAAACTAACCACCGCCCACACAGGGTTTAACAATTCACAAGACAGCGGGAAAAAACGTTATCGACGGCTTGAAACACTGAGACATCGGCCGGACGGTCTTACTGACAGCCACAACGGCAGGTTTCAGATGGACAACGAGTTCCGCAGGACTGTTAAGCCCATTGGAGTCGGAAGAACTAAATTCCAAAGCATCGAGCGATAAAGTTCCCTGTCGGCGAACGGACCGACATCAACGTTGGGACGTTAGCGCATTACGTAGCCGCAAGCCCTGCGGTCAAAAGATGAAACGACGAAACACAGACAAAGCATTGGCAAGCGGAGCAGTTATATGTTGGACACTTAGTTCGCTAGGGAGCCGCAATGGCGGGAAGCAAACAGACTACATCCTTCGACTAAAGTCATAAACTTTCTGCTACGACGGAGAAACATTGTAAAAAATGTTAAGTGTTCGAAAAACTTAAAATCGTGCGGCGGTCCAAAAAACTTGTCTCACTTCCAAAACAGCGGCTTCACAAAGATCAAATCACCCTGACTCAAACTTCGACCAACCTCCACTAATGCAAACAAGTCAAAACACTAACAACATGACATCGAAGAAGTCAAAACTATTCTGTGGAACGCTCATTGTTCAGCTTGCGCAACGGAGGCTCCATAAGGAAATATGGCTCTGATACGTTGTTTAAATGGCCTCCGAACAACCAAACCAAAAATAAAAGTTACTTTCGGCTGGGCGGTGATGAAAGTTGGTGTCACCCTCTAAACAATGGCAAAAATAGGAAATAGGCTTCTGAGAACAAAGACAGAAATCGCAGATCAAAGGTAAAAAACCAAACTCAGACATAAGTAATTTTTCGAAAAGCATGAAGAGAGTTAACTTCAAAAACAGTCCAAACTTGTAGCAGAGGGGAAACAAAAAACAAGCTTGATGGATCCAAACGATTATAGGCAAGATAAGAATTAGAAGGAGGGTCCAAAATTTCAAAAATTTGGGAAAACAGTTGTAGCTGCAACAATTGGCGACTACCTGGTGAACTTCGATCTCTAGACAATTTATTCCTTAAGTAGCAGACTGTTTCAACAATAAACGAACATGTCGGATTCTTCCAGATGTATGGATTTCCCAAATGGCAAGTATATGTACTTTTAATCATTGATGATAGTCCAATTTAGGAGAATGGAAACCAAGATTTCCAAGTCAAGATAACTCTTTTGAGGCCAGGAAGATGAGTTTCATTTGTTACCTCTGTCTTCAGGTAGCTACCAGCCTGGACACCACAGGATTGTAACAAATGGTAAACAGAAACATTCATTTCTTCCTCATTCCCATGCCATTTTTCACTTTTGTGCTTTTTTGGACTTTTGTCCTTTGCATATGAGTCCTCCTACATGCCTCTCTTTCTGAATTTTCATTCAGGCTCCTCTATCCATAGTGTCCTTTTGTGTGAGAGATGTATTCAACTTTTAGCTCACGGACGAAGCGAAACTTTTGGCAATTTAGTACTTTATGGTTCAGTATTTTGTTTTGATACATATTGCTTTCATAGGAGCTTTTGACTCTTATTTTCCTTTTGGCATTCAATTCTCAGCATGGGATCATTTATATATAATATACTGTTTACCCTGCTTCCTTTCCATGGGCCCTTTTCTGTCACTCCCTAGGACATTTTAAATGTGAGATGGATGTAGCCTCAAAATAGTATTCCAGACCTTTTGATCCTGGTTTATTTTACAAGGATTAAGCAGGACTTCAATGTGTTCATAGCCATTCGAGAAAACTGCTAAAATAGAAGAAATTATTTCAGATAAAACAAAATACATAGTCTTACACTCAAGAACTTTAATCATTCCAGAATTCTGATGTTCTCCATGCAACAAAGAGTTTGCCTCCTTTTATTGAAATTAGTCAAAACCTAAACTAACACAAAAAGAAATCAAATAAATCAAAGTAAACAGCTAAGTCAATTTATTTATGTACAAGATAAAAGAACAAAACAAAACTCAGGAAAAATAAGGTTTGAGAACTAAACCATTTACTGTTGAGTTCTCTTCCCACCATTGTAAATCTTGCAATTTATGGGTTGAGCGGCCAAGCTTTGCTGCAATCTGGGAAGGACCTACCCATAACTGTTGAAATTTTGTGTGTTTTCTTTTCTCATCATGGGGGTGGGCCCATTTGAGAACCAAATCTCCCACCTCGAAATCTTTTGTTCCAGCCTTGTGTTTATCAAACCATCTCTTAACTACCTCCTGTTGTTGTTTAAAGCGTTCTCTGGCCTTGGATATAGACTCTTCTACCTTCAAAAGATTATATATCCTCATTTGCAAGACTTCATTGTCTGATCCTCTGGATTCTTGAGCGATTATGGAAGAGGGTAACATGATATTGGGGGGTAGAATGGCCTCTTTTCCATAAACAAGTGTATATGGGGACACACCTAACGAAGTCTTGGGGGTGAGCCTATCAGCCCAAAGAGCATTTGGTAACAATGAGTGCCAGCTCCTCTGATTTTCTATCACTCTCTTTTTTAAAATCCTAATCAAATTCTTGTTTGTGGATTCAACTAAACCATTTCCTTGTGGATAGTATTTAGCAGAGTAATGCAACTTAATTCCTTTCTCGTGTGCAAATGCAATTAATCTAATCGAGGAAAAGTAAGTAGCATTATCGAAAACTAAAGAAATTGGAACTCCAAACCTGGTCATAATATGGTCTTGCAAGAAGTCCATGACCGCATCTTCATTTACTTTACGCAACGGAATGGCTTCGACCCACCGAGTGAAGTAGTCAGTTGATGTCAGAATATACTTGTGTTGCAGAGAAGAATTTGGCTTTATTTCCACAATGATATCCATCCCCCACTGCTCAAAAAGGTTCTGTTATCATCACAGGCCTTAATGGTCCTGCTGCTTTAACTTGTCTTCCACCACACCTTTGACAAATGTCGCATTTTCTGACATGGGCGTGTGCATCTTTGAACAATGTGGGTCAATAGTATCTGGCTCTGAGAATTTTATGAGCTGTAGTATCTCTGGAGAAATGTCCTCCAGTAGGCCCATCATGTAGATCTATCATTACCTTCCTCGCATCTTCTTTCTCTAAGAATCTAAGAAGAACTCCATCATAATTCTTTCTGAATAATATTCCTTCAATAATTTGATATGAGGCTGATTTAAGACGCGGTGCTCTTCTTTGCTTAGAATTCCAATGTTCTGGTAACAATCCTGCCTGAAGGTAATGCACAAGGTCTCGATACCAAGAGTCTGGAGCTGTGAAAAGAGGACATACATCCATCAACTGTAACTCAGCTTCGTCTTCCCATTCATGTTCTTCATTGTCTTTACTTTCAGTCATTAGTTTGCACAATCCTTGCCCTTTGACTATGGAGGCTGGCTTGAATTTGAGGTCATACCCCTGTAGAGCTGTTACCCAGTTGCCTCTCCTTTCTCCTAGCTCCTTTTGTACGAACAGAGACCTCACAGCTGGGTGTGGAACTATTACCTTTGTCCGGTTCTTCAGTATATATGGTCTGAATTGTTTCACCGCTTTGAAAAATGCGTAAGCTTGTTTATCTACAGCTGGGTAATTCAATTCGGCCCCTTGCAGACCAATGCTCATAAATGATATGGGGAACTCATCTCCCCCATATTGCTTCTAAGTAAGCACAACTGCTAGTGAATCATTAGATGCGAAAGTGTACAGAATAAAATCTTTATCAAAATCTGGACTTTTGAGGGAGGGTGCGTGTGCAAAAACCATTTTAATCTTACTAAATGCATTCTTCTCAACATCAATCCACTTAAATTGTACACTTTGCTTTACCATTTGCTACAAAGGTTTAACAATTTGAGCGAAATCTGGCACAAACCTTCGCACGAAGTTTATTGTCCCCATAAATGATTACATGCCCTTTTTATTATGGGCAAGGGAATATGTTCAATGGCTTTGATCCTTTTTGGGTCTATGGAGATCCCCTTCTTGGAAACTACGTGACCCAACAACTTACCTTCTGTAACAGCAGACACGCACTTCTTGGGGTTTAGAGAGATACCATATTTTCGGCAGTGTTCAAAAATCTACTTTAGATGAAACGCGTTTCCTCTCTTTTCTTTGAGAATATCATGATGTCATCGAGGTATACTACAGCTCTGTAGCCAATTAGATCGCGGAAAGCTATGTCCATGACCCTCTGGAAGGCAGCGCCAACATTTATGAGTCCAAAGGGCATTCTTCTGTAAGCAAAAGTTGCCCACCTGGTCCTGAATGTTGTTTTTAGTCTGTCTTCTTCGGCTACTAATACTTGATTGTAGCCTGAGAATCCATTTAATAAAGAGAATAGTTCAGAACCTGATACCATTTGCAATATCTGCTCCATGGGTGGAACAAGATAATTGTCTTTATCTGAAGCGTGATTTAAGTTTCTAAAATCCACACATAGCCTGACCTCTCCAGATTTCTTCCTCACCGGTACCAGATTTGAAACCCATTCTGAGTGTCTAACCTTAAAAAAATAATTCTAGCATCCAATGGTTTGTTAACTTCACTCTGGATTAAAGGTTCTAATTTTGGATGCATTTTCCTTAAACGCTGTTGATAAGGTTTGATTCCAGATTTGATGGGGATAACATGCTGGATAATATTGGTGTCATATGTGTTCAGATCTTCATACGTCTAGGAAAAAAAATCTTTGTATTGCTTGAAAAGAACGATGAACTTATCCCTTTCAGCTGGGCAGCAACATTTCCTAGATTCACATATTTAGACTCCATCTCAGTCCCCAAATTAATCAACTCGAACTGTAGAGATGAGCTATGAGTCTTCACATTCGCTGGTCTTCTAAATTTCTCATTTAAATCAAACATCCATTCTAAAGTCTTGACTCACTTAGGAATAAAGTTATTGAATTTTAGCTCGGCCTGATGTTCTTCATCATCAATAATCGCCCCTTTGAAGGCCTCGTCATTTGTCAAGCATTCTATAATCTGCTGATCATCATCGAACACTCGTAGATTGGTAATCATATCTGGAACCGAGGGACTGAAAAGCAATTCAACAGAGCACTGATTATTAGAGGGCACAAGCCTCGTAGCTAATGTGGCCAACAAGTCAGCCGCTGCATTCTTAAGTCTTGGAATCGATACAATGTTAAATGCATTGAAATATTTAAGTAAATCCCATACTTCATTTTGATAAGCTTTTAAATGAGGATAAATGCAATGTATTTGATTCCGGATTTGTTTTACAATTATTTCAGAATCTCCAAACACTTTCAGATTATTTGCCTTTAATTCAATTGCTTTCCTTAATCCCTGAACCAACGCTTCGTATTCAGTTGTGTTATTGGTACATTCAAACTCTAACCTACATGAAAGAAAATATTTGTTTTTCATAGGGTCAATCAGGACACAGCCGGCTCCCGACCCCTCTAAAGTCTTAGAACCATCAAAGAAAAGCGTCCAAAAATCGTTAACCGCTACTGTGCAAGGATTAACATCTACGTCTATAGCTAAGTCTACTATTTTACAATCAATTTCATTAGCCTGTGAAAACTGAAGGAGATCAGGCTGAGCGTCGGATGTATCACTGGCTTCTTTCGCTTGATAGTTTCCTACTTCTAGCTCAATAAAGTAGTTTCCCAAAACATAATCCACTGGTTCATTTTTTTCTTCGAACTGAGTAACATTGTGTTTCATGTGGGGTTCCCTCAAAACTTTAATTTGATTTGGGCTTCCTTTATATGGCAACCACAGATGCGACCAGTCTGAGACAAAATATCCGTTCAGCTTTGCCGACCAATCTCTGCTCAAAACAAGCCCATAAGCTTCTGGTATGTCAGCCACCACAATATTGATGACTTGACACACCTTATCATTTGAAGATAAGCGAACGAGAACATCCTCCATTTCTCCAATTACCTTCACATTCGTTCTATCCAACTGAACGACCCTCCAGGTAGATGGTTTAGGTTGTCCATTTATCTTTTTGCAGACCGACAGTGGCATGACATTGACTGATGCCCCCGAGTCTACTAGGCAGTTATGCACGTTATGGTTGAAAATTTCAAAAGTAAGGAGAAAAGGTGGATTCTTGCTTTTAGGCTTACCTCCCATACTTGCTTCACCAATTTCTTCTTCTTGGGGCTAATTGTCAGTGGGCAGCCTCTCCTCTGATACTTCAAGTGCTTTCATTAGA
The DNA here is from genome assembly GCA_001517045.1 of Pseudotsuga menziesii. NCBI lineage: Eukaryota > Viridiplantae > Streptophyta > Pinopsida > Pinales > Pinaceae > Pseudotsuga > Pseudotsuga menziesii. The sequence continues at coordinate 286,455 of LPNX010226787.1, forward strand.
TTTTCCTTTTGTTGTGGCACATTGCACATTTCAAACAATGAGATGTTTGCCCTCACCTTCTTGATATCCTCCACAATGTCATAATCCATCTTATGTTCCGTGAGATTCGATCTAACATTATTTATCTTTTCTTCATTGGGCTTAGTAGGCGTGCTGGTCTGTCTAGGATTTTGACTGGTGATGGTAAAATCCGGAATTTTATTAGCTGGGGGGCTATTTTGAAATTTCCTAACATTCTTTTGGAGTCTTTTGATCTTTGGGAGCATAAGACTATTTTCCTTAATCAACCCCTGGCTTCTTGTCGTTACATTTGTTTCAAGGATGCCCTCGTGTCTCAGATCCTTTTCTTCCTCGGCATCAAACAACGATACACAGTCCCATAAAACCATAGCTTCATCCTCCTGTTTTTCTGTTGATTTACTGTTATCTTTCTCTTCTTCATCGTCGTCTTCAGTTAATTTGGAATCCAAAAGCTGATTCATGACCAACGTCATTGAATTTATCCATTGAGGACAATTCTTTTTAGAATGGGGTTGTTGGTGGAAAGTGCAAAAGTTATCCATTCCTACCTCCGTTAAGTTCATAGATGCAGGGCTATGAGGAGGGGGTTGGGATTGATTGTAATCTTCCCTTTTCTTGTAATAAGGCTTGTAGAACTTTTGGGCTTCCTTCTCCTTTTCCAAGTCTATGATTCTGTTAGAAAGCTTCTGCATCATTTTTGCCATACTTTCGAAATCTGGTGATTGCTCCTCTTTAGGCTTAGTAAACAACAAAGCTTTCCTCTCGACATTTTTTTCTCCTGACCATTCAGGATAATCTTCGATACTTTCCCTTTCAGCCTCTACTCTTTCCGCTTCCTCATAAGTCTCTGCTAGCGTAGGTTTGGCCTTCATTTTGGCAAACATGGCCAACACAGGTCCTAGAGCTGAGGTATAATTTTCAATCAGGACTTTATCCGAGGGTTTGTCGGCTTCAGAAAAATTCTTAAGATAGGCTGCGAATCTTTGGGTAAAACTATGCACCTTCTCTTTTCTTTCTTTCTTTAAGGCACATAGTCCTTTCATAAGAGCTACATGAGTTTTTTGGGTTGCATATCTACTTCTAAAAATCCTTTCAAAGGTATCCCAATCAGGGATAGAATTGGCAGGCAAACCAAAATACCATGATGCTACTGCTCCTTTAAGGGTGTGTGGAAAAAGTCTACAAACCACATCCTCATATTCCCCAGCCCTTAATCCTTCTATTGCCAAATAGAAACTCTGCAAGTGGTCATCTACTAACATCTTCTCGTTTGGATCAAATTTGGGCAGCATATTTTCAAAAGATTGAGGTAAATCATGCAAATGAGGTGTTAGGTTTAAAGGTGATTTGGCTTTCCAGGCAAGTGGTGGATTCGGTGGGTTGGGTGGTTGATTTGCATTTACGCCTGCCATGAATCTGGGTGGAGAGTGAGGTGGTGAATGAATAGGAGTATGAATAGGAGAACCGTAAGGAGTATCTGGGCCTACTTGATTCAAAGGCTGTACAACTTCTTGTAGGGCTGTTTCTACGAGTTCTTCCAAATCTTCAACCAACACTGAGTCTTCCAATATAGGACGATCTTTCCTTTTATATTCTCTTCCGGGAAATTTAGGGATAATCGATAATCCTCCAATCTTCTTCACGTATGCCCTAATGTGTCTTCTTAGTTCATTAACAACTTCGTTGTCCATGGAATACAAATGTTCTCTACCTTTCTCTTCAGGAATTGGATTGGGAAACAAACTGCCTTCTGAACTATTACCGTTGGAATAATCTCGGGAAAACAGGTTTCGTCGGCCAGCCATGCACTGGCGGCCCTCCTTCTAGCGCCAGAAACTGTTGAGGCCTGAAAATTCACAAGCAACAATAGCAAGGGATTCTCCCCAGTCAACGTTTCCAACTAGCCCGCGACTGTTTGGTGTAGGGAATCTGTCCGGTTTGCGGTCCGACTACTAGATGAACTTTTTAAAAAAATCTAGTTTAATAGATATATATTTTAGTGTTAATTAACAAATTGATATAGATGAGGATTCATAAGAAAAAATATAAATATAGTTTTATTTACCATTAAATATAAATGTTTATGAAATGTAGCAGAATCTTAACTTCTAATAGGGATTTTGTAGCCTTTTTTACAGATAATGGCAGGACCGTTTGGGGGAGCTCATTCGTGCTTTCTGCTTCAAGAATAAAATATTCTCATCCACCATCACAAGGTAAAAACCCTTATTCTTCAACGTTGAAAGGTCTTGTTCCACATTTTATTTCCTGTGCTTTTTAGTCGAGTCATGTTTGGGTAGGGTTTTAGAATGGTTAAATCTCGGAGAACCATCTTCATGTCGGAGTGGACGAGCATATAAGAGGGGAAGCCTTCTTGAATGAAAAGCTATCGTGGGGCCATTAGTTGGAAGAATGTTAAACAAAAATCTTATAAAATCTAACTTGCGTTGGGTGCAGATATCACCATGAACTAACTCATCTCTATGTCAAACTTTGCTTTGGTGGGCCATTCTGGAAGACGTAGTATGTGAATGTAGACCTTTACAAAGTCGGTGGCTAAGAACTGGGGTGATCTTCTAGGTTACCTCCCCACCTACTACACCTTAGGCCATGGTTGGGTGGGGGTAATGCTCGACAAAGAGGAGGACGTGTCGTGTCTTCTGTAAGGTGTATGGCATAGGGGTCAACAACCCTTAAACTTTGTCATTGGACTCATTTCTTTGACACTAGAGGCGAAAGAGCATTTAGAAAATCCATATGGGTTTAGTTTCTTGGATTATTACTGGAACTATGGATGAAGGACATTTTCATTAAGATAGGCTATATGTTGGGTACTTATTTATCGATGGATTTTAGTTAGATGTCCTTTGGTATCATGTTAGTGGACATCGACACGAGGGAGGGATTGGCAAAGGGTATGGACATTTCAGTTGGAAACTGTTACTATAAACAAATCCTAGACTATTCTGGCATCCCTTTCCAGTGCAATTGATGCCACTCAACAATCAATCTGGTGAAAGAATGATGCCTATTATATAAGAAGGCCTTATGGCATACAAAGTCTACAGTTCCCACTCATAAGTCTCCTGTTACTGAGAAGGATGTCTCTAACGGAAAGGAGGCCTTGGTTTCGATGCTCAGAGGGTTCAATTCTCATAAGGATGACGATCCCAAAGCCCCGTGGATTGGAAACATTGTGAACAACTTATCCCTCACAGAGATGTAGTTTGAGGATTTGCTTGTAGAGCAACAGTCGGTGTCGTTGGAATTTAGCCATAAATTCTCTGTAGATGTAGCAGTCATGGTTTCTCATGGAAGTGAATTCCCTATCTACATGGAGGTTGGCTTGGCTATAGACAAACCCCCTAGTTCTTTCAGCTTTAATTCTATGTGGCTGGAGGATGATGAATACAAGAACCTGATTAAAAGTCTATGGATTGCTTATGATGACAATAGTTATGTTTTTGCGGGCATCCAATTTCTAAATAATTTGAAAAGGTTTAAGGAGAGATCCATCTCTTGGGATACATATAGAAGGAGAAAACAAGATCAAGATTTAAAAAGAATTGAAGATTTATTGGACCACTTTCATGATACTCATCTAGAAGGCTTTCTCGCTATGGAACAAAAGAGACAGGTGATATCTGTGGAAATGAGCAGTTCAAAAAACTTGGATGAAAATGAAGAAACCCAGAGATTAAAAAGTAGAGCTATATGGCTCCAAAATGGTGATGATAATACTAAATACTTCCATAAATTTGTCAAGCATAGAAAATACACCAATTCTATTTGGAAGATTGAGGAGGATAATGGTAGACAAGTGATGGGTTTCCAAAACCTTGCCAGAGTTAGAGTCAATCATTTCAACAATATTTATAAAGAAGAACAGGGGATCCGAGTTGATAAAAAAATGAATGTCTAGATGAATACTCCACTATAGTGAATGAAGACCATAATAATGAGCTCTATCAGTAAGTCACTTTTGAACACCTACATGCAGTTGTGCAATCCTTATTAAAGGACAATAGCCCTGGTTCGGATGGATGGCGAGTGCAATTCTTTAAAAGATTCTTGGAAATATTAAAAATATATTTGATAGCCGTGATCGAAGAATCCAAAATAAATGGTAGGGTGTTAGCGACTTTCAACTCGACTTCCATTGCTCTTATCCCATTTAAGGCGGACCATGTTAACAGTTCGGAGGAATTCATGCATATTTCCCTCTGTAATTATGCGTATAAGTTGATAGCTAAATTCATTGCCAACAGGATGAAGTTGATTCTATCAGGGGTTGTTACTCAAGACCAACTTGCCTTTCTAAAGGGGATACAAATTCATGATGCAATCGGTATTGCTTAGGAGGTGATGCATATCGCTAACATTAAAAAGGCTCCAACTATTATCATCAAAGTGGATCTTTCTAAAGCATATGATAACATAAGTTGGTCGTTTTCAACCATGCATACATCCAATCTTTTTCTTTTGTTGTTCATATTAATGGATCAACCTCTTCCCTTTTTAGACCCAACCGAGGATTCCGACAGGGTTTCCCGCCCTGGCTCCTCTCCTCTTCATCCTAGTGGTGGAGGGGTCGAGTAGAGTTATTACACATGCTAAATCCACTGGCTCTCTTAAAAGCATCCGGGTTGGAGGAAATGTTTGCATAACTCATTTTTTTTTTATGATATTATCTTGTTCTTTGATGGATCTAGAAGGGACATAATAGATCTTATCTTAGATGATGATCAACGATATAAAGTCTTCTATTTCCTTTATGAATTTGGATCAGCAAGCCTCGCTAGATTAGTTCAATCCTTGATTTTGATATTGTTGATGTCCAGGAGGGAATTAAGTACTTGCGATTTGTGCTTAAGCCAAATGACTACCAAAGAAGGGATTGGGCATTGATTGCAAAGGTTGACATAAAACTTCAGATTTGGTGCAACAATTGGTTATTTCGTTGGGGTAGATTTGTTTTGAATAGAGCAGTTTTGAAAGCTATTCCTATTTTTTGGTCATCTTTAGCTTATGTTCCTATAGGAGTTTTGGAACCAAAAAAATAATGTTGCAAATTCTTGTGGAAAGGTAATTCCGATGACATTTCCTATGCTTGGGTAGCATGGTATAAAATTGCTTTGCTTAAAGTCTGTGGAGGATAGGGCTTGAAAAAACCCAAATGTTTTGCTGAGGCTTTACTAGCTAAAGGAGTTTGAAGAATCCTTGAAAATGAGGGACTTTGGGTTACTGTTGTTTACGAGAAATATATTTACTAACTAATTATAGACGAGTAATTTAAAATCCATGAAAATAACTCCAGGAATGTGTCGTATATGTGGAGAGAAATCCTATCTGCTTTTGATTTGGTCGGGTCCTAGCTAGTTTGGATAATCGGTAACAACAGAAATTTACAAATTGTTTATGACCCTTGGATTGACAAATCTGATCATAGGATTCGTGTGTATATGATTGATGTCCTTTGTAGCCAAGGCTTTATTTTTTTGCACCAAGTGGGGAATAAAATCCTATATACTCCACAATCCCAAATTTGGTTAGATGCTGAGGACATGCCTTTTATGGGTGAAGACAATAATATTTGGAATTCATATATGAAAAGTTTCCAAGAGTGCCATACTCACTTAACAGACATTCATATGACTCCTTGATTTGATATAGGAATGTGGAAGGTGTAATACCCCGGATGTTAAGCCCCATGCATATGTTATTATTTGTTTTGTTATTGTGGCACAAGATGTCACGACTATGGACTTGGGGAGTTGGGGACTACGGACTTGAGGGAGATGGGGATTAGGATTTTTTACTCTCCCTAACATTACTTGTTGGACCCTATTTTATATTCTTTTGGTTTATGGATGTACTATTACACCCTCTTTGATGTTTGGTGGGACCCTCTTGGCTAGTGCGCCCTCCTTGGGTATTCCAAGCCTCTTATGATGCTCCTCATGCTCACATGTGCTCTGACTGGCTATTTTTAGTCTACATTACTTGAAAAATTGTAACCCCCCCTCTTGTTTCACCTTTTTTCTATTATGGGAAAGGGAAACTCTAATTGTAACATGTCTCTCATGAATTGAGTAACCCTTAGTGAATTTGAGTTACCTCTCTTGGAATTTGAGTCACTATCTTGGGAATTCAAATGTCTATAGAAGGATTCAAATTGGCTCTCTTTCACTCTTCGTCTCTCTCTTTGAGCTCTCCAATGTAGGGCAATGTTCTCTTGTTAGAGAAATACATGCTCTCGAGTAGGAGATGCAATGTATTGCAAGAAGCTTGAATGCCTTATAACGAGGTTTGAAGAACTTGTAACAATGATTGAAGATTAATCTATACTTACACAACATGAGTCCTTCTCATATTGCTTGTTGCACCGAAGAGGTGCACTCTACAACCGAGTTTGGAAGAGATGTGCAACTCCTTCCGTGCTCATCTTAGAGTTGACACGTTTCCTTTATATAAAAAATAAATTATTATTAAATAACATGTCGGCTTAGATTAAATTAAATCATTTAGAATTTCATATATAAAAAACAATATAAATGAGGTAAACTAAAACCATAAACATTGGATTACACATTTCCTCAACACTTCCACTCTAAAAAAATGTTTACACCTTGGGATATTTGATATCTCTCGGTGCTTGGTAGATCCCCTTTCAGATGGATCTATGTTGGTATCTATCCAATATTGCTCATAAAACCTGGGTGAGGGTGGTGACATTCTAAGGGATTGTGTAGTGAGGGGAGCCACAACTCACCAGGTCGTGTAGATGGAAGGGAAAGTTGATATGGTGAAAGGCGTAGTTGTGGTATTCTCACAGTGTTGAAAAGGGTGCAACCATATGTTCTGGTTCAAATATTTCTAAGCATTTTTGGATTCTAAGATCGGTTTCATTGCATCCGGAGCGTCATTTTCGATAAGGAATACTTTTAGTTTCATTGGAAAAGGTTTCATTTAATTGAGATACATTTTTTGTGTGTGTGGCTATGTTCTTGGTGTTGAGATGATCGCACCATGCCTTTTGAATTGAGAGTACCTATCATGTGGATTTATGGCCTCATCTTGGGGGCGACTGTCATGTTGATAGATGCATGGGCATGGCATGTCTATGGTTAGGTGGAACGTTGTCTTGTTGAAACTATTTGCTTTTCATTAAGATGAGTATTTTGTTATATGTTTATTTATTGCAATTTCTAATATATATGTGCTCATAGATATGATTTTGTTGTCGTTTACATGGTTGTAGGTGGCAACCATGAGATTTGATCTATTTATTGTTTATATGGTTGTAGATGGAAACCTTCATATATGCTTTTGTTTATGTTAATATGGTTGTAGGTGGTAGTTAGTAGATCTGATTTTTAACACTGTTAATATGGTTGATTGTGGCAGTCTGTAGATCTATTTATTTACATTGTTTATGGTTGCTTGTAGATATGAATATATTAAAGTTTAAACGGTTGTAGTAGATTTGATATTTATGCTTGAAATGATGTTAATGACTTACTCAAATTTGGTTGTATTTCATGCCTGCATTTACCTTACATAACATGTGTATTGAGAAATGATATGCATTTGTATTTGTGCATTTCATTTTAAAAGGTCGGATGCTTTATTTTAGTGGTTCTTGGGCATGCTGTCCTAGCCTTAGTTACCCTTATTTTGATGTGCATTACCTTGATTCAGCCTTCCCATTGGGTTTCCAGGTGTCATTAACCTTGGATTCGAGGCTATGGACATCACATAAGCTGGTAGCTACAAACCCCATTTGGGTTATAGAATTTTAAGAGAGGAAGATGATCTCCCTGACATGCCTTTGTGTGTTCATGACATTTGAAAGTTAAATTGCGCTTTAAAAGTCAAGTTTTTTTCTCGTGGTTGGTTTTCTACAAGAAAATTTATGTTTGGGAGGTCATGATTAGGAGGTTTGGATTGAGCCTAGTAGATGTCCTCTTTATAAGGGACAAAATGAAGACATTGATCACTTGTTTACTACCTGCTCTTTTTTAAGGAATTTGTGGCTCTTAGCCTCCCATGTTACTAGGAAATTTTTTATATGGAATGGATTTCAGCTACAATAGGTTTTTAAAAGTTGGATAACTAATTATTCTTTATGTGAGTACAACAAAGCTTTACCAGCTCTCTTGATTTAGGGAAAGGGGGTTTCTAGGAATATAGCTACTCTTAATGATATTTTATTGACTCTAGTTCATGTTGTCGCTAAAAGTATGGCTACTCTTAGACTCTTTGCACAAGTGAGAGTCATTCCTAAAGTTATAAGGGTGGAGGCTGATCTAATTGATTGCTCCAGGTGTTGGGATTTTTTTTATGGGGCCTCACAAGGAGATCTTGCTATGGGGGGGTGTTAGTGGAACCATATTTCTAAATCACAATCATTGGTACAGTTTTGTTGCAGGTTTGGGATAGTTCTCTAACAATGGTGCAGAACTGAAACCCCTTAAGATGACCATGGTTCTCGCTTTTCCAAAGGTATTTTGCAGTTATAGGTTTTCGTTCATTCCAAACTTGTAGTCGATTGGTTGAGGCTAAAAATATCTCTAAAGAACAACTACCTTGTAGCTATATATGAAGAATTGGTCCAACCTTCTAGCCTATTCCAAAGCATTAGTTTTCAACATATTTGTAGAGAAAGGAATGTGCAAGCCATTCTCCTATCCAAACAGGGTCTGCAGGTGGTTGAGGCTTCGTGGTCCCAATGGGAACACATTAATGATAACATATAGGAGCTAGATCTTGGACCATACCCTCTTTGACAGATGGGTCTATGGTACATATATGGACATGAGGAATGAATAGATGACAATATGGACAAAATATTTATTTTAGTCAATACTATTATTTTCTTCTGAATATATAGTTTATATGTGCTTATAAATGATGAAACCACACAATATGGTGTGATATTATTTTATATTTTTTGTTAATAAGAGGGAACCTTTTCTATTACTTCTTAAACCATAATCGAATATTTACATGCTTCTGACTCCTGAAACATGGAGTCAGGCAATGGTCTTGCATCCAAAGAAGAAAAACAAACAAAATTGACCATATGGTGTGTCTCGAGAGTGTGAGGGATGCCCAACCTTTGAATTGTGGCATCCTCATTCATCTACAAGCCGAAAACAATAAGGTAAATACAAACATTAAGATAAACATAAAGATAAACACATATAGACCTGAAAAGGACCCAAGGTGAGGTGGAGACTAGGGCTTCATGGTGCATTCTGCCTCCCCCGTATTAGCATTACTGATGCCCCCGACCGCATTGTTGGTTCCCTCGTCCACGTTGTTCCTTTGACCACGCTGAAAAGGAGGCTCAACCAACTATAGCAGGCTCTTCATGTGTACAAGGTCGCTTTCAGCATCCTCTTTGAATGTGCCCATAGTTATTTTGACCAACTCAACAAAGCTCCCCCTCTCATTCATGGAGCGCGGGAGGATGAATTTGAGGCGCCAGTAGTTGGACATGACCACCTCACGGCCAAGCTTCAGCTTGAACTCCCCAAAGATCTCGTTCTCCATCCCAACAATGGATTAACGTCAGACGAATGTGCTACACCATCTCTTGATTGAACAGGGATTCCCATTCCTCCTCCTCCTTACCACCTCCCTGAGCTTCCATGTTGATTACACAATCTGAACCTCTAGTGGAATGGTGATGCCTGTGCAAGCGCTTGCGTTTCTGTCCTCTGCCTCGCATGATAATGCTTACCTGGGATTTGCTCAAGCGGGTACAGTAATGCTTCTCCCAGACCAACTGCAATATGTTGACTGCCATAAGCTCCTTTTGTTCCTTGCTCAAATAGTTGCTTGACTGCCAACATAGTACCCCTCCTATGCAAATCCAGGTACGCCTTGTCATGGTCGAGGGATGACCTAAGGTCTTTCCCTGTGTAGAGATCATCAGATTTGAAGAGTCGTCGAGATCCATTGCATAACACAAGATCGCATGTCTATAACACTTCCCGCGCAAGACCTCCTGGATGAATCACCTCCCGTTCCTTTTATTGCACTTGCAATCCGCAATGCCAACCCCACTTGTCTTATGCATGCAAGCAGGTATTGGAAGGGTCGACATATGTCCCCTCATGCACCTGCCACCCTCTGTCTCTTGTTGACCAACCGCATCCGAGTATTTGGTGTGATACTATGTTTCATGATGTTGTAACTCTTCATTTACAACTTCGGTTTGCTTTTTGATAACGTAGCACTTATGTTACAGTTTTGGAATGTCTTTGCGAAGACAAGTCTTGTAACATATTCTAAAATATGTTTAAAAAAACTATTGACAAGCCTTTACACAATGTGATTGGTTAACAACTTAATAAACTGCGAATTTTCTTTTAGACCCACCAAAAAAAACTAAACTTATTTTATAGTTATAACGCTTAATACCATCATAATATATTGAGAGTATGTGTTAAAATGGTTTATGGAATATTTTAATACGTGGAATAACAAAGTATCTTTATTTTGTTTCCCTATTAGTTGATTCAATATAAAATGTCCGCAAATGCAATACATTATGAGCCATTGTGATTTTTGTATAGGTGTAAAAAAAAGTACATTTTAAATTCATAAAAATTTATATAGTTGATATTATGTTTATAAATATTTTATCAAAATTCCAAAATTCCCCCAAAAAAACCAAAGTAATCACTCTTTATTTGATTAAAATATAGCGTTAAAATTATATTTATTACATTTATAACCTAAATAAAAATGAAAAAAATATGTATTGAATCTTCTATGATTTTTATAAAACGAATAAATAATTTAATCATTTATAAGTATGATATTTTAGGGATGGCAGGAGCAGGAGGTGCAGTGGATGGTCCCAAGGGCAATATACCACAAGAATATGCTCTTCTACAAGGTATTAAACAATCAATAAAACTTGGCATGAGGGACATCAACATAATAGGAGATTCATGACTCTTCATCCATGCTTTAACACATAAACAAGGCATTAAACAATCGATAAAACTTGGCAAGACAGGAGGTGGAAGAGAATAAAGAACAAAGAACTAGGACACACGAATGTGATGTAGAGGTAGCGGCAAAACGACACCAGATTAAAGACCTTAAGGCTTGTCTCGAAGTCACTGAACAATAATCTGTTGCATACAAGAATTAATCCAGCCTTTTCTACAAGAGGGCACCACCAAACTTGGACAGTCGTTGAAGACAACCAAGATCCTCCAAATTTGGGATACTTCTGAATCAATGATACGATATTAAGGATTTCATTATTTTTGAACAAATTATGTAATCGAAACTGGGATATGACTAGTATACGTCTGACTCATAGTCTAGCAATCAGAAAATTGCAGTCTTAGGTCTTCTTTAGAAATAGTAAAAGTCTAGTCTCTAGGACAAAAGTTTGGATAATGGTGTCTTTTGGTGATTATGGTTTTGAAACTCTAAAACTCTGTATATCATAGAAAAAGAAAGATGTGACAAATTTTGTAAACTTGTAGGTGGCTATGTCAACCTTTTTTTAATATAAATTAACTGTTTTTGTATAATAATAAAATTATGATATTTTATTTATTTTTACTAGGGGAATCAACAACTAGGACATGGCAAGGTTAGTACTCGTGTGAGACAAGATCCATTATTGTCTGTTAACACCATACCTAGGTGCAACCATACAACTAGCAAGCATGGGGCACAGGTAAGTCGAGGTTTGAACCTATGACGTTGCAAAGAGTGCCTTAATAGTACACTATACTGCTAGTCGGTCAACACCCCTAGGAGCTTTTGATTTTGAAGGACATGGGGGTGGGATTTGACCCACTTATGCATGCATGGATCATGAGATCATTTAATACAATCTCTTTGGTTGCAACCACATTTGACCACTACTTCAAGGTGATCCCATGGCTTTAGGCTCAACGCTCATTGGAATTGAACCTCTCCCACTAGTGAAAAACTCCTTTCTCTTCTCCAATGGATTTAACTCCTTTGGTCATTTATAAGTATGATATTATGACAAAGGCTATTTCCAATTTTAAAATATAAAACGACATGGAAGGTTTTGGATTTGTTTAAGCAAATGTATATTTTTAATAAATATTGATGCATAATAAATATGTGATTGAATCAATTGATGTTTGTGATGGATTAGGTTAATATTCATATTAAACCATAAATGAGAATTTACAGGGTATAAATTTATGGCATTGAGATTAAGATGAATAATGTATTATTGTTGATGTTTTTATATCGGGTTTTTTTTTTCGTTGTATATTCAAATCTTGGTAAAGTTTTGACCTTGTCATTGGATATTTTTCATATTTTTTTATAAGAAGACATGCATTAGAAATGTTCCATTTGAAAACAATGTTTACGATTAAAAAAGACAAAATTGTATTAACAAGGAGATCAACCCCTAATGAATCTCCAATAATAAAAAATAACAACCAAACATGTTATAGTAATGCATCTTCAATCAAATAAAGTGAAACAGAAAAATTGTTTACATACAACAAGAGCACCAAATTTAAAAATAACGAGGATATGTAATAAGCAAGGGCTACGAGCATCATAATCCCTGCCTTATAGATAATTTAAGAAGCAATGGGATGCTTCTTGGTAACCAACACTTACAATTCTTCTGGAAAATAAAACCAACACTTACAATCCAAGACCCTCATGGGATTTGACATAATGAGACTTACTTGTAATTTCCCACATTTGATGTGTGTTGCCCATTTGAGAGTAAAATGACAAGACATACATGGTTTTGATTCCAATGATGTTTGGCCCACTCTATGAAGATGATACATTGAAGTATATGTTTTTCTAATTACCTAAAGTGTCATACATTACCATAGAGAAATCGACATAAATAATTCTTGCTCCGCCATATTACTTAGAGCTTCCAAATGGGCATTCAAACTTCCTGCTTTGTTACGATGCTTATTCAAAGAAGGAAAGCTTGGTTTGAAATTTGTTTAGCAACTTTCACTTTCAAATCTTCTCCAAGGTTATGGGAACCCTAAGCTGGTTAAAAGTTGCATGGCATGGGTATCATCTTTCTCATATGCATGGCTTATTTCAAGAATCAACGAACCCACCAAGCTAGGAAGGATTCAAGATATAGCAAATGAGTTTGATGGCCTTGCACTTACCAAATAGCCTTAACTATAATGAAAATATATCACTTGAATGTGAACAATGGGGTTAAAAAAGGGGAGTGAAACCTAAGATCTATTGTGAGGTGGCTACAATTAGGAACGATGAAGCAAGTAATGGGAATCCGACCATTGGGTCACTCACTCAAGATGGTAAATTTGAAGCATGTAAGGAAGTTGCATTATTGATAAATGATGGAATTGAAAGTGAGATTCGAGAGAAATAGACATTATACATATCTTAAGGCAGGGGAGGGATAAATGCAGCAGATGATCCAAATATGAGTACAAAGTTGGAGGGGACAAGATAGCAACTTCAGTTGACAATGATAGCAAAAATGGAGAGGTTGTTGTATATTGTCTAGAGGATGCCCACAAAGTACTCATGCAATAATATGTTGAAAACATGGGCTTACAAAATCTTGGAAATGAAAATGGATTGAGAGATGCTTTGCTATTGGGAAGAGATTGTTGAGAAGGTAATCCATTAACATAACTAATAACCAAGTGAAAATACCATTGTGGCATAGGAGTGGCATGCTCTGTACTGCACTCATTTCTAGAGGTATGATTTGTTTTCTCATTTAAATTTGGATTAGCAACATATATTGAGACAAGTGTGCTCCATGAATAAATTGCATTATTATCGAAATGTTAAGAGTTACATAATGTTTACACTATAGAAAAACTTAGACAACTAATGATATAAATGTTGATGTGGACATCCAATGCACCTCTTAAATTTATCTCTTTCCAAGGTTTATATACAATAAACATTTCTCATTAGTCCATCCTTAAAATGACCATTTCTAGGACTAAGGTTTCCTTCATTGCCAATATAGGAATGTCCATGCACCTTTTCTTGACTTAAACCAAGTTTTTAATGTTGCGAAGGTCTTATAAAGGCAACATACATGCTTCCCAAGCTACTTGGACCCAGGGAGAATTTTAACAATCCATAATTTCTTTAAGTGTAAAAATCTTGGTGAATCTTATTACTTCTTAAATTTCCAACTACAAAATGTCTAACAATCTTTTCGTAAAATATGGAAATTTCTAAAGATTTAATACAATTTCTAGACAATTTTGGTTATGTCTAGAGTAAACAAAATTATCCCATAAAATATGGGTGGATCATCAAAAATTAACCCATGAACTCAATTTTGCCTTAAAATTTTCCCTAATTAAACTATAAATTACTATACATTATTTATTTTTATTATTAATTATAGAAATTGGATATTTCCATAGCCCATAGAAATCTAAAAGTGGACGTTGAGCCAAAAGAAAGTAAAAAAAAATATGTTCAAAAATAACATTTAATAAGTTTTGATGTTGTTTCACTTTACACAAAAATTCTGGTTTCAGATGCAATCGAGACCGTAAAAGAGGTTACGTATGAAAACACAACCTGCCGACGTTAGAGTTATTTCACATTCTAGAATAAATGTTATGAGATGGTAGAAGGTGTGGCGATGGGTTAACCCCATGCCCAATAGTTGATAATTTGTATACGAAGAACTTCAAAAAGCGAGCCATATAATCTCCCCCCCTCAAAACTTGAAGATGGAAGCATTACGAAGATAGATGATACTGACGGTGAAAGGATAACCTAGATAGCTTCTTTGATCACTTCAATAGTCGTAATAATAACATAAAATTTACCATGGAAATTGAGAATGATAATTGCACACCCTTCCTTAGACATATTGATATCTAAAAAAGAGATGGCTCAATTGCTAACGATGTCTACAGGAAGAAAGTGCATATTTAAAGATACCTAGATGTTGACTTCAATCATTGTCCAACTCAAAAGATTGGGGTTATCAACAACTTGGTGACTAAAACACTAAGAATTTGTGATAAAGAACACCTAGAACAAGAAATAAAACACTTATCTTAGGTATTTAAGGAGAGTGAATATAACATTTAGTGGTTTAATAAGGTGGTTGGTAATGTAAAAAAAAACCTCGTAACAAAAATATTAAAAAAGATGAAGTCACAACATTAATGTGATTTCTCTTCCATACATAAAAGATATTACAGACAAATTGGCTAGTATTTCAAGTAAAAGGAACATTAAAATTTCCTTCAAACCTCCCAACTCTATTAGAAAAAAGGTGGACTCATTAAAAGACCCGAACAAACCTATGTTGGGAATGCTATATTCTTTTCATATGGATTGATTTGAAAAGTTAACAATTGACTAGTTCAAGTCGACTAGAGTCGGAGGTGACATATGGCTGCAGTTTGGTTGGCCGACCGATATAAGTTGTTTGGTCGAAGGAAAATGACTTGGTTATCGAGAAGCCGATGGAACAAACGAAAGCTCAATGACTAATCGACCAAAGTTGGCCTAGTCAGGTCAACTATAACATAATAGCCGGAAGTTGTTAGGATGTTATGGATTGCCATTAATGATCAATTAGTTGTAATGCATCTATAAATAAAATGTAATGGCTATGCATGTTTGTGATATTGTCTTAATGTGAATAATGTTTAACTATATGAATCAAATTGCAAACTTGTTATACTCATAATGAAGAATGCAACAGTTGGTATCATAGCTATATTTTCCTACAAGGTGATGCCTGTGTTGCTAAGTGTTTTGGCTTGGTCCTGGATTTGGGGGAATACCTGTCACAGTGGGAGTCTCTGGAGACATTGATTCATTTTTAGAACGGCTAACATGTTAAGGAATACCTGAATTCATTCAACATTGTTATCAATTAGTTGTTGTCTGATGTGGATCTCAAAATTGACGAAGAGGAAAAATGTATCAGTTTGTTGTGTTTTTACCAAATTCCTGGGATATCTTGGTTGTGGGTACTGGAAGCAATAATGCCACATTAAAGATCCACGATGTGGTCACATCTTTGTTATTCAAAGAGATGAGATCAAAGAATATGGAAGGATCAACCTTTGATGCCTTGACAAAACGAGGTAGACCAGTAGACAGAGGAAAAGGAAAAGCCTCTAGTAGAAGATCAAAATCGAGGGGTAGATCTAAGACTCTATCGTCTGGTCCAACGATGAAAACATGCTAATGTTGTGGTAAAATATGGCCTTATAGATGAAACTGCAAGTCAATGGAAGTCAAGGAAGGAAAATGGTCTGAAGAAGGCAGGTCAAATGATGGTAGGTCTTCGCAAGAAGAGAAAGGCGATGTGTATTTGACCTCCTCAAGTACATGGTTAGATCAAGACTCTTGGCTAACCAACTTTGGTCTGTCATATCATATGACAGCTCGTAGACAGTGGTTCTGTGAATATGAGAAGATTGACAGTGGTGATGTCCTACTAGGTAATGACTCACTAACTAGGATATTTGAATGAGGCAAAGTTCTATTGAAAATGAAAGACAGAAAAATAAGAACACTTCTAAGAGTACTGCATATCCTAGGCTTAGCTTGAAACCTGATCTCTGTAAGTAATATGAGGAATCCAACAACGTAGTTTGTATTTGAGAAAGATACATGTAAAATGGTGCAAGGTGCAATGGTTCCAATGAGAGGAATTCACATTAGAACCCTGTACAAACTATTGGGAAGAATAGACTCTAACGAAAGTGCTAGTGTGGTATGTCGTAAGTCCAACGAGACATCTACTTGTTTAGTTGACTCGACCATGTTGTGTCATCAAAAGATTGTACATATAGGTGAGAAAGGTCTTTGTGCTATGCATAGAAAAGGTATGGTTGAGGTCTCCTTGATTGTTATGAAAAAGTCAACTTTTGTGAACATTGTATTTATGGTAAACAGAGTCAAGTAAGGATCTTATTTGGTGCTACTAAGATTAAGGAAATCATGGAGTTAGCATAGAGTGATGTGTTTGGACATGCGTTGGCCCTTTCACTAGGATGATCTCAATATTACGTTTTTTTCATAAAAGATTTCTCCAAAATGACATGGTTGTATTCTCTAAGAAATGATTCTGAGGTTTTTGTGAAGTTTCAAGAGTTCGAAGCTCTTTTGGAGAATCATATTGGTAAAAGGATTAAGGTGTTGAGAACTCATAATGGAGGATAGTTATGTGGGACACCGTTCGACCATTTATGCATAAATCATGGTATATCTCAACAAATCACAACTCCATACATGCCTCAATAGAATGGAGTTGCTAAAAGGATGAACAGAACACTGAAGGAGAAAGTAAGGAGTATGCTTAGTGGTGGAAGAGTCACATAGGGATTATAGGAAGAGGCGACAAGTTATATGGTGCATATGTTGTTGTCATTGTCTCTAGTCGACAAGACTACATATGAGGCATGGGCTAGTAAAAATCCCTCTCTTACACATCTTAGAGTATTTGGGTGTGATGCATTTGTGCATGTCCCAAAGGAAAAAAGAGAAAAGCTCGACAATAAGTCGAAGAAATGCATCTTCATCAGGCATACAGATGGAGCAAATGGGTATAAGTTATGGAACCGAATGACTATAAAGGTAGTTTATAGTCAAGATGTAATCTTTAAGAAATCAAAGACACTTTCAGGAATGAAGTGGTTAAAAGAGAAAAACAAAAAAATCAAGAGTTTGAAATGAAAGACGAGAGTCTGGATTCAGGAGAGTCTACTGAATCTGACAAAGAGGTGGAATAGTGGACTTTGTATGTTAGGAGTTTTGGTTGACTAAGGAAACAACCAGAAAGGTATATTCCCCTTGATGTTTGTTCTTTTACGTTATTTGCAATAAATGACAATCTAAGGTCAGTGAAGGAAGTGATCGACTCGACATAGGGTGTGATCTGGAAAAGGGGTATGGAGGGAGAAATGGAGTTCTTGAAGAAGAATGAAACATGCGATCTAGTCACATTACCAAATGGAAGGAAACCCATCAGTAGTAAGTAGGTGTTCAAGAAAAAAATGAATGCAAAAAATCAAGTCGAGAAGTACAAGGCTTGACTGGTAACGAAAGGATATTCTCAAGTCGAGGGAGCTGATTTCGGTGAAATTTTCTGTCTTGTTGCTAAGTTAACTTCCATAAGAGTACTAATTTCTTTAGTTGCAAAATTTGATCTTGAGATAGAACATGTGGATGTAACCTCTTGTGGATATAACCTCTTGTGATTTAGATATATGCATGTGACATTGGCTTATTCATGCTTGTTTATTGGATATTTTTCTTCACATGCCATCTCCTGTCATTTATTAAAGGTTGTGATTCTAGCTTGTCTTTCATTATAAATTATGGAAATAGGGCATTCCAACCTACACATAGAAACAAAAAAGCTTGTCAAACCTTAAAATTACATAAACTAATAATTAATCAAATGTACTAGTGATTCAGGTCAATATAATGTAAAGGCAAGCTCACACAAGCAAAATTCAATTAAAAATAAAACATGCATACACCAAGAAATCATAATTACCACCAATGAAAAATCAATATCTTGTCCAATGCAACTGATTGAGATCAAGAAACATGATACAAAGTGTTAAGTTGCACATTGGGGAAAATAGACAAATTGGCTACAACACAACCAAATACACAATGATGCATAAACACAAAGACAATTAGAATAGGAGTGAACCCACACTACTTTCTCATTAGCCAATGCACATATAAATACAATGAGAAAGGACCCTTAGTTTCAACTTCCAAGTGGACTTTTGGACTCCTAAAGGCTCTTCCTATTCACATATTGACTCTTGGTCTTCCTTGTATGTGAATAGTGCTCAACAAGTCTAACTGAAAGGTTTAGGTTCCCAACAATTGCCCCCTTATTCTAAAGGGGTTTGTGTGAGTCCAAGAAAAGAGAGTTGAAATATGGAGAAAGATGGTTGCAAAAGGATAAACATATCCATCTTGACAATCTGACTATGCTAAGCAAGTTAGTAGAAGTTGAATTCTCCTACTAAGTACAAGTTCTCTCTAAAGTGGTGGTTTTAATTGACCACCAACCAAAGGTGGTTAGTAGAAGTTGAAGTCTTATACTACATGGGTGTCTTAAAGCTGATCACAAAATCTCGATCTCAACAACTATAAAATCATGAACCATGAAGGTGGTTTAAGGCTAACCACGAACTCTAGAACTTAGCTTGAATGCTCAGAGGTTCTTGGAACAATCTGAAAGGCTAGCATAAGTTGTACATCTTCTACTGAAGGAGTTGTTTTAAGCTGACCATAAAATTTGAAACTTGTTGTTAGGACTTATAATCCTCCCTTGTCCAAACTGGTCTATTAGATTATATTTGCCTAACTTAGGAGTACACTAGTACCATTGGGTCCACTTGGCTTAATGCGGCCACATGTACCAGTCACTAGAGTGTGGGGGACATAGATTAAGGCTATCTGCAACTAATTTCACATTCATGCATCAGTTTATGTGCCTCCTAGACTAATCCCTACATTTTAGGAGCCACCGGGAGTGCCGACACCAACCTCCTTAAGTTGTTGGCAGTTGGTGACTAGTCAAACTTAGTTATGCATACTTCAGTTGCATTCAATTAGATATCCTCCAATTCATTTAGCACCAGTATTGCATGGCTACATGTGGGAAGGTGCCTATTCTCACCTACTTCTCACCTACCACCTCAGTTAAACTAGTTTAACTAATTATAACTTATTGAGAGACTGGATTAGACAACTGGAGCTTAGTTAGTTAGCTCCGATAGTGATTTAGACACTTCTAGTTAGCCATGCTATCAGATTGATTTGGTGATTCGAATCCTATCCACATGATTAGAATTCTCCTATTTGTAACACTGTTGTATATTGCTGGGATTAATGAAGTTTATACTGTAATTATACTAAGCAATTATTGTATGTTTCCTGTGAGATTTATTTTGTTCAGTGTGTATTATTCATTCCTTTTGGCTGCAAATAATTAAGAATATAATAGCACTCATTTCTTGAAGATCGATGGCATATTAATTCTAACATGGTATCAGAGCCTCCTCAGGCAAGCTTCAAGTCTGTCTACTCTCCATTGTACACTAGAAGCAGTTGGGTTTCCACAGAAGTCCCACAAAGAGTGCCTTGCTTCCTCTGAATTCATTCAAAGTGGCAGTGCGGGCATGACGGACCCTAAAAAAGTGTACATGTCGAGAGCGAAGGCTTGATTTTGACATAATGCAGATTATTTTTGGTTTTGCAGTGATATTTTGTAGGTACAACTCCATATGGATTTGAGATTATCAGTTCCTCTTCTTACTTCATCCATGAGATATTCAGAATGGAAGTTTGGATCTGATATGATCTTATTTGGTTCAACTTTTGAGGTTCAAGAGCCTACAATAATACTTGTAGTTGTTCTCGTCAATTTTGGTGTGAAAAATCAAGTGCCAAAAGTCTCTTTCAAAATTCTTGCTGGTGATTTGATGTCAGTTTTCTCTCATGAGTTTGTTGATATTATATCTTTTGAATATTTGGATATTTTGGAAGAAATATTAGGCATTAGTAGTGATCCATTCACTCTCTTTGATCTTGAGCTTCCAACAAATTCCTACATGATTGCTTGCACAAATATTCAGAATTTTGTTGAAAAAGGAGAAGATTGCACATCTACCATTTCGGCTGGGCACTTGGAACCATTGTTCCACACTATTGGATCTTATATGAAATTATTTGGATATGATATGATCTTATTTGGTTCAAGTTTTAATTTTCAAGAGCCTCCAGTCATGCTTGTAGCTGTTCTCATCAATTTTGGTGTGAAAAATCAAGTACCGGAATTCTCCTTCAAAATTGTTGCTAGTGATTTGATGTCAGTATTCTTTTATGAGTTTGATGATATTATATTTTATGTATCCTTGGATATTTTGGAAAGAATATCAGATTTGAGGAGTGATCCATCCACTCTCATTGATCTTGAGCTTCCAGGAAATTCCTACATGATTGAATGCACCAATACTCAGAGTTTTGAAGAATGAGAAAATTATGCATCTACCATCGCCATGAAGCACTTGGATTTGTTCCACACTTTTGGATTTGATATGAAATTATTTGGATCTTATATGATATTATTTGGTTCAGGTTTTAAGTTTCAAGAGATTTCAGTAATTCTTGTAGCTGTTCTCATCAATTTTGATGTGAAAAATCAAGTACCACAAGTCTACTTCAAAATTGTTGCTGGGGATTTGACATTTCACACTTTTGGATCTGAGATGAACTTATTTGGATCTGATATGTTCTTCTTTGGATCTGATATTATATTATTTGGTTCAAGTTTTAAGTTCCAAGAGCCTTCAGTCATGCTTGTAGTTGGTCTCATCAATTTTGGTGTGACAAATCAAGTACCGCAAGTCTCCTTCAAACTTGTTGTTGGGGATTTGAAGTTAGTTTCCTGATATTATATTCTGTGAATCATTGGTTATTTCTGAAGCTATATCAGATTATGGAGCTCAATAATTCTCTCTCCATAGTCCCAGGGTTTCTCTACCTATCTATTTGATCACATGCTCATCTCCTCACAGAACTAGTAAAGATGAAGACATTCTGCATTTGCATGGGATCTTTCTCCTAACACTTGGGGCTGATTTTACCTCACATGGTTTGATGTTCAAGGCTGCAATATATCAGTTGCTTGGGTGTTCCTCACATGGTTCAAATTCTCAAGCACTTTTTCTCTCTTATCAACTGATTTCAGTTGCTATACATGGATCAAGTTTTCATCTAGCAACTGTCTATATTTCTTATTCAATTGAGCATATTCTTCTTCTTCCAAAGAGGAAGATTCCTCCAGACATAATCATTTAGTTTGGATTCAGAGGTTCTCATGCACAGTCTCAGGATGTTGTTGCACAAATTGCATCAAAATTTTCACAAAGTTTTATTCAAAACTTATTTTCCTTATGCACTGCTTATCTTGAAGGGGGGGGGGGGTGTTCCCGTGATGTTTTCCCCTATTTCCTTAGTTTATTAAGAAACATTTTTTATTCTTTTAGATTGTATATGGGTGACTTTTGGTCTTGTTTCTAGTGCACACAGTTGTCCAAGTTAGGATTCAAGGGGGGTGTTAGGATTTATAATCCTCCCTTGTCCAAACTGGTCTATTAGATTATATTTGTATAACTTAGGATTCATTTAGTTATTATTGGGTCCACTAGTACCATTGGGTCCACTTGGCCTAATGGGGTCACATGTACCAGTCACTAGAGTGCGGGGGACACAGATTGAGGCTATTTGCAACTCATTGCACATTCATGTGCCTCCTAGACCAATCCCTACATTTTAGGAGCCACTGGGAGTGTCGGCACCAACCTTCTTCAGTTGTTAGTAGTTGGTGACTAGTCAAGCTTAGTTATGCATCATTTACATTCAGTTAGCTATCCTCTAGTTCAATTATCCCCAGTCTTGTATGGTTTCATGTGGGAAGGCGCCTATTCTCACCTAATTCTCACCTAACACCTCAGTTAGACTAGTTTAACTTATTATAACTGATTGAGATATTGGATTAGACAATTGGAGCTTAGTTAGTCAACTCCAATAGTGATTTAGACACTTCTAGTTAGCCATGCAGTCATATTGAGTTGGTGATTCGAATCCTATCCACATGATTCAAATTCTCCTATTTGTAACACTGTTGTATACTGCTGGGATTAATGAAGTTTATACTGCAATTATACTGAGCAATTCTTGTCTATTTCCTCTGTGGTTTGTTTTGTTCAGTGGGTATTATTCATTCCTTTTCACTGCAAATAATTAAAAATCTAATAGCACTCATTGCTTGAATATCAATGGCATATTAATTATAACACTGACTTCAAACGATCAGAGGTTGTTGTAACAATACATAAGCTTAGTATAATCTGGTGCAATATTCTACTAAATGGATAATCATGGATATGGCTACAACTCTGAGTTTGGTAAGATTAAGGCTCCAGATTTGATGTAGGCTTGCTTGTTTGTACTTGTTTGTTCTCACTCGCTTGTTTCTGACTGTTTATCATTCCCAATTGTTAGGAACAATGTGAGGAGAAGAAGATGTCTCAACTGCAATAGCTGGTGAATATTCAGGTATCTAGAATCTTCAAGTCCACATAGATTCCTCCATATGTTGAGAAGAAAGGGTTGCATCACTCAATCGTGCATATTATTTTTTGTTGTACCTTTAGGCTGAGCTTGGTGTTCATATATAAAGATACCATTATCTATGTAACCAATGTTAATGCAACACCAACAATTCTTGGCAATATACAAGTGGTCTATAGTCTATCAACTTTCACTAAGTCTTTTCATGATTTCATCCATAATTGTATTCTACACAATTTCCAAATGTTTTTGGTGTTTTCTTGGTCGTTCATTCCAACATTCACATGCTAACGCAGTAGTTCATATTTTTTTTTTCACAGTGGTCCTCATCATGGCTTGTCACTGGTCCTCATCATGGTTTGTCATCGTTCCTCCTTCCCCTGCAAAAAATTGTAGTGATATTGTATCCTTTTGTTTGGCATAGACGGAGCGATAGTCGATTCTAGAGATTCCTTTACTATGTGTTGACAAATTAACACGATGGCCCAAGCGCTACCATGGGAAGGTATCCAATTATTGTGGCCTCATCCATGAACATGTTTGTTGATATTTTCAACCACATGAAATATTTTTGAGCAACTAATGATGACTGTGATGTCACTATGCTTTATTCATTTTAATAACTTTATATAGTTAGCACATCTGCATTAATATGTTGATAAATGCTAATAGATATTATGTTCACCTCGAAATTAGATAGATTGAAAATAGATACATACCCATGGATAAATATCAAATAATATATGTGAATCAATAATAATAGTGATCTCAACGAGTGTGACCTTGTAAGCCTTGCAATGATTATTCAGATTCTTGTTTGCTTTAGTGCACCCATTCCATGAGCATCACTGGAACAATAGCTTGCACCTTCAAACTCTACAAGTCTTCGATAATCGCATCAATAATTAAAAACAGTCTTTGATAGCATGCAGTGATTAGGGTTTACTTGCTCGTGGTTGTTGGTCATAATGATATATTTGGAGGAGAGGTCAACTTCACGTTCCAGTCTACAGTTAAGATGCAGGCTCACACATATAATGTAGGCTCTCTTGTTGCAGGACTTATCCACGCCGAAGGAGTAGCTCACGCAGGTCGATAGAAGGACGAGAGTATTTCAATGCTGGTCTCTTGACGTAGAAGGTGCTCGATATTGCAACCTAAAACTCCCACTTCATGTTGTTAACAATCAAATTAACACCCTTGAGTTGTGACAGTCATAAGCACATCTTTATCAATCGGCCGCAACATGAAGACGGAGTTGAAGTACATGTAAGGGACAATCCTTTGTTATTTGACCACCAATTGCACAATGTAAGAAGTGAGTGAACAAAAAGGTAGCCTAAAGAAGCAAGGTTCAATGATTGAATTATCCACTTAATGCTAAGATCCTCTCTCCACCAATCAAAACTGGAAAGAAATGCATGGCATATGCATTAAACGTGCTTGAAATTTTGGATTAATGATACAAAAGCCTAAAAAAACTATAGAGAGTGGGTTTTTCATGAAATAAATCAAAATTTGGGAAAAGGTATTATCCCACATTAAATTTTGATTCCTAAGTTCCCAATTCCCAATGGTATAAAAGGAGGCATTTGGGGCAATGTTAAAACATAGAAAGTGAGAGTAAAGGCATGCTAGAGCATTGAAAGGCTAGGAAGCATTTTAGGACATATTTAGCATTTATACCCTTTATTTCACTATGAATGGTTTACATTCTAAATGAATTGGTAGTTTGAATCATTTGTTTGCAAAGAAAATTTGTCAAAAATTTGAAGAACTTTAAATCATGTTTCAATTCATGAACCTTTAGGGACTTAAATGTTGTGTTGCATGAACTTGTTGACGTGACAAACACCTTGAAATCGCTATTAAGACAGAATTAGAACCATCATTTGAATAAAATTCACAAAAAAATTCAAAAATTTGGACCTCCCACTTAAGATAAATTCAAATATTTTTCCCTTCAAAAAACATAAGACTATGATTTAATCCAACAAACCTCTTCTTTCTTGGATGGATTAATGTTGAATTTCCTCATGCACAATTAAAGATAATTGTTATCATTTCGAAGGATCTCGTGATATAGTGTATCTTAGCCATGAGTATCCTCTTCACTTGCGCTTTCAGGCAGTCCTGCGAATGAGAAAGTGTATCTCAAGTGTAACTATCTATAATTTGATATTTGAAGCATATATTTGTCGAGCCCTACGTATCCTCTTTTCTTGCGTTTTTTAGTGGTTCTGCAAACTACAAATAGGGGTCTCAAGTGTAATAATGTAGACTATGGTTTTTGAAGCATATATTTTTTGAGCCCTACATATCCTCTTTGCTTGTGCTTTTAAGCAATACTACAAATGAGAAATATGGATCTCAAGTGTAAAAGTTGTAGTTCATAGAATTTCAAAGGGATTTGTGTATCCTCTTTGCTTGCACTTTCGAGCAGTCTTGCAAACAAGACACAAGTATCCCTCGTGTAAATATTTGAAGATACTTTTATTTTTGAGATAATTATTGCACAATCCTTAAAATATTAATAATAATTCAAAGGAAACCAATTGCTTCAAAACCTAAAAGATTTATGAATATTGTTGCATTAATTCTCAAACCATTGATTTGGAACATTAAATTCAACATTAGAAAATAGAACATTATGCAATTGTAACATCAAGATTGAGTCATAATCCTAGATTTAAACACCAGTTTGGGAGACTTATTAGAAATAGGAAAAACATTGAACATTCAAACATTTTCCATTTTCAATTTGTGATGGTTGAAGCAAATTGAACAAATCTTATGTTTGAATCCAACCTCTTGAACCCTTTTAAAAAAATTGGAAACTTATTTGAAAATAAGAAGTTAGTAATTTGAATCAATAAAACATCACTCCTTTAGAAATTTTCTTTTTCAATTTTGTAAAAGTGATTCTATTTTGAAATTTGTATATTTGAAGGATCTTAAAGAACCTCTTACTCTTCTATAGTATAGAAGTTCATTGAAATAAAGGAAAGAGTAGTGAGCATTTTGAGTCCCAAATAGCACCAGCTTCACCACCACTCCTCAAAAACTAAGAAAACTACCCTAATATTAATGCGTAATCTAAAAGTTATCAAGATTATTTTTTATATTATTAACATATATTGGGCTAGGGCCTTGGAATAAGATTGGAGAGTTGGCTATCAAATATGAAACTAACATTGGTTAAAGAGTGATAAATCCATTAGTATAAAAAGGTACACGGGAAAGCACTTCTAACACATGCGTTAAGAACAAGGTCAATATGAAGAAGTAAGGGAAGTACCCCCCTCTTACTTGTTCATTGGGATATGAGTACATCACAATGTTTCAATTAAGTGACAAGTCCTCGGGGTGACAACAATATCTTGAGATATATAGTCTATGCGAGTTATCGTATGCTTACAAATGTCCTCCCCGACCACCGATTGTGAAGTGGTATCCATAGTTGATATTTATAGGGCACCATATGGGCTATCATGAGTGGGGGACACTTCCTATATTTGAGATAGACACATAGTTGAGGGTGACTAGCCAGGAGCTAGCACTTGCACCTTTGGTGATTGATATAACAATGCAACTATTTCTAATACCTTCTCTTTAGTACTTGTTTGAGGATTGAGATCCCTCAGAAACTACTATTTCAGAAGGCCCTCTAAATTCATATTTTCCACTAAATTTTGGTTTTTTGGGAAAGAAGTTTGCTTGGTGATTTTCTTCGGAATTTTTTAGATGTGGTGACATTTTGATTTTTGTTGAGTTTAGTTGCCTTTAGGATTGTTTGAGTGTATTTTGATATACTCTAATAAACAAATTCTTTGATTAAACTTCAGAGTGTATGATATCCCGATCCTCCAGCCAAGGTGGTAGCAAGGCAAGTTACCAAAGTTTGAAGGCCCAATTAGATTGTGGAGGAATATATATGAACCACATCTTTGTGACTTGGAAACTGAACTAATTGTAAACCCAATCAAATATTACTAGAGATGAACAACATAAAACCAATTCTTAGAAATTTTCACGTCATAGATGGAATATAAATAGAGTTTATGCTCTTACCCTAGTTGAAATTGAAACAATATAATATCACATTGTTGTTCACATAAATCCATCCTTAGCACATCCTTTAAACCCAGTCATACTTACGAAAAGTAAGTCAATGATTAATCTCTTTGAAAGTTGGAATAATATGCAAAACATTACACTTGACCCTTTAGATCCATTAGGAATTCAAAGGACCACATCAATGCAACCTCAAATGTTTGCAGGAGGTTATAACAATCCTCTTGGTACACACAATAGTTGTCTAGGTTCAACTATCGGGGGAAACCCTTTACCATGGAATGTTAATATTCTTGGAAGAAATAATGCATCCTCGAACACACATTCGAATTGGAGCTATCCATCATCAATGGGAGGATATACCTCGAGGGGTCATCCTCAGATATATACTAGCACAATTCCTAGGGGAAATCCACCTATTAACCCCATTCTATAATGGGGTGGTCAAGTTTCAAAAAGTAATCAATATTTCAAAAGCCAACTTATGCAAGGAGTAAACCTACCTTGGAATGATTTTCAAGCCTAAGGACAAATGCTACAGTGTGGTTAAGATCTAAGAAGTAACCAATTTTATTGGGACCTACCTATGTAAGGGGGCAATACACCCATTGGTCATGTTCCAGGAAATACCCAATCTTCATGCCCAAGGACCACATCAATGGAGTGGTCAAGTTCTAGGAAGTAGACAATATTTTGGGAGCTTACCTTCGCAATCGGGCATTCCACTCATTAACCCCATTTCGTAATGGAGTGGTTTGGCACCAGGAAGTAACCAATATTTTCGGATCCAACTTGAAATACCTACATTTGATCCAGATAGGGAACCACAAGGACCTCATGTCGATGGTATGATGGGTTCCATCAACCAACTTGAGAATATTAACAAACAAATGGGACAAATTTCTATTCAGACTTTGCAACCTACAACTGACCAGGAAATGCAAAAAACCACTAATCCTTCCCAGACTTATAAAAACCTTGTGGTCCAATCCACAAACCTTAGGGGAAAGAAGAAGAAATACATGGGTAAGCACAGTGTCAATCCTTGCCAAAATTCTGAAATTCTCATAGTTCAATCCATAGACCTTAGAGGAAAGACAAATAAGTACAAGAGTAAGAAAAATGCTCATTTTGGGATAGGACTCGCACCAATATCCACCCCACTAACTACTCGAGTTTTCACCATAACACTGTAGGATTACTTTCAATTAATGATTTTTTCTAGGTCCACCACAACAAATGGTTCCACTTCATCGAATGGAACTGCGATGGAGGACACCTTAGTCCAAACTAATGAAGGAAAGGTGATAAATCTAATAGAACTGGGTGAATCTATGAGTAATACACCCCTATCTACTGTAGAAGTGTTATACCAAGCTATTCAAATGGCTTCAAAAAATTTGGATCATAGTCTTCCCCTAAAGGAGGAATATGATCCAATTACTTGGCCCATTGGGGTTGTGAGCTCTCCCAGCTCAAGTGATTTCTTGGACAACATTTTATCTTTAGTTGAAGCTATCCTTAAAGTCATAAACATTTGGTTTCACCCACATAAGGGCATCTTATGTTTGGCCATTGGGATAATACTTGGTTTAAATATACCCAAGTATAGGAGCATCGTTTGTTACGTATGTTCCTCGATCTTATGAGGTATATTTGGAAGCTTGCATATAGGTTTAGATTATCCCTTTGAGAAGATGCATCTGAACCTTTTGCAACCCAAATTTTCCATAAGGTCGAAATTATTGGAAATTGGTGGGTCAGCCCATCATATCTGTATTTTCCACCATTCCAACAAAAGAGACTATCAAACATGGGACAATATAGTCAACACTCTCAGCACCTTATTTCCATACCAATGCCCATGTTGAGTTATTCTCATCGACCTGGTGTTAGCACTCAGATTTTACCCCTGGCTTTAAATGGATAAACCTCAAGGTAACAAAAAAACCAAGATTTAGGAAAGAAAGCTGGCTTATTTCTCTCCAGAGAGGGATCTCTCAGTATGTTTTCTCACAGGACAGATATATATATAAACAAGAAATAAAATTTAAGATTGTTGATGGTTAAAACAAATGTACATTAGGAATGGAGTCACATGGAACAATAATATTAACAGTGTTGTTGCATGGGAAGCTTAATAGAGGCAAGGTAGCAATCTGATTACAGTCAAAATGCTTTTTGTCTAGTGATATGGAGAAATATTAGAAATAGTCCATTAATGTGGGCATCTAACATGGATGAATCCAACATTAACTTTAGTTGAAAAAGTTTTGTGAATTCTTGAAAGTAATAGAACATAGCATAAGATTCTAAATTCTGAACTATTGTAAACTCATTCAAGCATGAAAGGGAAAACACAATGGAAGTTGTAAATTGGAAACACATGCACATAAAGAAAAGAAAGTACAGACTGTAATAAAGACAACATAAGAACCTCTATCAAAGGCCAGCTTCGACTCTGTAATTTTATTAATCTCTGGAATATCAGTTACAATGAAAAATCTTACGGGTTCCAACCCTTTTTCTATTACAAAAACTTGCTTAAATACAAAATGTTGCTCCAAGAGATAAATAACTAACTCTGCTAAAATAGGCAATAACTGTCGTTTTACATTTTTCATCTAGATCTCCTAACTAATAATTGTTCTGAAAATAAACTAAAAACTGCTAGTTAACTAGTCTTCAAAATGGTCTTCAACAGTCTTCGAAAAATTTTCATTTGATCCTCATACACACAACCTATACTTAGTTCTTCCATACATCTCAATTGTCTTCCAATGATCGACAGTTAGCAGCTCCATGCTGCCCATTTCTTTTGTTAGCACTCTCATCTCTACATGGTCTTTGTATGAAATTTCTGGCAGCTGTGAACCGGTGGATTTGAAAGTGTGAAAAATTTCAAAGTCTTCAACCAGCTTGTCCACTATTGTTTTCCCTGCCAAGGACTGTTGCATATCCTCAAACTTTTTGTTATCCAGTCTACATCTTACTAACTCGACCTAATACTTTGTTTGAAAAAACATTCTACCTTTTTCTTCCTAGAAAAAAGGCAAACCTATCTTGAACACTGGTGTAAATAAATCAATGAATAATTTAACTTGATGAGTCATAAAATCAATCTTTGCGTGTACAATATCAATATACTGGTGTTTGCCGACCACTTTTCTCACCCATGTAATGGCTAAAATCCTATCTTTGATATTTGTTGTTTTCAAATAATCTTCAGTCAAACTATTAAGGAAAAATATTGTGTTGTTTGCAGTGTCTATGGGATTTTTATTCAATACTTATTTGACTGCTGTAACACTATGTCTGGCAGCTTGGATAACAATCTCTTTATTCAAAATATAATCTAGATAGGGTATGAGTTTGGTTGTTTTAGCTATAATCATATCCCAAAGGTTATGTTTAGCTCCTTTCACAGGAAGCTTCCCAGTTACATGTTTCATCATTCTATCATTTTTCTCAAGGAGGTCTTTGTACTTACCTTCCCAAGCTTTTCTCTCCTCCTCCTTCTTTAAAGCAACATTTTCAAGGTTCTTATTCTAGTTTTTTAACCCAACAATTTCCAAATCTCTCAGGCTAACCTGAGACACAGCCCGCACAATAGATTCTGCATTGGCTTGTGTAGGAGGTGGAACAATTTGTAATTCATTCTCTCTTTCCTTTTCATTCACCTCTTTTTCCAATTCTACTTGCTTTTGCTTCAATGTTTTTATATTCTCTGCCAGTGACACTCTTTCTTTTTCCCATTGTTTATTCCCTTCATCATACATCAATAATTTTGCCTTACAATTGTTCAACTCATCTTTTAAAGTTTATTTTTCTTTTTCAAACTCTGTAAGCTTTGTAGCTTGTATGAACTGGGTGGCTGGGATCTTCAATTTCTTCTTTAACAACTGAATGGTGTTCTCTTTTTATTCAACAACTTATGAGTTGATTCTCATTTATCAACCTCACTATCAACAGTTAGCAAATCTACTTGAATATTTTTAATTTGTTGTTGATGAGCCTTGTTCTTTACTCTTTCCTATCTTAGCTGATTCTCAACTTTACTTTTGGTTGATTGCAATCTAGATACTTTGAGAGTGGCCTTGAGCAAGTCACTATATATCACCTCTCCACTTTTCTTGTGGAGATGGATCATATCATGTACATGAATATTCTCTAGATTCATTCTCATCTCAACTACCTTGTTCTTAGTTGCTACTGCTAGGATCAGAGTGTTTTAAACATGATCCCTAACAGTGACCAAAGACACATCTTTACTTAATATTTTCCTGACATCAGCATATAGTTTCAAAGATTCATTTGTAGATACCTCTTTGTCATCCTTGTATTTGTCAAACAATTCAACCCTGGTCTTGAATTGAGAGGTGGAATCCTTGGATGCTTTTGAGAAAGCATATTCTTTTATCTCAAATGCTAGCCCTTTGACTTTCATTTGTTTTTTCTCTCCTTTGGTTCTTGTTACCTATACCATTTGGCGTTCCTCTTCAACTCTCTTCTTCTTTGAAGTTTGAGAATTTTCTTCTTCTTCTGTTTCCATGGCATCAAAGAATGTTCTCTTGTTAGTCATTTCTAAATGACTAGCAATGGGAGATAGCCTTTCTACTGTTGGAACAACATCCAAAGGATTAGGTCGTGTGGCACTAACATATTTAAATGGAGAAGTGGATCCCTGTTGCATATCCTCCTCATTCTGTGTCACCTGAGGATAATATAACCAATTGGCACTCTCGGCGAGGCCTTCAACTTCTTGATGCTCTAATGGTTTGTTTTTGTTAACTTGTCTCCTTATCGAGATGACACGATGAGGATCATAATTAACAGCTACAATAGTTTGAAACTTCATCTCTTTCAGTAAACTCTCCACTATAGGCAAAGCAACTTTACTCTTGATAATGAAAGGTCCAACCACCCATGGAAACTTGATTTCTGAGGACTTTTTGAAGTTGATGAAGTGCTCATTTTCAACAATGAGCTTATTCTTGATGAACTCTAATGCAAAGATCCTCGGGGGTAAGAGAAGTAGGTAAAACATAGGGTTGATGGAAAAATCCATACACTCAGATTAGAGTACCTTCTTCCATCGGGAACCAATCCCAAATTCTCTTCTGAGGTGAAAATTGTAACTATTCCTTCATGACATGTAACACTCTAGGCAAATTTTGCTGGAAAAATACTTTGTATACTTCATACATAAGAAAATTAATGTATTTACCAAAACTTCTGTTGATTTCATCAATGAGAACCATCTCTGGAAACTCTAGGTTCTCTTCCTTGAAAAATATGAACATCTTCACTAAATATGACTGGAACCTAAAGAATCTTGTGTTGTGGAAGTTCACTAGATGTGAGTGGATTCTCTCAACTAGGAACTCATCAAATTTAAGGAAACTAGACTGATTCAACTGCCTTGACTCAACTTGACAAATCCTGACTTTAAATAATAGACTCATTAGTGACTCAGTGGCATATATGCCAGTGTCTAGACCTAGAAACTGACTCATAGGGGAAATAACTGACTGAGTTTCATGATTGAACAAATTTGTATCGACAGAGAAAGCTTGGTTCTGTAAGGATACATAAGGATTGAAACAAGTGTTAAAAAATGCTTCTTTTGGCCCAACAGTAGCTTCTTTGAATAATTGGACCAGACTCTCTTCATTAAAATCTTCACATAGCTGGGTGAATGTTGTAGGAACAACAAATGTATCTCAGACAACCAATGGAATGACAGGAAAAAAGGATTTTGGACTTACTTGTGTCCATAATTACCCTCTCGGGAGAGGAATAATTAGAACTGCACTAGTCAATAAACTTAGGAAAGCTTAGGGTATGTTCTGTGCAGAAAAATTGGAAATAGGAATTAAAGACTCCGTGGACATCTGTACCTTTGTCTTTAAGGACTTTTAATTTATTTTTAGCTGGTCTACTGAACCAACTGATAATATTGTATCAAAAACCTCACAGTCTTTATCCTCAAAAACTTCTTCAATCTTTTGGTACTCCAAGGCCTGAGCTTCTACTCCCTCTACAATGTCCATTTTAAATAGTATTTGGTGGGAGAAAAATGGCATACCTAGTCACTTAACAAGTGGAAAGGAGTTTGTCTAAGTTGGCTTCTTCTGCACAGTGCTGAGCTCTCCATTTCCAAGGCCCAAACATACAAATGGTCCCTACCAACGTGCTTTCTTTTTATATCATTTTATTCTACTATTTTGCATGCATCTTACTCAGTTGGATCATTCTCTGTCCATAGATATTGTGTCTTCTATTCTAAATCATTGGTCTCGATCATTGTTTAACCTTGCATCCTCATTTCTGCTATATTGTTCATCCTTATCCCTCCTATAACTCCTAACAACGGATCTCGTCACAACCATAGATCTACTATTCATTCACTTTCCATCATAGATATTTTTCCTGTTTTAACATCACTTATTCATATAATAACTGGACTGCACCTTACCTTAGCGGATTGGCGTTTTACCATTGATCTTATTCTTTGCAAATTCCCACCATCGATCAATTTCTATTTTTAACATTCCGCTCATATCTGACCCTACAAACAGTGTGCACCTTCCCACAGTGGAGTCATCCTCCATCGTAGATTTTGATCATGATCAAACTCAGCCTTTGATTTCTTTTCCCTTTTAACCCATTCTGTTGGGATCATTGTGATTTTATTCGTGCATGTTAATTCAACGGAATGATCTTGGACCTTAGATCTCATCTCCCTTAAATATACACCCTTGATTGTGCGAGCTCCTTAACTAATTCCGTTGATTCTAAAACTTTCTTTACTTGTGCATCTCTAATTAGCGGAATGAATATCATCCATTGATCTCGATAGGGCCTTAATCTCAACAGTTTAAATATGTGGATTGTACCACATTCCCCTGATTTCCAAAGTTATCTTCGTCGCGCATGTTCACCCAACGGAATATCTCAGGACCGTTGTTCATTCTTCCTTCTTGATCTCCGTCATTGATTTATGTTGGATGTAACTTTTTCCGCTAATTTGGAAAGTTCATCCCTCCACACTAGTTCCGTCAGCAAAATCCTTCCTAACCGTGGATCTGCCCCCCCTTTTTCATCCAATCGTAGATCTCCGTTGCCTTTTAATTCATTCTGCTGGCGACCAAACTTATTTTTGTCATGCAACTTTATCCAGCGGACTTATCCACAGCCGTAGATCTTCTCAAATGCATATCTACACCATCAAACCTTACCACAAAATAACCAGAATGCATATTTTTCATTTCAAACCTATTTCTAAGGCTTAAGCTATGATTTTCTTTCAAATGTACAATCCTTAAACTTAGAAATAACCTCCCTTTATTTTTTTCAAGCCTTTTCCACATACCTCCTGGTGATATTATGAAATTTTCAGCTCCTACCTTATTTCTCCTCAGGCCTTCCCCCTCTCCAACTGCTAACTAGAAATGGTGCTAACAGCTGGCTCCAACTTGGGATGCTATCGTCGCTGCGAGGTAGCAAATAACACGCACACCAGTCCTGTTTTTATTCCTGGAAAACTCAAAAACTCTTTTTTTCTTTTTCCGCATATAAAAATAAAGAAAAATGTCGGCCCCTCAAGATCTTGGGGCCTTCTCTGTGAGCTTCAAGTATTTCATCTTGCCATTTGTACCGATTTCAAATTAAATAAATATATACAACTATGGTACAAAAAATACCTTCCACCCCTAGGATAGATAATGCTTCAGAAATATTCCATTGAAAGGGATTCCTTTCAGTTCAACCCCATCCTGATGTTGCAAAACAAATGAATTGTCTCCCCTTTAAGCTGCAATAATGTACGGTCCCCTCCATATGTAATCAAACTTGCCATGCTTTTCTTCTTTTGTTGCATCCCACTTTAATACCAAATCATCTACTTGAAAATTTTCATCCTTCACCCTTCTGTCAAAAGTCTTTTTAACCTTCTCTTCATGTACATGTACTTTGTCATAAGCCTTATCTCTCATTTCATTAAGTTCAATTATATGATTGATTCTCCTCTGCATGTGATTTGGCTCATCCTCCTGTTCTTGTAACAACTTCATGACAGGTAGACCCAAAGATGTTAGAAAAATTACCTTTGCTCCATAAACCAACTGATATGGTGAAATTTCAAATGCTCTTTTAGTACCGATTCTGTCTGCCCACAAAGCATATTCCAATTTTGTATGCCAGGCTCTTTTATTAGCTTCCAACAAATTTTTTATTATCTTTTCTAAACTCTTATTGGAAGACTTTGCAAGCCCATTTCCCCAAGGATAGTATGCAGTAGAGTGATTCAAATTAATATGGTACTTGTGACAAAATATTATCACTTTTTTTATATTTAAATACAGGGGAATTATTAGTTACAATCCTCTTTGGAAACCCAAACCTTGACAAGATATTGTTTTCGAACAAATGCATAATGACAACATCAATGGCTCTCTTAGTTTGTATGGCCTCAATCCATTTGGTGAAGTAATCGATTGCTGTTAGAATCCATCCATTCTGACCAGATGAGTTTGGGTTGATTTCTCCAATGAAATCCAACCCTCACTACTGAAAAGGTGCTTCCACTGAGATGGGATTAAGAGGTACTGGCACCAGTTTTTTTTCCCTTAAAATTTTTGGCATTGATGACATGTGGTGATTTCCTTATACACATTAGAGAACATAGAAGGCTAATAGAATCCAATTCTCAAGATTTTGTTAGCAGTCACCTTTCAATAATGTTGTCCCTCAAAAACCCCTTGATGGAATTCTTTCATGGTGTGCTGAGCCTCATTCTTCAATAAACAATTCAACAAAATCCCACCTAGATCCTTCTAATACAGATATTGATTCATGAAACAAAAATTTTCTGCCTTCAATTTGACTTATTTGGATCTTGTTTTGCTTAATCCAAGAGGAGCCTGCAAGTTCTGCAATACATATATAATGTCATTATACCATGGGGATAAAGTAAAATCTGTTACAACCTACAATTCTGGATAAGGCATATTAGAAGGATTAGACAAGAAATTTAATTTCAAAGATTCACAGTTTGAATTTGTTATCAGTTTAGCCAAGCCCTATACTTTCACCAATTTAGTGGGCTTAATCTCCAAATCATATTCTAGCAGAACAACAATCCATTTATCCCTCTTGCCCTATGGATCAGGTTGTGTAAGGATATTTTTTACTACATTGTTGGGAACATATGCTACGATGTGAGAATGAAGAATATATACCTTGAAATATTTCAAAGACTTCACCAAAGCATAGGATTGTTTCTCCATAATGTCATACTTCAGTTGTCCATCCCTCAACACTTTGCTAAAGAAAGCAATAGGTTGCTAAGCATTCTGACTATTCTTCTGCAATAAAAATCCGACAATGGTGTGTTCAGAAGCATATGAGAATATCAAAAAATCTTTTGAGGAATCAGGACTCACAAAACCTGGGGCTTCAGTAATGGATTTCTTAATGTCTTTGAAAGCTTTTCTTGCATCCACTGCCCACTTAATCTCAGTATCCCTTTTTAGCGTATTTGTTATATTTCTCAAAAATTCAACAAAACTGGGAATAAACCTTCTTAAAAAATTCGCCAATCCAATGAAAGACTGCGCCTCTTTTTTACTCCTATGCTCTTCTACTTTCATAATGACATTCACTCTATCTGGGTCAATTCTGATTCCATATTTAGAAATAATACGACCCAAAATTTTTCCCTCCTTCAAAGCAAAATTTGATTTCTTGGGGTTAAGGGATATGCCATACCTTCTGCATTTCAAAAAGACCTTCTCCAAATGCTTCACATGGTCCCTATCATATTTAGAAAAGTCTATTATATCATCCATATAAATCACTACAAACTTATCCTTTTCTTCAACAAAATTAATGTCCATGGCTCTTTGAAAAGTGGCTCCTGCGTTCATTAACCCAAATGGAATCTTGACATACATGAAAGTACCGCAAGGTGTAGTAAAAGCATATTTTTCTTGGTCCTATGGAAGGAATTTTATTTGATTATATCCAGAGAAACTATCCATGGTGGAAATTCTCTCTGCTCCTACTACTTTCTGAAGAATATGATCCATCTTAGGTAAAGGATAGTTATCTTTTAATGACACTTTATTCAAATTTCTGAAATCAACACAAAGTCTGATCTCACTATTTTTCTTTCTCACTGGTACTAAATTATCTACCCATTTAGAGAATCTAAGAGTGACAATGATCTTTGCATTAAACAGTTTCTTGACTTCCTTTTCTATCAGAGGCAACAACATAGGATTATTTTTTCTCAACTTTTGTCTAAATGGATTTTCCCCGTGTTTGATAGGACTGGTGTGTTGTATAATGGAAGTATCATACTCCTTTAAATATTCATAGCTCCATGCAAACACATCAACATAATTCTTCATAAGATGAATGTATTTTTCTTTCTTAGTCACAGGTAGACAACTTTACAATTTTGGGTACTTCTTCAGTTTCTATGTTTTGGTATTCAATATCATTTTCAACAGGTCAAACCTTTGGATCTTTGGCAACATCGTTCTGATCAAATAATTTTTCAAGAGGAATCAAACCATTTGGAATATAATTGATTTTAAGTTGTATTATGTCCTTTCCTCCAAGCACATTTTTCAGCTTTTTATTTTCAACATCTTCCTCACCAGAATGTACATTTTCGCGAAAGTTTTATGTGTTTTGATTTTCTGTATCTATTTGGGTTTTTAGAAATTCATCTGATAATTCCAAAAATGTCTTTATTTGCAAATCATCCTCAAATACCTGCCAGTATTTGGAATTATCAGGAATGGGAGGTCTATTTACAACTTCTATCTTGTATTTCTTTTTTGAATATATGGGAACTTTGAAATTCCTAGTCGTGGTATCCAGTGAATCAACTACTTGATTCTCTCTTCTGGGAATCACTCTGATTTTATGCTCTATGAAAAACTTACCCAACATATCCCAGACTTCATTTATGTACGCTCTCATGCTGGGATGTTTGTTTTGATAGCTATCATTCACTTGGTTAACCACTAACTCACAATCTCCAAACACATCTATTCTTTTGGCTCCCAAATCTTTTAAAGCATTTAAACCTAACAACAAAGCCTCATACTCTGCTACATTATTTGTACATTCAAAAGTTTACTTAAAAGAATAATATTTTAATTCCCTGTTAGGAGAAATTATCCACACACCCGCACCAACTCCTTCTTTACTAATTGAACCATCAAAGTATATCTGCCATAGCCCTTCCTCATTCTGCTTTTTATCCAATGCCCCCTGTCTCTTGGAAAACTCCTTATCTTCCTTTAATTCCACCACTATAGGTATTTGAGGATCAACTTGTGAGTCATTAAAAAATATAGAAGACCCCAAATCAGTATCTACAACATATATGGGGTGATTATCAGGTTTATCTTGGCTACTTGCCACATGTGCTAGTCTCTTTTCTCTGTACAATCTTCTATGACCTCCAAATAAAGGAATAGTTGCAAATGGCATATCCATATGTAATGTTCCCTTCAACTTTGAAGCCCACGATCTTGACAATAGCCGACAAATTTTGGGAGGAATATCAGCCACTACCACATCCATAATAATACTTTTAGCTTGAATTTGAGGAAGAGTCACCACCATAACTTTAATCAGTCCCAGACACTTCACCTTTCTAGAATCAAAAGAATACAAGTCTTTATAAGGCCTAGTAATCTGATCGAATCCTAAACTTTCCACTACAACCCTTGGAATCAAGTTATGAGATGCACCAAAATACAGCATAGCATTGGGCAAAATCATATTGTGAACATTCGGACTTACATAGAAAGGAGGCACATCTTCTCCATCTGTTTCTTCAATTCTGGGGCCAAGGAGTATGGTGGGAAAATCATATGTTAGTTCTAAAGTATCTGGTTGACATTCACCTTCATTTTTCACCATTCTAGTTATTTTTTCTCTGCATTCATTATTTCTCAACAACTCATTAAAAGGGATAGAAATTTTTATTTTTGACAGCTCATTTTGCAAATTGAAAGAGGAAAGTGCTCTATCTACATAAACTCGTAAGGGTTGTCTGATTTATTTTAATACTTCTCCTTTATTTTTTTAAAATTTATGTACATCATTTTCTTTTTGTTTTTATGTGTTTGGTTGACTACTGGAAGGTTGATTTGCATTAGATCTTCCTTTATTTATAATCACATCTCTACTTCTCAATTTCAAGTTCTTTTGAAAATCATCTATGGCATTCTGATAACCCCTCTAATATTGTTCTGAATCCACCTCAGAAATATTATTGTCATCTTCTTGAACAAACAAAATATGCTCTTGTTCAGTGAGATATATTTTTGTATCCAAATCATCAAAGTGCTTAATCTAATTGTCCATTGGATCAATTTCTTCCTCATCATCAACATAGTTTTCAGGGAATGGAGGCCTTATCTGTTGATCTTCGGGATTTCTAATTTTTCTTGGGTCCCTCTGCCTATTTTGAGGGAGAGGAGGTATTAGAATTTGAATGCCATTTAGATTTCAAGTAGATAGTTCTAAGAATGTTTGCAGTAAATGGAGAATGAAGATATAAACAAAAGAAAACAAACCACACAGGAAGCAAATGAGTAGTGCTCATGAAATTACAGTATCATTCACAATAATAAATCCGGCGTTACAATAGTTTACAAATAGGAAGAATTCGAATGCATTAGGGAGCAATTCGAATCTACCAAGTGGACATGACTGTATCTAACTGAACCTCTAACTCATCCTGCCTCAATCAATATCAGAGTCCAATAAATCAACTCCCAGTTGTCCAACAACTCAAACAATCAATGACAACTAGTTAACTTAGTGCAACTGAGTGTGGTAGGTGGGCAAAGGCACCTACTCCACATGCATCCATCCGTTAGCCATGCAAAGCTTGCGCTAGCTAAATGATTATGAACTAACTGAAAGAAACTCTGGGCTAACTAAGACTAACTAGTACTAAATCCAACTAACTGAAGTAGGTTGGTGCCAGGACTCCGAGTGTCTCCTAAAATGTAGGGATTGGTTTAGGAGGCACCCAAACCGATGCATGCACATGCAGTGAGTGGAAGTTAACCTCTAGCAGTGTCCCCCACACTCTAGTAATTTGTATATGTGGCCCCATTAGGCCAAGTGGACCTAATGGTACTAGTGGACCCAATTAATTAATTAAGGCTCTTAAGTTAGGCTAAATAATCAAATAGACAGTATGGTTAAGGGAGGATTAATAATCCTAACAGGAGGAGGTGGTGGTCTTCTGAAATTTGGGTTTCTTACTTGAGGTTCAAGTTTCTCTCTATTGGGTGGTCTGTTATCTAAAGCCAACCTGTCCGTAAATCTTTCCATAGTTTCCATCTTCATTTCAAACTTTGCATCATTTGAAGAAGAGGCAGCAGCAACAGAAGTGGAGGGCTGATTTTATTCTCTAGTTCTTCTTCTATCCACCTCTACTCTCTGTTTCATCTTTCCAGAATCCATGAGATTGGAATCTACCTCCAAAGCATCCTTAAACATAGTAGGAAGATTTGCAGATTTTTTTTCTCTCAACAACAGGGCAAAATCACTCTCAAAAGCATATGCATAATGGAGTTGGGAAACACCTACTAAGGGTTTGATATTTGCTGGTATGGAATTATACACCCTCATAAACCTGCTGGAAAACTCATGAAATGACTCAAAATTCCCCTTTTTTTTCAGATTGTTATATTGAGAAATAAATTGTAGAGGACTTTTCTTATCTTCCCACCTATCTAAAAGCAAAGTTTGGAAGGCATCAAATGTAAGTATGGATCTTGTAGGTAAATATTTGAACCATGTTTTTGGCTCTCCAAACAAACTTTGTGCAAACAAACTCATCTTAGCATCATCATAGTCAACTTCCTCCAAATCAATAAAATATACCAACCTATCCATATGTTGTCTGGAAGTAAAGTTCCCTTCCCCATCAAATAAATAAATTCTTTGTGAATAATTCTAGGGTAAATCATGCAGTACAGTAGGCAGAGCCAAAGGAGAAAATCTGGATGCCATGGGTCTAGGAGGGTTTGGGACAACAAGAGGACTTTGAGGTGGGCTTGGAATATGAAGCTCAAAGGTTTGGACAATGGGATTATTTTCTTCAACCTTACAATATCTTGAAGACTGTGC
Organism: Pseudotsuga menziesii; assembly: GCA_001517045.1. NCBI lineage: Eukaryota > Viridiplantae > Streptophyta > Pinopsida > Pinales > Pinaceae > Pseudotsuga > Pseudotsuga menziesii. The sequence goes on from LPNX010226787.1 coordinate 327,870, forward strand.
CAAATAGAGTCGAGCAAGTATGATTGAAGACTATTAGGATTTATTTATGTCTGTTTTAAATTTGATTCTGATTTGGACCTTAGCATAGATCTTTCAAAACTTGTTTCCCATTCAAAATCTTGAAAAATATGAAATTCTTGAGAAAAAGATCCTTCAATTTGAGAAGTATTTATTCTTTCTTTACTAGGCCTACATCTAATCAATCATTATGGGTTTTCCACACTGTATAATATTTCAGAAGAAGGACTACCTCTAGTATGTGTCCTCTTGGAAGGCAGAATGTCTTTTTTTGGAAAATATTCTTGAAATCAACATGGAGTTTCCCAGGAAAATGTACAACTGACCTCAATGCAAGAACCTATGCTTTCCCACAACAATTATCTCTTCTTGAAAGATTTGTCATTCTTCCGAGGGCAGATTTGAACTCTAATTCCTCGACAACAACGCCAACATTTTAGGACTCATATTTTACCCCCGGTTGTAAAAGGATAAACCCCAACGTAACCACAAAACCAAGCTTTAGGAAAGAAAGTTGGCTTCTTTCTTTCCAGAGAGGGATCTCTCAGTATTTTTTCTCACAGGGTAGATATATATAAACAAGAAACAAAATTTAAGATTGTTGATGGTTCAAACAAATGTACATTAGGCATGGAGTCATATGGAACAATAATATTAACAGTGTTGCTGCATGGGAAACTTAGCAGAGGCAAGGTAACAATCTCATTACAGTCAAAATGTTTTTTGTCTGGTGATATGGAGGAATATTAGAAACATTCCATTAATGTGGGCATCTAATGTGGATGAATCCAACATTAACTTTATATGAAAAAGTTTTGTGAATGCTTGAAAGTAATAGAATAGAGCATATGATTATGAATTCTGAACTATTGTAAAATCATTCAAGCATGAAATGGAAAACACAATGAAAGTTGTAAACTAGAAACACGTGCACATAAAGAAAAGAAAGTACAAACTGTAATAAATACAACATAGGAATCTCTGTCAAAGGCCAGCTTCGGCTCTGTAATTTTATTAATCTTTGGAATATCAGTTACAATGCAAATTATCACGGGTTCTGACCCTTATTCTATTACAAAAACTTGCTTAAATACAAAATGTTGCTCAATGAGACGAATAACTAACTCTGCAAACATTTGTCATCTAGATCTCCTAACTAATAATTGTTCTGAAAATAAACTAAAAATTGCTAATTAACTCGTCTTCAAAATGGTCTTCGACAATCTTCGATAAATCTTCATTTAATCCTCGTCGACGTAGCCTCTACTTAGTTCCTCCATACTTCTCAATTGTCTTCCACTGATCGATAGTTGGCAGCTCCAAGATGTCCATTTATTTTGCCAACACTCTTAGCTCTACGTGGTCTTTGTATGAAATTTCAGCAGCTGTGAACAAGTGGCTTTGAAAGTGTGCAAAATTTCAAAGTATTCAGCCAAATTTTCCACTATTGTTTTCCTAGCCAAGGACTGTTGCATATCCTCGAAATTTTTGTGATCCAATCTACATCTTACTAACTGAGCATGATACTCTATTTGAGAAAACATTCTACCGTTTTATTCCCAGAAAAAAGGTAAACCTATCTTTAACACTGGTGTAAATAAATCAACGAATAATTTATTTTGATGAGTCATAAAATCAATTTTTGTATGTACAGTATCAAGATGTTGGTGTTTTCCAACCACTTTTCTTGCCTATGTAATGACTGAAATCTTGTCTTTGATATTTGTTGTTTTCATATCATCTTGAGTCAACCCGTTAAGGAAACTTATTGTGTTGTTTGCATTATCTATGGGGTTTTTATTCAATACTTCTTTGACTGTTGTAACACTCGGTCTGGCAACTTGGATAACAATCTTTTTCTCCAAAATATAATCTAGATAGGGTTTGAGTTTGGCTGCTTCGGCTATAATCATATCCCAAAGGATATGTTTAGCTCCTTGCATAGGCAGTTGTCCAATTACTTGTTTCAACAATTTATCATTTTTCTCAAGGAGGTCTTTGCACTTATATTCCCAACATTTTCTCTCCTCATTCTTTAAAGCAACATTTTCAAGGTTCTTATTCTAAATTTTTAACCCAAGAATTTCCAAATCTCTCAGGCAAACCTGAGACATAGCATGCACAATAGATTATGCACTGGCATGTGCAGGAGGTGGAATAATTTGTACTTGAGGCTCTCTTTCCTTTTCATTCACCTCTTTTTCCAATTCTGCTTGTTTTTTCTTCATTTTTTTTATATTCTCTGCCAATGACACTCTTTCTTTTTCCCATTGTTTCTTCTCTTCATCATACTTCAATAATTTTTCCTTACAGTTGTTCAAGTCATCATTTAAAGTTTCTTTTGTTATTTTTCCAACTCTTTAAGCTATGTAGCTTGTATGAGTTGGGTGGATGGTATCTTCAATCTCTTCTTTAACAACTTAATAGTGTTCTCTTTTTCATTCAACAACTTATGTGTTTCTACTCCTTTATCAGCTTCACTATCAACAGTTAGTAAATCTCCCTGAAGCTTTTTAATTAGATGTTGATGAGCCTTGTTCAATACTCTTTCCTATCTTAGCTGATTCTCAACTTTACTTTTGGCCAATTGCAATCTAGATACTTTGAGAGTGGCCTTGAGCAAGTCACTATATATCACCTCTTTAGTTTTCTTGTGGAGATGGATCATATCGGGTACAGGAATATTATCTAGATTCATTCTCATCTCAGCTACCTTGTTCTTAGTTGCTACTGCTAGGCTCATATTGTTTTGAACATGATCTCTAAGAGTGACAAAAGACACATCTTTACTTAATATTTTCCTGACATCAACATATATTTTCAAATATTCATTTGTAGATACCTCTTTGTAATCCCTGTATTTGTCAAACAATTCAGCCCTGGTCTTGAATTGAGAGGTGGAATCCTTGGATGTTTATGAGAAAGCATATTATTCTATCTCAAAGGTTAGTCCTTTGAATTTCATTCGTTTTTTCTTTCCTTTGGTTCCTATTCCCTGTACCATTTGGCCTTCCTCTTCAGCTTTCTGCTTGTTTGAAGTTTGAGAACTGTTTTCTTCTTGTGTTTCCATGGCATCAGAGAATGTTCTCTTGTTAGTAATTTTTGAATGACTAGCAATGGGAGATATACTTTCTGCTGCTGGAACAACAACCAAAGGATCAGGTTGTGTAGCACTAGCATCTTTTATTGGAGAAGTGGATCCTTTTTGGATATCCTCCTCGTTCTGTGTCACCTGAGGATAATCTAACCAATTGGCACTCTCATCCAGGCCTTCAACTTCTTGATGCCCGAATGTTTTTTTTTTCACTTGTCTCCGTATTAAGATGACACGATGAGGATCATAATTAACAACTGCAATAGTTTGAAACTTCATCTCTTTAAGTAAACTCTCCACTATAGGAAAAGCAACGTTACTCTTGATAATGAAAGGGCCAACCACCCATGGAAACTTGATTTCTAAGGACTTTTTGAAGTTGATGAAGTGCTCATTTTCAACAATGAGCTTCCTCCTGATCAGCACTAATGGAAATATCCTTGGGGTAAGAAAAGTAGGTAAAACATTGGGCTGATGGACAAATCCATACACTCTGATCACAGTACCTTCTTCCATCAAGAACCAATCCCAAATTCTCTTCTCAGATGAAAATTGTGACAATTCCTTCATGACAGGTAGCAATCTAGGCAACTTTTGCTAGAAAAATAATTTGTACACTTCAAACATAAGAAAATTCATGTATTTACCAAAACTTATACTAATTTCATCAGTGAGAACCATTTATGGAAACTGTATGTTCTCTTCATTGAAAAATAGGAACATCTTCACTAAATATGACTGGAACCTTAAGAATCTTGTGTTGTGGAAGTTCACTAGTTGTGAGTGGATGCTCTCAACTAGGAACTCATCAAATTTAAGGCAACTAGACTAATTCGACTTACTTGACTCAACTTAACCAATACTGACTTTAAACAATAAACTCATTAGTGACTCAGTGACATATCTCTTAGTGTCTAGACCTAGAAACTGACTCATAATGGAAATAACTGACTGAGTTTCATCATTGAACAAATTTGTATCCATAGGGAAAGCTTGGTCTGTAAGGATACATCATGTTAACACCCAAAAATGGTTAACTACCTCATCTACCCCATTTCATGGCTCATTCGTCCATTTACCTACCATATTTCCCTGAAAATCCCACTAAAAGC
>LPNX010226793.1:0-66174 GCA_001517045.1 Pseudotsuga menziesii
TTTTTAACATTGAATAGGGATACCTTGAGCAACAAACATATAAGGATCACACAGATGAATTAGATCAAGAAAAAGGGATGATGATAAATTAAAGGATCAAACTGAAATAGAAATTGTAAGGCCTTGGGAAGAGTTGTAGCTAGAGGGAAAGAAAAAAAGGGTTAGGATATTGAAAGAGTAAGTATGACTTGTTCATATTTCTAAGTACTCCATTCCTATTAAATTTGTGAGTATGGTGTTTATTGATGATGATTTTCATATGTATATAGTTTATATTGGATTTGAAGTTATGAAGAAGGAACTTGCAAATCAAGAAGATAATGGTGATGCATTTGATGATTAAGAATTTAGTGAAAACAGATAAATAGTGCCAACATTTATCGTTGTGTTTGTCATGTTGATTTCAACTATTTTGGTATTAACCCATGCAATTATTGTGGGAATACATAAACCCCCTTCAAGAATGCTGTCAAAAGTAAATGAATATTGATTAAAAAAAAGTAATAAAAAAATAAGTACATTTTAGAAGGTTAGGTATTTGGTACTCAAATTTGGAACCCAACTCGTACATGCATGTTTTATAGGATATTTTTCATCTACAAATGGATATGAATGTTTCTAATGGATAATTGATGATTTAAGACATGATCAAGGCCCAAAGTCATTCTTTGAGTTGAAGATTGAGTCTTGGGACCACTTAAAGAAATTATGGTTACCATTTTCTATTTTTAGAATGGTGTATATTGATAGTGGTGTTTCGTAATTCCAAAGAGGTCTCGCTTCTCAATTGAAAGTGGGTAAGATATTGTTGATGCTTCTCAGACTTCAAGTTTTAAAGTTTATTTAACATTATGTTTTAAGATTATGTTTTATTAAGCAGAGTGGAGTAAGGATTTTATTCCTTTCATATAGATAATTTAAGTGGAGCTTATAGGTTGGTAAATTTGACATTCACAATAGATATGCTATGAGTCACAAGAATTTTGCACTTTATTAAGGATTTTCAAGAATTTAAGGACATTGACATGGAAAATATTTTAATAAATGATTTCCCACTTTGGTTATTGTGAATTTATGACATGCATGATGTTCAAAATTTGAGCAACATTTATATTGAAACAACATCAACAACTCACTTGGTTTATTTTTCAAAATTGTCTTATAGGATTGTGATTCATTCCTTATCGAATCATGCATAGTTTGTCATACATGATATATTTTTGCATATAGGATTGGGATATTAATCAACACATTATTTGTTAGCTATATTAACAATAGGTTTTTTTGTTTATTTTTTAGAGTAGTTTTTCAAACATATTTAAGAACTTGATAGTCTTCACACTTTATAGGGATGATCTTTAGACATAATAAAAGAAAACTAATTATTATGCACCTTCATTTTGCACATCATATTATCAACCATTTTCAAGATTTGGGATGTTTAACTTAGATCCAATTCACTTTTCATTAGAATTTGATCTCATCAATTTTGGGTTCACATCCATGAACACTTATAGATTACCTGGTTCATTTTTTAAATGATTGTATTTCTAGACATGGTATTTGACATCCACTAGGACATTTTTAAAGTGAATATCTATTAAGATTATTGATTTTTAAAACCATGGGTATTAGGTTGAAGTCTTTGAGATGTTATCAAATTTTGAACTAGTCTTTGTTTCCTATTTGATACACTTGTAGGGATTTATGATTGAGGAGGGGATTATTATCCTTTTGTTGCTCTCTAATCCTAAGTCGTTGACCACCTAAAGTATACCTTAGGATATAGTCCTTATCATAGATAACATGTTATTAGTTATGCTACAGGGTTATGATACTAATGTCCCATTTAGGTAACATTGTCAATTATATGGTGATTATGATGATTACACTATTTATTTTACATTATTACATGAATAAAATTATTTGGATCGTGGAATTCTCTACCAATTTCTTGGTTTCACTTATTATACTCTAGTTCTTTATTTTTTTCAATGGCTTGGCTCCATTAACCTAAAAATGATCAATAAATGTCAAAATACAGTCCCATGAGAGTAGAACCATATATATTGTATGTTATAGACAAAACTAGAATTAAAAAAGCAAGTATGTTATTCTAAAAATTAGAGACTTGATATTATTTTTATATAAATTATATAAAGAAGAGACATGTCAATTGGGTGTAGCTTGGGTGGTTGGGAGGAATGATTGGTACCCCTTCCATCTAGGATCAATTCTCTTAAGTGACATGTTGAGCTCTTAAATGAGCATATTGTTGTTTAGACCTTAAGCCTCGAAGAATATGGTTTACCCTAATTATCATCCTCAAAATGAAGGGAAGTACCTAGTAGGTTTCCCCATGTGTGTGTGTGTGTGCATAAAATGACTTTCCAAAACAAATGTAATTCGAAGTTTGTTTAGTGTATGGAGAATTTATTTGGGTAGAGAATATGATTGATCATATATCTCTTAAAAACAATTCTATAAAGAATATAGTGAACGATGATAGCATGAATAGCCTAGTAAGTATATGAAATTACCAATTACAAGAATCACAAGTATAAGATGACATTGAGAAAATATTAAGCATATAGAAATTACAAGAATCACAAGTATAATATGACATTGAGAAAATATTAAGCATTTGAGTTGATGTACATTCATCATGATGGTATCTCATAACATGTCAATGGACACCAAAAAAAATTAGAAAGTAAAAGAAAAACGTATTTAGAAAGTTGAATTAGGTATTTTCATAAATTATTTAAAAATAGTATAAGAATATAAAATGTAGGAAATAAAATTAGCTTTTTGAATATATAAGTTTATTAATAAAGCACATTTAACCCAAGTGGATATATAAATAGAAATCTTTAAACTACTATATATTTTATTTAAAATTAAAAAATTCATAACAATAACGTCTAGTATGACCCACACTTATGGGGGTAAAGTTATTGATTTTGTTTCTTCTTAAATTGGCATGTTGAGTTCATTTTATATTAGTGAACCATATAATTTGTTTATGAATGGTTGATTGAAATCAAAAGTTATAGAATAAATAATAAACCCAAGTACTTTGCCATTTATGACATGTGTTATAAGAAAAGAAAAGAAAATAGTATATAAGCTAATAGTAGCCCGAACATTTTGACATCCTAAGCCTACAATTAATTAAACCAAATAGATTGACACATAGGTTTTCATGTCCATAAAACATTTATCTCACTTGCATTATATAAATGTTAAACCTCGCCAAGAAAATTCAATGTTCAAATATCTCTCGCACATTTTCATTTTGACATATTTCTAGTGTATATTGGATTTTTCAAATATATTTAGCACATTTTGGATTTTCAAATGTATTTATCATAATTTATACAACCTCGATTATATTCAACACTTTTATATTTCTACTTGCTAATTCATTGCATGCCTATTAAACATGGTTATGTTATAACTATTCTCTATTATTTTATTGGAACACATTTATGTGTTCTCCTACATAGGAATCCAAGTTGTTATTCTTCTGGTATGTTAAATAGTTATTATGTATGTACAAAGGAAACAAATACACTATCCTTCTCGTGTGTTAAAAATTTATTATGTATACCTTATACAAAAGTCTAGGCATTTTACCTATTCCATGCATGATAAGAGCATATGTTAGTGTATATCTATTCAGCTGGGTGATAGATCTATGATTTTTCATTAAACAAATTCTTCGGTTATGAATACTTCCTTATTACCATCAATTATTGGAATTGTGCCCATAGTACATTCATGGAACAAAAAACTATTTCTACTAGGTTTGTTTGGTGTTTTGGGGAAGATTTATGTAACTAATTTTAAATGCATAAAATCCTCGCATTTTCCCTCAAACCATTACTTTTTCCTTGAGAATTAATGCTTGTGCTTGAAAACTTCAAATGTTGATTTATTTGCATTTTTGCAAAAATGATTCCCTATGTTAGGGCTTGTGTGGCTTGTTGAAATGGGGTACATGATATAGGAGTACCATAGCAAAATGTTATGTCCTAGACTTTGTGTATCGATACTTGAAATGTTGAGAATATCTCACACATAGGCTAAATAGTATGGAACATGCAATGTCTATTTGGTGGCCTAGGACATCACGCATGGTCAATGGAATCTTGAGAACATTGGTAAGTATTTGTACCTTGAACCATGCCCTACACACTAGGATTCAACACTATTATTGTAAATCTCGGTATTTCCAACATATATTGTATGTCAAAGATTGTATATATCATATGTTTGGAGAACCATACTTAACATCTTTTAATGTATGACATATCAATTTTGTAGGAAAAATATTCCTATATAGGGTTGGTTTGATGGTTTGGGGCCTCATAAATGGCCCATGAGACACAAAAGAAAATGTTATGGTATAATATTCTTGCCTTTGGCCCTAAACCATGCATTGGGCAACGAGAACCATCATTCACACACAAAACTTGGAATTCCACCATATGTCACTCATTGTAACAAACATAAATAAATGATTAGTATTTAATAACCATCATAAACAACAATAAATAATATAAATAACAATTAATATAAATAGTAATTAATGAAATACAAATAGATGATTGTTCACCTTCGTGACCATTCAATGCGTATATAGATAAATCATCATGGAGGTATTGTACATCATTTATATTTTATTCATCATTCATATTTTATTCAATAGATGAATGGTGTACAATACCTCCATGACGGTTTATCGATATAGGCATTGAATGGTCACGAAGGTGAACAAGCATGTCTCTTTGCCTTTCATTAATTACTAATTATATTATTTATTATTGTTTATGATGTTTATTTAATATTAATCATTTATTTATGTTTGTTATATTATCGCTCCCTTAATAAAAGCTTTGTCCTCAAAGCTATCTAGGAAATATTCTTCATCCATTGAAACTTACTCTTCGATTTTTATTTCCTTTCAATAATTGTATCATACAAAATGATTTCTTTATTTGTCTCATATTTGTACTTGGAATTAATTCACCTTCATCCATTTATGCTTGGAAATAAATGGCCTTAATAACTTACCCAGGGATCTCTCATTCCACTCTTGTGATCTTGACCTAACTTAACATTGTTGTTCAGGAAAAATCTACCTTATGACCTAATGGTCTGTGGTCACCAACATACAAATATCAAACTTGCAGACATAAAACTATCTATAAATTTGAGAGAGAAATAGGGAAGAAATATAATGCACCTTATTTATGAAGGTTGGTCCTAGCTTTGAACCTTCACTCCAAATGCTCCAGAATGCTCCACGATGATCCACACCTGCAAAAGATATAGATTCCTTCCTACATAAACCTTAGATGTTATATAAAGATAATGACAACATATTTCATAAAATCATAACATATAAGAATATTGATGCACCAATTGTGGAAGAAAATATCTCTTTATTGATAAGAAGTAGTGAAAGATACAGCCTCTATCTGATACAAGCCCTCATGATCTCCTAGCCAAGGAACTGAGTTTTGCTGCTCCAAATCTCCAAAGGTATTCCTCCAACATAACCTTTCTCTCTTAGGATGATTCCTCAACCTCTACCCCTCTCCTCTATTTATACTTGGTGATCAAAGTGAGTTATGAAGGTTAATATGGTTAGGGAGGTTGGGGGTGTTATGAATACGAATCCAACTTTCCATGACTAATCATGTTTTTTATTTTTTTTATTTTGGATTAATGTAACCGCGGGTATGAATAATAGCAAGTCGCGAATGGACCGCGACTTCTGTGAAGGAAAACCGTGAATGCATAGTGTTATCATATAACCATGGGTTGCATATGTGGCTACCCGCAAATGACTCGTGATATGCAATGTCAGTACTCACAATTACAAGTTAAGCTCAATAAAAACATGTTCAAGAATAGAAAGAGTAAGATTTATTAAAACACATGTTCATCTATAGGATTTAGGCAACATCTACCCATTTTTTCATTTTTTGTACTGATGCATTCAGTGTCAATAGCCGAACAGAGAATTTCCATCTCATAGTATAACAAATGCCCCCTAATGTATGAGGTCAAAGGAAAGCGATGGCCAAAATACATTACAATCTTTATCTTGGAGAACTCGACTACCAAGGTCGTAGAGATGTACATAAAATAGACAAATCAAAGTCATGTACAAAATCATTTCTAAGGATTCCATGTTCAATAAAGTGGAACACTAACTCCTTTACAATATTTGATTACATCATATAGTATGGGAAACAAGGCCACGTATGTTTTACAATGATGGATCAAATCCACAATATACAACTATGAGTCTTCAATACCTGGAAGTAGTTTCACATAACATAACACAATCTTACACAACTTAGGTTATGGAGATTGTAACCTAAGGTCTTCTTCCAAATCCATAGTAACTGGTACAACTCCTACCATGTGAATATGAGAGTTGAAGTCGAACATGGAAGGAATCCATTAGAGTGTCGGTAAATGAATGATGCTGACAACTGAGGAAAAGGAGTTCACCAATATGAGTAGTGAATCCTAAGGTACCATATTCAAAACTCTAGTTCTTCGACTTCATGAGGTACTAATCGGAAAAAGTAGTGTGAGGAGGAAGGAAATGAATCCTTCAACAGATCACAAGAGTAACTGGAAGACTGGGCGAGGGAAGGTAGACACAATGTAATCTCAGGAATGAAAATGATGGGAATCAGGATAATCAGATAGAGGAAAGGATCCTTGAATAATGAGCACAACATAGACATGACCCAGGGAAGATTTATACTTTTAGATGATACAACTAGACTTATATGTCATGTAGGAGACATGATTAGATTCCTCATGTATAAAGGACAAGTGGAGGAATAATAAATCAAAGTGATAGTTGAACTGGGAAGTGAAAAACTGAGACATGAGTATCGAAAAGTTCAAAGAGTGATTTGTTCAAGGATGACATGTTTTGTAACATCCCAAAAAATTCGTAAAAATTTAAAAATTTTCAAGTGACATAAAATGTCTATAGTCACAGCTAAGTACCTGCTAAAGGTTAGCGGGAAATGAAACAGTTTATAAACGAACATGGGATTGCTTCTTTAAAAGAACATGTAACTAAAAGGTGTAATCTTGAAAACTTGTGTTTGTGCTATTAATGAATTAACAACTGTAATTCTATCAGAGTTAGAAAAGGACTTGCATTTTGCTGCTACTAGATGTACTGATGTTTATCTTTTGTCAAGTAGGTAATAATTCTTGTATGTGATTGGGGCTTACGTAGCATTCAGCTAACTCAATTAGACTGCTGGTTCCTTATAGGTTTAGCAGGTAAACGTAAGATCCAGTAGGGTGCTATTTAAAATCACGTTGAGAAGCTACTTCCCTAGCATGATTAAGATGCTAGTCTTAGAAAATCTTTATTATGTTGCTTGTCTTCAACGAGGTAAATTTAATATTTTTCTGTCGTTACAAATCCATAATAAAAGTATAACAAACTGCACCAGCATGGTTATAAAATTCATTCTAGATACTATGCCAAAGGAAACAATCAAATTAGTATTTAGTTTGAGTTCAAGAACACCATATACTTTTGTTGAAAGAAAACTTGATTTGGATTTTAACTAAGATGCATTTATAGTACTCCGTCCTTTGCTTAGTTGAAGCATACATTGGATTCTAGTTTTGAGCATCAATAAAATGAATCATATACAAGATCTACTTCATAAATTCCTAATCCATCATCCTAGCTTATTTTTGATGGAAAAGAGTTACTCTAAAAACTCCTATGACCTAAATCCAAAGATGTGTACATTTTTTACCTTAATCTAGGTTTTTCATTATATACTTTTCATGTTATAAAGGATGTACCCTTTATTCCTTTTATATGTATCTTTTACTTTAAAACCTGAGTGCACCCTTAGCTATGACTAAATATTCATGCAAATTGATTAGTAGAATTGAAATATCTTTATGCAAAGTCTTGGCACAAGAAGTTAGCAAAAGAATCTATTTAAAAATGACAAGGCCTAAGGGTTACTTCATAACTTAATATTATGTTTTATAACCTCTATATCGTTAATCTCCATGGAAATGATATATATTATTGGCAATCATAAACAAAGTATAGTTTATAATGATCAATGGTTTGATTGTAAATCACATTGCTACAGCGTTGACTATATAACTTACCCACGCTGGAGAAATTATTTGGAAAGACACATGAGATAGTTTCATCCACACATGGGTTGACTTATAACTCCAAACCCTACGCATTTTCTTTTCATACCAAAGGTTCCTCCGTCATATTAGCCGAGTTGAGAGCTCGCGGCCATGGGAGATCTGTAACTACCTTCAAGCTTGGAGCTTGCTTCCCTAAACAATTGCTGTGACTATTTGAGAGAGGTCGTGAGTGGTTTTTGGTCTTTTTAATGGTTGAAGTAGTTATAGCAAGTGTGGATATTGGTTTTTCTTTAGGGATCGAGGGTTGTGCTTGTCTTGAACATGCAACTGAAAAATCAGAGCTTCGACCAGGAGTATATCTTCATCTGGTTCAGTCAATTTTCTTATTTTTCCTTCATAGTGGTGACTCAAAGTCTTCTTGTCTTCCAACATGGTGCCAACATGACCTAGGGTGGCCATTTCACCTCATATTCAACTTGAAACTATAGTAGGTAAAGACTTACCCTCATTTCGTTTAGATTGATTTTTACAAAAGGTTTTTACCAATTTTAAGAAGGTTTTGTAATGCATAAAAGGTTTGTAACTTGCAGGTCCTTCTCCTGACTCCAGCTCAGTAGGTGGAAGCAAGCTTACCCTTCAGTTTCACTTCAGCATACAAATTGATAATCCCCAGTTGCAAACAAGGGTTTCTTCCTACATACTGTTGTGGTTGTTGGAAGTTTGGTTCTTGCAGTTGAAAATGCACATCCTCGGTTACCTGTTAGCTTAGAGTTTCAATGCTTGCTTGATTTCTGTATAAGTTTTGAAACCATTAGAGGGTACTTTGTGCAGGGATGATGAAGGCTCTGGTAGTCGTGATGGAAACTGGTTTTTAATTCTCTGCCTTTACAGCTTGAACAATGTAACTTCTTTTACTGCTTTCTATAGAGCTCAGCTCTAAGCCCTACAAGGCTGTTGACCTTGGTCTGGTTAATTTTTTTAGTTTTTAAAAATAGATTTTAGAAGCTAAAGAAAGATTGTTAATCAGTCAAGACTTGTAAATGAATTCAAAGTTTTCACCTGTCAGTAAAGTATGGTTACTGTTCGATAAATGTTATTTTGTTTTTGGTTAATATTTGGACAGGCCTGAGTCTTAACCTATAATTCTAAAGGCAATAAGCCATTTTCTTCCTATTTGATTTCGTTTCTAATAAATGGTTATTGTATTATTTTAAATTATTATCATGTAAATTAAAAAGGATTTACAGTGCAATGCATCATGGAAATTTCACTATGTTAAGAGTGCTATTATTACTCTGTTTGGATCATAAGAGTAAGTTTTTAAGTATACCCTTCAGTTCGGTGAAAGAATAAATTTTACAAGGAAAATTTCTTAGCTCTATTTTATTATTTTCCTTTAATAAATTTTACAGTTGTTTTGATTCTTATAAAGGAAGATTTAGGGTAAATACTGCAAGCTTGAGAATAGGATTAAGTTTATCTTTCAATAACCTAGGTAGTTGTATTTAGGTTACAGTAGAAACTTCTGTCTTAAATCAGAGACATATTGTCTGGAAATCAATTGTTATAAGATTGTTTTGAAAATTATCTTCGGTTTATTATACCTATGTTTATTTATTAAACTGTAAGTTTTGTGTTTTATAAAGAATACTAGTATTAAAAATAGTTCTACAAGTAGTGTGATTACTAAATGTTTTTACATACCTATGTTCAGTTCTTATCTGAAGTAAATACATTTAATACATACAGTATTTACTACTTTTTTATAGAATAAATCATAAGCAAACTAGAGCAGAATTTAGCTACATTTTTCATTCAGAGTAAAAAGAATTATCATATCTACCTAAACACCCAGCTGTACTAGCATACTACCTGAGCCAAGAGTGGAAAAATATAGTATGGAATTCTAATTCTATTTATTTCTAATTTAGAAAATTTACTATTGTTTCTAACATAATCTGCCAATTACTAAGTCCAACAATACACATTTACCCTTTCTTCATAAACCCTAATTAATTACTAACATGCCTATATTTGAATACTACTAAACATTTTACTAAAGACAGTAAATAAATAAAATAACATCAAAACAAATAGAACCTGTCAATGATAAGGTGACAACAACTTAAGGAGGTTGTTCCTCCCAACCTACTCCTGGAGGAATCTTAGACTGCACTTCCTCAGGACCTCCAAGCCTGTTCCTGGTCATCTTGGTAGAGTACTAGGTGAAGGATATGTCCTTAAGACCTTCTGTCACCTGACTGGTCCAATTACCTCAGTAATTCAAATCTGATCACAGCAGTAAGAACTTCAGCCTAATAGTTGCAATAAGTCCAGTCTCAACAGTTAACCCCTCAAACTCACTTCAATAATCCCCTCCATCGAATTTCTCATGAGTAAATTCATTCACTCTGAATGATCACCTCTCAGAAATGAGCAGCCTCGGTTGTCTTCAATGGGAAATTTTATAGAAATGCCTAGGTCTTCTGGGTCAGTTTTCATTTAATGAGCCACCTGCTCCAATTCCACTTTCTTGGGAAATCATGACCACAAATATAGGGAAGTTACCACCTACAAACAGCTAGAAATAGTTTGAGGATGCTGCCACTTGTCAGTGTACTCTCTGCCCAATCTCCTCCACCAAGTGACCAGTAAACACTCTTTTAATAGCTTCCCTAAGTTGTTGTCTCATCATTTATTTATTTATAAATAAAATATTCTGAATTACATTAATTATTCTTTACCCCACTTGGTCATAAATTACAAACTTAGCATAAAATATAACACAATGTTCCTCAAATAACATTAATTTTTTTTTGCAAATTGGGGCATGTGACATACACAGCCCCTTAAATTATAACATCGTCCTTGATCTTATTTATTCCTTGTCCTAAGAGTTCCCCTGAAATAGAATTGGATATGCATCCCACACATGACTTTCCAATTCCCAGGTGGCTTCCTCTGGACTAAGGTGCTTCCATTGCACCTTCACCTAACCAATGGTGTGATTCCAAAGCAAGATCTCCCTCTGTTTGAGGATACAATCCAGTTCCACCAGAAAATCTCCTTCGGGTTCCACCTGCACATCATTCCAATTAATAACATGAGTAGTATCATGTACAAATTTTTTTAATATAGAAATATGAAAAACATTGTGAACTCTTAGATTTGGTGGTAGAGCTAACTAATATGTTACCTGTCCTATCCTGGATAGTATTTCAAAAGGATTACAATATTGAGGGGCTAGCTTGGCACAGCTGTCCAGCCTCAGAGAAATCTTTTTGGATCTCACCTTAATAAAAAAATGTTTTCCTACCTGGAACTCCTTTGGAGTTCGTTTAACGTCTGCTTGAATTTTCTGTCGATCTTGCACAATTTTCAAATTACCTTGTACCTGTTTTACAATTAACTCCATTTCTTTCAATAATTTAGGTCCTAATACTAACATGTCCACTGGATTACTCCAAGAGATGGGAGTATTTTTTTTCCTTCCATACAGAATTTTGAAAGGACTATACCTAGATGAAGATTGATAATGATTATTGTAAGCAAATTCTAACAGGTGTAAAAAATATTCCCATTTACCTAGCTACTCCTTTACGTACATTCTTAGTAGATCCTCCAATACCTGATTTACTCTTTCAGTCTGTCCATCAGTTTGAGGATGGAAAGAGGTACTAAAGTTTAACATAGTATTTAATCCTTTAAACAAAGATTTCCAAAAATTACCTGTAAATTTAGGGTCTCGGTCTGAAATTATCACATTTGGTATTCCATGCAATCAAAAAATTTGTTTTAAGAAAATATCAGCAATATTTGCAACTTTATAAGTAGTTTTTACAGGTATAAAATGGGCTTCTTTACTCAATTTGTCAACCACTACCATTATTGATTCGTTTAAGTTCTGATTTCTAGGTAATCCCGTAACAAAATCAAGGCTAATTATCTCCCATTTCCAGCTAGGAATAGGCAATGGTTGAAGTAGCCCAGCTGGATGCTGATGTTCAATTTTTACTTGCTGACATTCGAAGCATCTAGCAATATATTCTGCCAGTTCATTTTTCATGTTTGGCAGAAATAATCCTTTCTTAGCATGGTTATAGTATTCTGATAACCTGGATGCCCTGAATAAGGAGTTCTATGAATTTCATTTAAAATTAACAACTTAATCTTAGGTACATTAGGTACGTATAATCTATCTTTACATAGTAATAACCTTTTTTCATTCAAGCTGTACCATGTACTTAGACTTTCTATTAGATTCTCTATTACTTTTGCTTGTAATTTTCAGTAATTTTCATCTTGTTCTATTCCAGCTTCAAGTTGTTCTTCCAAGTCTGTTGTATAAGTGTTGATGGTTGTTGTACAATTTAGCTTTGTGTTTCTACTTAAAGCATTAGCAAACTTATTCTCCTTTCCTTTAATGTGTTGAATTTTAAAAGTGTATTCACTTAGAAAAGATATCCACCTAGCTTTCCTAGCATTCAAGTTAGGTTGATCTGACAGGTATTTCAATCCTTTATTATCCGTCATTAATATAAACTTCCTTCCTTAAATGATGATTCCACGTCTTTAAGTCATGTATGATAGCAGCTAATTCTAAGTCATAGGTCGCATAATTTTTCTCATAAATCTTCAGTTTCCTAGACTCATAAGCAATGACATGTCCTTCCTGAGTTAATACTCCACCTAAACTGTCATTGCATGCGTCAGTACATACTATAAAATCTTTATTAGGGTCAGCAATTCTTAAAATTGGTGCGGTGGTTAATAACGTTTTTAACTTTTTAAAACTGTCTTCACACTTCTGATTCCAATTGAATTTCTTCCCCTTTTTATGCAAAGAGGTTATAGGATTTGCAATTCTTGAAAACCCTTCGATGAACCTCTAGTAATAACCGATAATCCCAATAAATGATCAGACGTCAGTTACATCTTTTGGGACTGACCAATATTGAATTTGCTTTATCATTTCGAGGTCAACCAAAATCCCTTCTTTAGTCACCACATGACCTAAATAGTGGATTTTATCTTTAAATAAGTCACATGTACTAAATTTTGCAAAAATTTGATGCTCTCATAACTCTTGCAAGACAATTTTTAATTGTTCTTTATGTTCCTCTTCATATTTTGAGTAAATTAAGATGTCGTCAATAAATATGACCACAAATTTATCTAGATATGTGTGCATTACATTATTCATCAAACACATAAAAATAGCTGGAGAATTAGTAAGCCCGAAGGGCATAACAACAAAATCGTAATGTCCATATCGAGTTCTAAAGGCCGTTTTAAAGATGTCTTCATCTTTGATTCGGACTTGGTGATATCCAAACGTAAATCAATCTTTGAAAACACTGTGGCTCCACGTAGCTCATCAAACAGATCATCTATGCGAGGTAATGGATATCTGTTCTTGATAGTCATTTTATTTAATTGACGATAATCTATACATAGTTGTAGAGTTCCATCTTTCTTCTTAACAAAGATGACAGGTGCCCCCCAAGGTGACACACTGGGTCTAATGTAGTTCTTATCAATAATTTCTTTTAACTGTGACTTAAGTTCATTTAATTCTAGTATATTCATCTGATAAGGGGCTTTTGAGATGGGCACTACACTAGGTACCAGCTCAATAGTAAAATCTAATTCCCATTTTGGAGGTAGTCCCAGAATTTATTTCGGAAATACATCTGAATATTACCTTAGAATCGGAATATCTTCCAATTTTAATTTATCTATGTTGTTAATGTTTTCTTCATCGATTATTGTTGCTGCATAAGCCTTACATCCTTTCCTAACAGCTCTCTTAAGCTGCAGAGCAGAAATATACCTTACGACTGTTTTCCTAGGGATTCCCCTTACATTTATGAACTTTTGGTCATTATTTATGCAAGTAAAAGTTTTATCAAAGAAATTCAAGACCACCCTATTTTGCTCTAACCAATCCATACCAATTAATATATCATATGAACCTAAAGGTAGCACATTGAATTTAACAAAGGTTTCAAAGTGATCCAAAGTTACTACACAATTCTTAACAAAGCTAATTACCTTTCTCTTTGCACCAATAGCTAGCTGAACTAACCAAGATCTTGCAAACTTTTCAACTAGAAGCTTACACTTTTCTACTAAATTAAGATAAATATAGCTTAAACTAGCTCCTGGATCAATTACAATAGATATAGGTATTTGATTTATCTTACCTTCCACTTCCACCATGGAAGTTTGATAATCTGCTTGTTGGTTTTCTAATGCTACATTGATCCTGGGAATTGTCCTCGCTAGATCACCAACAGTCATCTCCTTGTGTATTGTGTGTATGTTGCTAACATTCTTCTTCCGATTGGGGAAGACTAATGCATAATGCGGACCATTGCATTCCCAACACTTTATGGGTTCCTTTCATTCAAAGTTCTTTGTATAGTTACTGTGGTTGTTATCATATTCTTTATTCCTTTGATTATTTGGATTGGTCTATGAATTACTTTTCTTCCCTTGGAAATTCTTACTAGGAAAATTTTTGGTGTTATTATTTTTAGAATTTTGATTAGGTACAAACTCTTTCTTCTTTTGTTTAAAGTTATTATTCCTTTTGGCCTTCTAGTTGGCCATACTCTCCTTTTTACGATTATGTTCATAACAGAAATTCGCTTTTCTCATTGCTTCTTCTAATGTTTTCGGATTGTCATACTCAATCATGTCCTTTATATGATAAGGTAAATAGCTAAGAAACCATTGTACCTTAGGTTTCTCATCCACAATATATGGCACATACCTGAACAAACTTAGAAATTTACTATTCATTTCTTTCATATTCATTGTACCCAGTTTTAACTCATAGAATTCCTTAGCCCTTTCCTCATAGTATTGTTCAGATAAAAATTTCTTTTTGAAATATTTCTTAAATGTACTCCAATTTATGTTTCTCTGCCTTATACCTTTCACTCTTTTTAAGTCCTGCCACCATATATCATATTTTCCAGTAAGATTATAAATAGCCATCATGGCCTTCGGTTGATTAGAGTAGTTATAAATTTGGAAGTATTTCTTCATCCCAGACAGCCAGGATTCTGCTTCTTCCCCCTTCCTAGTTTCTCCATTAAATGTTGGCGGATTGATCTTCTTGAACTCCCCAGAGATTTCTTCATAAGGTTTATATTTTTTCTTCCTAGTATGGTGGTTATCTTCACTACTGTCACTAGTATAATGAGAGTTTTGTTTATGTAAATCACCATATACTTTGGAAGATGAGATACTTTCGTTTTTAATTTGTTTAGTCTTTTTACCTTTATGCTGATAACCTATATCTTCAGTCTCATTTCTTTTACCCTTTCCCTCGGTATGAATTTTTTCTATTAAGATCTGATTTAGCTCCTCTTGAGCTCTCTAAATTCTCTCATTTTCTTTCTTAACTAATTCCATCTTTGATTTTAATTCTTTAACTGTTTGTAGTAGTTCAGAAGAATTATTAGTTATCTCTTCTTGTATAGGTTCTTTTTGAAGATTATTTCGTTCAGTGTAAGGAGATTCCTCATTCGCATATTCTTCCAATCTATCCATACCTGTCATTAACTCAGGAACAAAATTCTCTGGGTGTATCATTCAAAGAAAACAACATCAGCATATTTATTTAAATTTACTGTTCCACATAAGCAAGTTGAGCTACATTTAGGCCTAGTGTTTGAACCTTGTGCTCCGATACCACATGTAATATGCCAAAAAATCGTAAAAATTTAAAAATTTTCAAGTGACATAAAATGTCTATAGTCGCAGCTAAGTACCTGCTAAAGGTTAGCGGGAAATGAAACATTTTATAAAAGAACATGGGATTGCTTCTTTAAAAGAATCCTATAACTAAAAGGTGTAATCTTGAAAACTTGTGTTAGTGCTATTAATGACTTAAAAGCTATAATTCTATCAGAGTTAGAAAAGGACTTGCATTTTGCTGCTGCTAGATGTACTGATGTTTATCTTTTGTCAAGTAGGTAAGAATTCTTGTATGTGATCGAGGCTTACTTAGCGTTCAGCTAACTCAATTGGACCGCTGGTTCCTTACAGGTTTAGCAGGTAAACGTAAGATCCAGTAGGGTGATATTTAAAATCACGTTGAGAAGCTACTTCCCTAGCATGATTAAGATGCTAGTCTTAGAAAATGTTTATTATGCTGCTTGTCTTCAAGGAGGTAAATTTAATCTTTTTCTGTCGTTACAACTCCATAATAAAATTATAACAAACTACACCAGCATAGTTATAAAATGCATTCCAGATACTATGTTGAAGGAAACAATCAAATTACTATTTGGTTTGAGTTCAAGAACACCATATACTTTTGTTGAAAGCAAACTTGATCTGGATTTTAACTAAAATGTATTTATAGTACTCCATCATTTGCTTAGTTGAAGCATACATTGGATTCTAGTTTTGAGCATCAATAAAATGAATCATATACAAGATCTACTTCATAAATTCCTAATCCATCATCCTAGCTTATTTTTGCTGGAAAAGAGTTACTCTAAAAACTCCTATGACCTAAATCCAAAGATGTGTACCATTTTAACCTTAATATAGGTTTTTAATTATATACTTTTCATATTATAAAGGATGTACTCTTTATTCTTTTTATATGTATATTTTACTTTAAAACATGAGTGCAACCTTATATATGACTAAATATTCATGCAAATTGATTAGTAGACTTGAAACATCTTTATACAAAGTCTTGGCACAAGACGTTAGCAAAAGAATCTATTTAAAAATGACAAGGCCTAAGGGTTACTTCATAAATTAATATTATGTTTTATAACCTATGTATCATTAATATCCATGGCAACGATATATATTATTGGCAATCATAAACAAAGTATAGTTTATAATGATCAATGGTTTGATTGTAAATCACTTTGCTACAGCTCTGACTATAGAACTTACCCATGCTGGATAAATTATTTGGAAAGACACGTGGGATAGTTTCATCCACACGCGGGTTGACTTATATCTCCAAACCCTACACATTTTCTTTGCATACTGAACGTTCCTTCGTCTTGTTGGAAGCGCTGAAATCTCGTGGCCATGGGAGATCTATAACTACCTTCAATATTGGAACTTGCTTCCATAAACAATTGCTATGACTATTTGAGATAGGTCATGAGTGTTTTTTGGTCTTTTTAATGGTTGAATTAGTTACAACGAGTGTGGATATTGGTTTTTCTTTAAGGCTTGAGGGCTGTGCTTGTCTTGAACCTACAACTGAAAAATCAAAGCTTTGACCAGGAGTATATCTTCGTCTGGTTGAGTCGATTTTCTTGTTTTTCCTTCATAGTGGTGACTCAAAGTCTTCTTGTCTTCCGGCACGGTGCCAACACGACCTAGGGTGGCCATTTCACCTCAGCTTCAACTTGAAACTATCGCAAGTAAATACATACCCTCATTTTGTTTATATTAATTTTTACAAAAGGTTTTTACCAATTTTAAGAAGGTTTTGTAATGAATAAAAGCTTTGTAACTTGTAGGTCCTTCTCCCGGATCCAACTCGGTAGGTGGAAGCGAGCTTACCCTTCAGTATCACTTGAGCTTACAAATTGGTAAGCCCCGGTTGTAAACGATGGTTTCTTCCTGCATAATGTTGTGGTTTTTGGAAGTTTGGTTCTTGCGGTTGAAAATTTACGGCCTTGGTTACATGTTAGCTTATAGTTTCAATGATTGCTTACTTTTTGTATAAGGTTTGAAACCCTTAGAGGGTACTTTTTGCAGGGATGATGAAGGCTCTGGTAGCCGTGATAGAAACTGGTTTTTAATTCTCTGCCTTTACAGCCTGAACAATGTAACTTCTTTTACTGCTTTCTATAGAGCTCAGCTCTAAGCCCTACAAGGCTATTGACCTTGGTCTAGTTAATTTTTTTAGTTTTTAAAAATAGATTTTAGAAGGTAAAGAAAGACTGTTAATCAGTCAAGACTTGTAAATGAATTCAGGGTTTTCACCTGTCAGTAAAGTATGGTTACTGTTCGATAAATGTTATTGTGTTTTTGGTTAATATTTGGACAGGCCTGAGTCTTAACCTGTAATTCTAAAGGAAATAAACCATTTTCTTCCTATTTGATTTCGTTTCTAATAAATGGTTATTGTATCATTTTAAATTATTATCATGTAAATTAAAAAGGATTTACAGTGCAATGCATCATGGAAATTTTATTGTGTTAAGAGTACTATTATTACTCTGTTTGGCTCATAAGGGTAAGTTTTTAAGTATACCCATCAATTCAGTGAAATAATAAATTTTACAAGGAAAATTTCTTAGCTCTGTTTTATTATTTTCCTTTAATAAATGTTACACCTATTTTGATTCATATAAAGTAAGATTTAGTGTAAATATTGCAAGCTTGAGAATAGGATTAAGTTTATCTTTCAATAACCTAGGTAGTTCTATTTAGGTTACAGTAGAAACTTCTGTCTTAAATCAGAGACACATATTGTCTGGAAATCAATTGTCATAAGATTGTTTTGAAAATTATCTTAACCTAAACCCTAGATGATAGTATGTTTACTATACCTATGTTTATTTATTAAACAGTAAGTTTTGTGTTTTATAAAGAATACTAGTATTAAAAATAGTTCTATAAGTAATGTGATTACTAAATGTTTTTACATACCTATGTTCAGTTCTTATCTAAAGTAAATACATTTAATACATACAATATTTACTACTTCTTTACAGATTAAATCATAAGCAAACTAGAGCAGAATTTAGCTACATTTTTCATTCAAAGTAAAAAGAATCATCATATCTACTTAAACACCCAGCTGTACTAGAGTACTGCCTGAGGCAGGCATGAAAAAATATAGTATGGAATTCTAATTCTATTGATTTCTCATTTAGCATATTTACTACTGTTTCTAACATAATCTGCCAATTACTAAGTCCAACAATACACAGTTACCCTTTCTTCATAAACCCTAATTATTTACTAGCATGCATGTATTTGAATACTAGTAAACATTTTACTGAAGACAGTAAATAAATAAAATAACATCAAAACAAATAGAACCTGTCAATGATAAGGCGACAATAGCTTAAGGAGGTTATTCCTCCCAACCTACTACTGGAGGAAGCTTAGACTGCACTTCCACAGGACCCCCGAGCATGTTCCTGGTCCTCCTGGTAGAGTACTGGGTGAAGGATACGTCCTTAAGACCTTGTGTCACCTGACTGGTCCAATTACCTTACTAATTCAAATCTGCTCACAGTAGTAAGAACTTCAACCTAATAGCTGCAATAAGTTCAGTCTCAGCAGTTAACCCCTCAAACTCACTTTAGTAATCCCCTCCATCGAATTTCTCATGAGTAAATTCATTCAATCTGAATGATCACCTCTCAGAAATGAGCAACCTTAGTTGTCTTCAATGGGAAATTTTATAGAAATCCCCAGGTCTTCTGGGTCAATTTTCATTTAATGAGCCACTTGCTCCAATTCCACTTCCTTGGGGAATCATGACCACAAATATAGGGACGTTGCCACCTGCAACAGTTGGAAGTAGTTTGAGGATGTTGCCACTTGTTAGTGTACTCTCCACCCAATCTCCTCCACCAAGTTACTAGTAAACACTCTTTTAAAAAATTGCCTAAGCTGTTGTCTCATCATTTATTTATTTATAAATAAAATATTCTGAATTACATTAATTATGCTTGACCCCACTTGGTCATCAATTACAAACTTAGCATAAAATATAACACAATGTTCCTCAAATAACATTAAATTGTTTTTTGCAAATTGGGGCATGTGACATACACACCCCCTTAAATTATAACATCGTCCTCGGTGTTATTTATTCCTCGTCCTCAAATTTCCCCTAAAATAGAATTGGATATGCATCCCGCACATGACTTTCCAATTCCTAGGTGGCTTCCTCTGAACTAAGGTGTTTCCATTGCACCTTCACCTGACCAATGGTGCGATTCTAAAGTGAGATCTCCATCCATTCGAGGATACAATCCGGTTCCACCAGAAAATATCCTTCGGGTTCCAACTCATGAGAAACTCGATGGAGGGGATTACTAAAGTGAGTTTGAGGGATTAACTGCCACGTGTCAATGTACTCTCCACCCAGTCTCCTCCACCAAGTGACCAATAAACATTCTTTTAACAGCTTCCCTAAGCTGTTGTCTCATCATTTATTTATTTATAAATAAAATATTCTGAATTACATTAATTATTCTTGACCCCACTTGGTCATCAATTACAAACTCAACATAAAATATAACACAATGTTCCTCAAATAACATTAAATTGTTTTTGCAAATTGGAGCATGTGACATGTTTCCCACATACTTATAACCCAAAGAGTGAAAGTATTTCTTTCCTTTCTTGTTAAGTTTTAATGAGTCCAAGAAATTCAACTCAAGTCTCTCTTCATTTTTGACAAGCTCGAAGAGGGGAGAGAATAATGCTTGAAATGTCACTGATTCGTGGATTTTACGAGCTTGAATTAGTGGATGCTCGTCGGTTCTTTCATAGTTTTTAAAGTCTGAAAACTCTAAAGAAGACTCTAGGGGGACACTTTTTCATAAATTTATTCTCTTGAGTATGAAAAAGTATAAAAAAACCACAAGAGAAATCTCTTAGCTTCCGAAGAACTAAGGTATACATTTTTCGTACTAAGTCGGCAAGGTCCAAAAAAAAGGGTAAACTATCACCAGACCGAAACACCTTCAAAAGCAACATATGTCCTAAGTTTAACGAGTGTGAAGGCAAGATCACTCGGAAATTTCCATTTATTTACAAGAATGGGACTGACAACAGTAAACTTGATGCTTTGTTCTTTAGGTTTTAGCGAGCATGACAAAGACACAAAGTACGCTCAGAATAGTTTTCATATTTGGGTCCAAAGCACAAAAAAGAGAAAACTAAGCTCGATAATGTTCATTTTCTGTAAGTTTAGTCCTCCATGTCCGGAAAAGAGATAACCCTATGCATGAATATACTCTTCTAAATTCTGAAGAAAATAGAGTGTTTTTTTTTCGTAAATAATCCACATGGTCCGAAAAAAAGATAACCTACCTCTAATGTGGATGATCGTTCAATTCACCTTAATGAGTCTAAACGAACAAGTTTACTCGGTTGTCCAGTCAATTTTAAGGAGTCATACCAAGGCCTAAAGATAACTCCATAAGTTCAAGGAGCCTTATAATCGGGTGTATCTTGGTAAAAAGATGCAAAATGAGGCTCACTTTGTCATGAAAAAACAACTATGAGGGCTCCCACAACCTAACAAAATTGCGACATGGGTGCCGTAAAGACAATAAAATGTTGTAAACTAGGGTTACCCATGTAAAGGAGCCCCTATCCACGGAAGAGCAATGATGTGTGTAAGGTAAAGAGTGGTTTTACACCATAGTCCATGGATGAAAGGAGATCATAGGGTTAAATGGAGGATGAGGTATGAGTGCAAATTATGTAGCGAATACCAACTCCTATATGCGGCGAAAATCAACTTTTGGATCATTCAGGACCTGTAGCATCTAGGAAAAACACATGATATTAATTCAAATAATAAAAAATGACTTTAAACTATACAAAGTGGGTAAAAATTTCAAATTTCAAATTTTTACTATAAATAGTTCAAAATCAAAGCAAAACATACCATTTTGAGTTTTTAACCAATTTTAGCCATTTTACCTCTTTACTTCGATTGATCGTTGTGGGCAATCTAGTGGACCATTTTCAAATCATCAATGTGTAGGTAATTCGTCTATCCCTCCTCTTTAATTTCATGCATTCCAATTTTGAATTTAATGGTCAAATTATGGTTTTTTTTTCATCCCTAAAGGCATCACGGTGTAACCGCGGATGGCCTTCATTAGACCCTTCGAATGCAAGTTATAACTGCAGGTTTCCAGAAGTGCAACCCGAGAATGGTTCATGCTATGCACACTGCACAATCATGATTACTGCACGGACTTAGGTTTTTCAAAAATTTAATAATGAAATTTATTTTTATCAAAATTTAATGGTTAAATTGTTTCATGGGTAGGGAATCATGGTGTTGGAATGGAGGAAAAGGGAGCATGAGGACATGGATCATGATGCAATGGGAGATATCGTGACTTTGCAATATTTGCAAAGATGTGGATTACTGAAATTCTATTGCACGTCAAACATGCATGCACAAGTCTGTCTACTCAAGATGCTAGTGAGCTTGTGGGACCATGAGCTTGGGTTGTTTGACCTCCAAGGGGAAACCTTGGAGTTGACTATAGAAGATATTTACTTTATCATGGGATTATTGCACAGGGGAGAACCTGTGAACCTAGAGGGTACTATCCTGGGCAATGACCCTCTCAGCATCTAATATTATATCAATAATTACAGCTTTCTCGGGACTCAAAAATCGGGGACACAAATCCCAATTGCGTAGATCACCAACTTTCCACTGAAATTCCTGGTGAGCACTGTGGTCAAAGTTGTGGGATTATATGCCCTACACTTAGCAGTGCGTACACACATGCGCATAGTGGTAGAGTGTCTATAGGGTGCACTGTTTGATTGGTGTTTGGGACTAGTCATGATCATGAAAAAACAGTTATCTAACTGCAGGAGGGGTAGAAAGAATAACTTTGTATATGCGAGCATATTGGTTGCATTCTTCTTCGAGAGGGTTCTTACCATCAGTCCCGTAGTGACACTACCACCATGCCCACAGTGTGAGCCTAGACTTATGCGGTGGGGTAACATTTTCCTCTGACAGGGTGGTGGAGGTGGAATCCAGAGTGGATATGATGACGCCTTCTACTCCTGTTGGAGTAGGCAGGTGCCTACTCTTGAGCAGTTCCCTTATGCAGTCTTGGATTTCAGGGACAATCCAGATCTCATCCTCCCTCTTAGAAGAGAATGGGGAGAGATGGGTATGATTTTTTACTTTTTAATTATTTTATTTTTATGAAAATTTTGTTCATAAATTTATATATACATATGTACTTGATTTTGATATACCTTGTGTTGATATACAGATATAGGACCAGTCCAACTTTATGGACACCCCAGGACTTGTGTTCGGCATATGGATATTTGAGGTGACGATGTAATGCTTCATTTGGTAGAGGGGAAGTTGGTCAAGCTTACCCATGATGTCCCCACTCTCAGGATGGAGAGGATCCCTATGGCAAAGCAGGAGCATGTAGTTGGAGTTCCTCTATATCGGTTACGCCTTCCCTGAAGGGTGACTAGGGTTGTGCTTTGTTACTAGGAGAATGTATAGGCATTCATAGATGAGGAGGCTGAGGATTGACCCTAGATATAGGAATTTTATGGATTTCGATCCTATTTTTGTATTTTGGTGTACTTATGACAGGATCCTTGAATCAAAATCGATGTATTTATAAACATATTTTACACACATATATATATACCTAGTTATGTACATGTGTTTCAAATGTGTCTTTATATTTTCATTTTTACAATGTATGTGTTAATTGCCAATCGAGTGTATAATTTGTAAATGCATTAGTAATTGTATTCTGATTTCTTGAAATGTGATTGTATGAAATATATTCAGAATTCCTTTCAAGTAACCTGACTCGTAAAAACTGACGTAGTAAAGTAGGGTGTCTCACCTGATAATCACCATTAAGCTGGGAAACCACTAACTGGGAGTCAAGCCTAACTTCCAGGTGGGTAATACCATGCAACGTAGCATCCCAAAGTAGCTCAATGACCACACTGTATTCATCCATATTATTAGTTGCAATACCTAGACAAGTGCCACTAGAGGTAACCAATTGTCCTAAGGGTGCATAAATGACCCAGCAAGTTGAAGCCAGGTTGTAAGTGTGACGGCTGGCACCATCAGTGAACCCTACGAGCCACTCGGATGACATCTGAAATAACAAGAAGACTATGTAAGAAACACTAACTAGAAATGACCTATTGTACATAAACATACAATAATAATACAAGAAAAAGTATCGTTCCTGAGCATAATACTTCTTTAGGTACCGCTCGTTTCTCGGCTACGAAAACTAGTTACCATCATAATCAGTTAACTCATAAGCTCCCTTATTTAAAACCTTTGAAATGACATACGGGCCTAACCACATGGAATTAAACTTTCCCATCCTCGGGGGTTGAACCTTGTCCTAATCCCAAAGCAACACAAGTTATCCCTCAGAGAAAACTCTAGGTTTTATGGCTTTATCCTATTGGTTTTTGACCCGGTTCTTATGAGCCTCATTTGTAGTAAGCACATATCTGCATTGTTCATCTAGATTCTCTAAGTGAAGAAAACGTTCTTCAATATTGATAACATCGGGAAGCACATGAATAGAAATTTGTATAGATGGTATCTCACACTCAACTAGTGTGATTTCTTTCACCCCATGAATGAGCTGGAAAGGTGAGAAACCTGTAGCAATCTTGACATTAGTCTAATATGCCCAAAGTGTAGGGTACAACATGATATTCCAATTTGACCTACTTGCGTTGGTTGTGTGCTTAATAATGGTTTTCAAGGTCTTATTGACCGCCTCTACTTGTCCATTCTCCCGAGGGTAAAAGGAAGATGAATGATTTTTCCTAAAACCTAGCATTGTGCTAAATTCAGTCTTCATGTTGTTCTAAAAATGACAGCCATGGTGAGTGACAATATTATATGGGACGCTGAATCTAGCAATGATTTGGTTGAAGATGAAGTACGTTGTCGTTTTTCCATTGGCCTTAAAGGTAGGCAATGCCTCTTCCCACTTCGTAAAATAGTCTACAACGACAATGATATACTTATGCCCGTAGTAGAAACTGGGTTGAACATCATAAAATCAACCCCCTACTTAGTGAAGGGCCCTACCATTATGACAAGAAATAAAGGAGCAGGGTGTGACCGCATATTTAAGGTATAGAGCTGAAAAGGATGGCAATGGTTTACAACTTCCACAAAATATTTAAAGATAGTGGGCCAGAAATAACTGACACGTAGAATTTTCTGGGCCGTTGCTAACCCAAAATAATGAACCCCACATGCTCTACTATGGGAATCATTCAGTACATGCTTTTCCTCCTTGTGGGTGAGGTACTGATGTAAGATAGAATCCACCCACCGTCGATATAAGGTATCGTCGATGATGTGGTAGTTTTTTGCATTAACTCACAACTTACGTCGATCTTCCTACAAGAAGGACACATGACACATGAGAGTCTGGAGATATACTAGGATATCTCTGTACCAGGGATTAGAAGTTGAGATTAAGAAGAGTCTTCTTATACCACTATAGTCTCATCAGTCGATAATTCTGAGATCAATTCTGTGAACACTAAGATTTTTGAGGCTTAGCAGACTGAAAATCCAAGTCAAACTTTGGATAATGGTGATTCATTTATTAAATTTATCCTCTATTATACGTCAGGATAAAACATACTGGAAAGTATTGGAATCTACAACTACTATGGTTGTTCTCAGCAAGATATAGTTCCATAGTCTTTGGATGACATAAAATGTCTCTAATGCCAATTTCTCGACGTGTGAGTATCTGAGTTCATGACCTGCTAATGCTTGACTAAGATAGTAGACAACATGCTCTTGGAGCTCGTCGTATTCCTGAACCAGTACCACTCCTATCTTCGACTCAGATAAAACTAGATACATTATAAATTCTTTAGTGTAATATGGTGGACACAAGAGAGGAGCTGATAGTAAAGCCTTTTTCAATGCCTCGAAAGCGTGTTGTGTGGTTTCATCCCACAGGAATGGGGTGTATTTATTCAACAAGCACATGAAACCCTTTGTGATATTGGCATAATTGACTATAAATCATCAAAGGAAATTGGATTTAGCCCTGTAGTTTCTGTAGTTGGCTGATAAAACGAGGAGGAGGCATATTTACAATGGCCTCAACCTTTAAGGGATCCACCTGTATACCTCTATTTGAAACAATGAACCCAAGTAACTGCCCCGGCTCGATGTAGAAAACACACTTGTGGGGATTCAGGCATATTTTATAGTGTCTACATCATTCGAAAATCAAACAAATATGATTTAGATGGTCCTTCCTCTTGCAAGAATGGGCATGCAGATCATCTAAGTAACGCTCGAAAATATGCTTTATGTCGTGGAAGGAAAACGTCATTTATTGTTGTAGCTACAAAAAATTTCAAACCAAAAGGCATTTTCTTATATGAAAAAGTCCCCCAAGGACAAATGAAGGTCATTTTGTGTTGGTGTTCTGATTTTATTTGAATTTGATTATAGCCCGAAAATTTGTCCATGAATGAAAATTCCTCACTACCTGCACCAGCATCAATGATCTGGTTGTTGAATGACGTAGGGTATTTATCCTTAGGACATGCTTTGTTTAAATCATGAAATTCAATGCAAACACGTATAATCCCTTGTTTTTTATCCACTCAAACGGGATTGGATACCCATTCCGTTAGGAAATCAGGTAAATAAACCCAACTTTCAGTAATTTTTCAACCTCATCCTTGACGGCTACCACTTTCTACGGATTTACAGGTCTGATCTTTTGTCGAACATGATTTGAATTAGGGTAGGTACGTATCTTGTGTTTAACTATAGATGGATCAATTTTTTACATCTCCTCATATGACCAAGCAAAGACATCACGAAATTCCATAAACAAGGAAGTGTAAATGGTAATCTCTTCCAAAGAACAGTTTGCACCGATATGCACATTTTCCATGACATCCGGTTTCATAGAGATGTTAATCAGAATGGTGGTAGAGATGTTTTCCATATTCCCCTCGGAAAACATCCCCTCCTTAGGAAAAGGATTAACTGGAAGATCAACATCTTCTGCAAGTCTATCTTGCTTAATTATGGAAGGAAGAAGGACTTGAAATAAAAAGGTCCTCACAAATATTTTTTGGTCCAATAATGGCTTCCAGAATGGCTTTGTTAGAAGGAAAAACCATATCCAAGCAATCATAGTAATATGTGGAGTTCTCCACCCAAGCAGGAAGATAGGATTCATCCATCTCCTCTAATATTGTAGGAGGAATTGTGATGGAATCAACATCAACATTAGATATAGCTTGATAAGATAATTTTATTTTTGATAGGGGCACTTGGGGATCTTCTTGCAAATGGAGGACCCAAGGTTTATTTCTATCCACAATCGTAGCAATAGACTTCCCAATACTTGTAGAACATAAATAGTTAATATGAGTTGGTATATCGAATGTTCCCATCAATGATGTTTACATTCCAACTCCAAATATTTCATTAGATGGTTTCGACTGAACTATAAATGGTACCATAGACTAATTAGTTTCCAAATGACCCTTCTGAGTAAAACTGAGATGGTCAATTGTAACCTACTTCCCTTCATGAGAAAACACTAAAACTCAGAAGACAGACGAAGGAATTGCACACATGGCTTACATCCAACTTCTCCCCAAAAGAAAATTATAGTCCAAGGGAGCATCAATCACTTCAACCTCAACAGAAACTGCTTTTCCTGCAAAATTTATTTTGAAAGCTGGTAGGATACCATGTGGATGGAAGGACCTTCCATAGAAAGCAGTAAGTAAAGTTTTTGAGGGGACCAACTCTAGGGATCCCAAATATTTCCAACAAGACATCAACATGACACATGTGGAAGCACCCTCATCAACTACTGTTCGTCCTATGGTCTTGCCTCCATGGATAACATCGATTGAAAAGGACACATGGTATGGTAGGTGTAGTTTAACATCTAAAAGATTAAATTTGGCCAGCATGCTTGCTGAGTCCATACTTCCTATAGCCGCTAAGAGTGTATCCCTCTGAGAATGACAACTCTGTAGCACTTCCAATGCTAACATTGTACAAGTTGTTTGGGTCAGGTCTTCTACTACATAATAGTTAGAAGCATCCCTCACATTAGGGTTATGGAATGTCTTTTTGAAGACACCTTTAGGTATCTTTGGAATTGGTTCAGTCGGTTTGTCAATGGTGAGAGGGGTTGAAGTTTTGGTAGTAGAATTACCTTTTTCTCGAGCCTTCGATTCATAATTATTATTTCTTGTATGTAATAAAGTACTATATCAAACCATGGTTATGTAATTGTGATCATTAGGAGCACTAGGTGTGCCCCCAACATCTTTTGAAGAAGAAGTTGTGCTCTGTCCTTAGGGAAAGGGATCCTTTAAGAAAGTCGGTTATTCTTGCTTAAGAAGCTTTTGTGCTTGATCCATCAAGGGGAATTGATAAGTAATATGGTCTCCTTGGCACAACTTGTAAGGAAACTTAACCTTCTTCTTGTCCTTCTTACCCCCCTCAAAATTATTCATGGTTTTCGGTTTATTTTGTTTTCCCTCACCCTTCTTCCCTTTATTCCTTTTCCCAAAGGGCTACTGATTTCCCTTTTGGGAAGACTTTGTAGAATAGACATTAATAGCACTTTAGAGTGAGGGAGTGGTAGCCTTGGTTTCCTCCCCTGTAGAGTGTTTCACTAAAAACTCATGGAGTTGGTTAGCTAGTGATTCTATAGTGCGTGTACTCATTGAACCAACCACACCATAGGCATGGGGTCTAGGATTGGGTTTCTCCAAGTCATTCGTAGACCTCTGCACCTCAGGGATAATTTCATAAAGAATCCTAGAATAAGAATAGATCAGATCTAGTTCCTAGGCCCTGAGAATTGCCTCTTCCTCCATGGTAACTCCTGATGTGGACACGTCCTTAGAAATGTAAGGCAGTACAGATTTCAAGAACCACTTCAACAAGAACTTGGGAGGAATGTTGGATTTGATAAGCCTATTTCTCCTTCACCACTCTTGAATATGATCAGATATATGTGTGGCCTTGTTTTGTTGAAAAGTTGACAACAAGTCTGTACCAGCATCATACCCGACATGAGGTTGAAAATGATTTAGAAACATGGTTTCTAAGTCAAGGAAGCTATCATATGCAGTCGACGACAGTTCAATGTACCATTTAACCACGACATTAGTTAACATTCTTTGAAATAGCCTCAATTGAATGGAGTCATTGTTCAGTGAGTTGGAAGAACCAAAGATGAAATGTGGTGATGTAAGCACTTGGATCCTGACTAGTTTTTCCTTCAAAATTTGGGATGTCCAAGGGCAGTTTGTTAGGGACAAGTGGTTGTGCCACATTATGGCACATGGGGTCGTTCATTAGTTTAGACAAATATGGCCAGTTTAAAGTTGCAAGGAAAGGAATTTTTGGCCTAGCCGAGGTTTGATATTTAGGGGTCTGGGGTGAGGAAGTACCTTCCCCAAGGCTCCTGAAAGAAAAGGTGGGGTTTCCCCTAACCACCGGTTGTGATGTTGTAGCACTATTATGAAATGGGTTCCATCCAAAAGACAAAGGATTACTGACTTGTGGCATGTGATAAGTAGTTTGTCATTCTCCAGCCAAAAATCGAGATTGAAAAGTAGGGGTGGAGATTCTCCCACTAAAAGGTGAAAAGGGATAGCTCGCAAATGGAGTGGTCGAAACCTAATTGGAGGTCTGAAAACTGTAACCTGTGAAGGAATTTAGGTTCCTAGATGACACACCCACATAACTAGGTGAGGGAACTACATAAGGTGTTGATAGAGGAATATGTCCTCCATTCCATGGAAATCCATGGACAAAATAAGAGGACCCACTTGAACCACTTTGAGCACTCTGCATGAAAGGAGAAGAAGTATAGGGCACACTGGGTATCCTAGTGACCACCCCACTAGACTTAACTACAACATTAGAAAGTTCTTAGGGATTGACCACTCAAGCACTCAGAGAAAGAGGTGCAATAGATGCACTAGGTCTTGGAGCACTCACCGGAGGAGGTGAGACTCCACCATCAAACATGGCTGAAGTAGGGTTATACATGCCTTCTCATGTACTCGACATATATGGACTCAAAGAAACACCAAACACAGGTGAACTAAAAGGAAGGAATTGAACTATTATAGGATCGTTCAAATCAGTTAGAGGTTTATTGTAATTCCTTGCAAACTCATCATCCTGGAAGTCTTCTATCTCTACTGGTGGCATATTTTCCTATGTAAGTCTAAGTTCTAGTTCACCTGGAACTTTGCTAACATTGGTTGGTTCAAAATAACCATCTATGTCAAGTCTTCACCTTTGATGTGGCAGTGTAGGATCCACTATTAAAGATGGAGGAAGGTTTTTCAAACTTCTAGACCTACGGAGAAGATGGTCCTCCACATCTAAAAATTTGACTCACACACCTAAAAGGTCTAACTAAGACACAAGCAAACCAAAGAGCATACACTAAAAAAATTCCTAAGTATCATAGACACGAGAGGTAAGAGATACACCTTCCAAAGGAAATTTTGGGATGATTAGGTCCTAGATCCATCCAGTGAAGATAGAAAAGTAGTTACTTGGCATCTCATGAAGATTTTTCTAGGGGTGTGTTATCTAGTGAAATGTCACCTCTCCATCTGAGTACCGACACTCATTGTGTCCATACACAAAAGGACATATTGGATTGAAGTAGCCAAAACCTTATATATGTGCATGTGCCTTTATACATCTTCATCTTGCCAACCTTTCCTTTTTTATAAGGAGATTTAGGTGCATTTGCGACTATTTCCATTGAAACCCACGTTCCATTCATGGGTAGCCATGTATACAACTTGTGAATACATGATCACAATTTGTATTCACGTGCTGCCCATATAAAAGTCATGAATACATGATCACACTTTGTATTCACGTGCTGCCCTTATAAAATTCATGAGTGACTCGCGACTTGCTAGTATTAGTAGTTGTGAGTGCCCTAATCCAAAAATTAAAAAATAAAAACAAGTTTAGTTAAGGACAGTTGGGCTTGTAATCATAATGTTCCCAACTTCCTCAACTATCTTAACCTACATAACTCCTCGCATTCATCAAGTTTAAATAGAGGGTAGGGTTGAGGCTAGAGGAGATCAAATCAAGAGAAATATTATGCTGGTGGATCTCCTTTGTAGATCTTGGAGCAGCATAACTCAATTCCTTGGCTAGCAGAGGAGGACTTGTATCAGATATTGGTTGTAATATTTCATCACTTTCTTATCAATAAAGAGAGACTTTCTTTCAATTGGTGCACTATTATTCTTATGTGTTATGATTTCTGAATTGTCTTTTTGTCTTATTGCAATCATAGTATTTCATTAATCTCTTATATAACATCTAATATATTGCAGGAAGGTCTATCTCTTTACAGGTGTGAAGATACCTAGAAGCTGTTGGAGCATTTGGATTGAAGAAGAAATCTAGTACCAGCCTTCATAAACAATGTACACTTACTTTATTCCCTATTTCTCTGTCAAATTCTCAGATAGTTGAATTTCTGCAAGTTTAATTGGTATGTTGGTGACCCCATACACTAGGTCATAAGGTTGTATTTCCCTTAAAAACAGAACAAGCGACTCCACTGGGGATTCCAACCTGTTTTGGGTCCATTCCTTTGTGTTCCTTTCCATTTTTGATATGTTTGATCCTGTAGGTGTTTTTCTTGTTGTTTACCTTCACTTTTCAATGCTTCATGCTCAGAATCCTTTGGTCATTTTATTTTCTATTTGAAATTTTTTTACTGTATTTGCAGGCTGCTAATACATACAGTTGTGAGTGCTCTATTGTATTCACAGGTTGCTTTGGTAATAGTCATGAATGGTTCATGGGTTGTCTTGGTGACAGTAATGAGTTCCTATAGGTATAGGTCAAACTATTAGGGTTTTGCATGTCCTTTGATTTCTGATTCCTCGGGTTCCTTTTAGGGTTCTTATTTAGAATTGTATTGTTGCTTTTGGTGTATGCATCTCACTTTTTCTTTTTAAGTCAAGTGTTTTTTAGTAAGTTAGGTCTGATTCTTCTTTTGTGAATGTGTTGGTTCCTTCCTTCTTAGCTACTTAGTCTGACTACTTGTGTCTTTTTTGTCACTAGTGTCTATCATTCCTTTAAGGACACTAATATACCTTTTTTTGTTTTAATAGTCTAGGTGAGTCATTTTTTCCAACTTTTGGATATATTGGTATTATTAAGTCAATAGTTATTTCCAAGACTAGGGATTGAGTCATCTCTACGTGATTGGATTAATATTGTTACTGTAGGATCTTACTTTTATCGTTTACATTTATATATGATGACATTACTTAGCTTGCTTAAAGTGCATTTAGTTGCATAAAATATTTGATTTTTTTTTTAAAGAAAGACAAAAGGTAGTTTTAATTTTGCATTAGTTTTTCATTAGTTGTTTTTCTTGTTATTTTCAGAAGAAAAAAAATCAAAAGTTTTAAAAGTCTTGTAGTTTCTCAAGTTGTTCAATGAATTTCATTAGTTTCATTTAGCAAGAAAAAGGAAAAATTGCATTGTTAGTTGCATTCATTTTGAAAAAATTATACATCATTTGCTTTCACTTTGTTGAGTCCAAAAACCATTCAGTCCCACTCCACTACCCTTGAGTAATAAATCCCTTAAAAAGAATGTTTAACTTAAAATTTATTAGTAACTTTCTTTTTATAGGTTCGAGCATCAAGTAGTTTAGACTAGGTTTTTGGACTAGGAGATTTAAACTGTCTAAAAGCACTTTGATTTCAAAGGTAGTGGCCTATATTTACGTAATCCACTTATACAAGAGATAATCTAGAATGATCCTCTCACACAGGAGTTAATCACAAGGCCACGTGAGAGCTCGATTGAGGAGATAACCCTCCACTTCCTTGTTCGATCATTTACCAGGATTGTTATGCGTAAGGGGATCTTGTCAATGCCACTTCTTAGGCCCTGTGAGGTGCATATTTTGATAGGGTTTCAGACTTAGCTACCCTTCTCATGCACATCGATCAGGCCAGCAACTGTTCCGTTGGAATCTCGTTGTATATTTGGTATCCTTAGTCTCCAGACACTAGGATCTTACACAGGTGGTATTGGAAGGCTATTTCCAGTACTCCTAGGATGGAATTGGAAGGTAACATCAGTTGAAAATTTGGGAGGGCATTTGGGTGATTCCAGTGCTTGCACCCAAAGAAATCTTCATGAGACGCCAAGTAAGCATCCTTTGATATTCATTGGTTGGACCTGGGCCCTAATCATCCCAAGATTTCCTTTGGAAGGTCTATCTTTTATCTGGTGTGTCTGTGTTACTTATGATATTTTTAGTGTGTGTTTTTTGGTTTGTTTTTGTTTATTCAACCTTAGGTGTGTGATTCAGATTTATAGCTGTGGAGTACCAACCTCTTCGCATGTCCAGAAGGTTGCAAAACCTTCCTCCATTTGCTACAGTGGAGTCTCCACCACCACCTCAAAGGAGGATACTTGACACAGATTATTCTTTCAAACCGATCGATGTTAGTGAAGATCCAGGAGAGGTAAAACTTAGGATTACTCAAGAGGAAACCTTAATAGTAGAGATAGAATACTTGTAGGCTGATGAGTTTGCAAGAAACTTTAATTCGACTCTAACTGATTTGAATGATCTTGTGATAGTCCAGGTCCTCCCTTTTATTTCACCTATTTATGGTGTTTCTTTGATCCTAGGCATGTATAGCGCAAGAGAGGGTATGTCTACCCCTACCTCAGCCATTTTGGCTAGTGGAGTCTAACCTCCTCCGGTGAGTGATCCAAGACCTAGTGCATCTAGTGCACCTCTTTCACCAAGTGCTCAAGTGGTCAATCCCTCAACACCCTCTAATGTGGTAGGTCAATCTAGTGAAGTGGTCACTGGGATTCCCAATGCACCTTTTACTTCTCCTTCTTTCATGCAAAGTGATCAAAGTGGTCCAAGTGGATCCACTTCGTTTGTCCAGGGTTTTCCGTGGAATGGAGGGAATATTCCTCCATCCACTCCTTATGTAGGCCCATTTCCTGCTTATGTGGGTATGTCATCTAGAAATATAAATACCTTTATAGGTCATAATTTTTAGACACCTAGTCAGGTTTCGACTGCCCCTTTCATAAGCTCTCCCTTTTCACTTTTCAGTGGAGGGAGCCCTCTCCTATGTTTCAAAATCTAGTTTCAACTAGAGCTGGTCAAACCGCTTATCATACACCACAAACCAGTAATCCACTGTCATTTGGGTGGAACCCTTTTCAGAATAATGAAACCACATCACAAGTGGTGGCTAGGGGAAACCCCACCTTTTATTTTGGGATCCATGGAGCATGTGCTTCCATACCCCAAACTCCTCAATATCAAACCCTGGTTAGACCCAAACTTCCTTTCCTGGCAACATTAAACATGCCATATTTTTCCAAGCTAATGAATGACCCCATTCGACACAATGTTGCATGGCCACCTATACCCATCAAAATTCTCTCAGTCATCCCTAAGTTTGAAGGAAAAGCTAGTGAGGACCTAGGTGCTCACATTACCAAATTTCACCTTTGGTTCTCTTCTAACTCATTGAACAATGACTCTATTCGGTTGAGGAATTTTCAAAGAACATTAACTCGTGTGGAAGCTAAATGGTACATAGAACATCTCTTTGTTGCATATGATATCTTCCTGGATTTAGAAACTGTGTTCCTTAATCACTTTCATCTTCTTGTTCGGTATGATGTCGGTACAGACTTGTTGTAGACTTTTTGACAAAACAAGGCCATGCACATATCCAATCACATTCAAGAGTGGTGAAAATGAAAGAATATTATTAAAGCCACGATACCTCTCAATTTTTTGTTGGAGTGGTTCTTGAAATTTCTACTGCCTTATATTTAGAAGGACGTATCCACTTCGGGGGTCACCACAGAGAAAGGGGAAATCCTCAGGGGCCAATAGTTAGACCTGATATATTCTCAGTCTGGGATTTTGTATGAAATTATCCCTGAAGCCCTGAGGTCTATGAATCACCAAGGGAAACCCAAGCTTGGAACCCATGCTGATGGTGTGGTTGGTTCAGTTAGTACTCCACTGTAGAATCAATGGCCAAGCAACTCCAAGATTTTTCAGTGAAACAATCTGCAGCGGAGGCAGCTAAGGCTTCCACCCCCTTACCACAAAGTGCTAATGTTTATGCACAGTCTTATCGAAATGGAAATCACCAACTTGGTGGGAAAAAAAATAAGGGTAAGAAGGGTGAGGGTAACCAAAACAAGAAAAATCCCACAAACAATGCTGATGGGGAAAGAAAGACAAGAAAAAGGTTAAGTTTCCTTGTAAGTTGTGACAAGGAAACCACCTTACTTATCAGTTCCCTTTAATGGAACAAGCATGGAAGCTCCTAAATAATAAACAATTGATTGTCCTGAAGGATCCCTTTCCCTAAGGATAGAATCCATCTTCTGCTTCGAAAGATGCCCGGGGCACAACTAGTGACCCTATTGATCAGAATTATATCAATCTGGTACGATCCAAAACTTTCCTCCAAACAGTAAATAAGAATTACGAATCGGAGGCTCAAGAGAAGGGTAATTCTACTACTGAAAATTCAACCCCTCTCACTATTGATAAACTAGTTCAACCAATGCCCAAGATACTGAAAGGTGTCTTCAAGAAAACATTTCACAACCCTAATGCTAGGGCTACTTCCAACTATTCTGTAGATGAATACTTAGCTCAAACTATGTGTGTGATGTCGACACTGGAGGTTTTACAGATTTGTCCTTCTCATAGGGATGCACTCTTAGCAGCCATAGGTAGCATGGATTCAGCGAGTCTGCTAGAGAAATTTAACCTTTCTAATGTTAAAATACAACTTCCATACCATGTGGCAATGTAAGTTAATGTTGTCCATAGAGGTAAAACCATTGCACGAACAGTGGTTGATGAAGGTGCTTACACATGCATCATGTCGATGTCTTGTTGGAAAGCCTTAGGATCCACAGAGTTGGTTCCATCGAACACTCTATTTACTACTTTCGACAGAAGGTATTTCCATCTGCAAGGTATCCTACTTGCTTTCAAAATAAAGCTGGCAGGGAAGGCAGTGTCTGTTGAGGTTGAAGTGATCAATACCCTGATGGATTGTAATTTGTTGTTGGGGAGAAGTTGGACTTATGCCATGTGTGCTATCCCCTCAACTATTTTCCTAGTTGTAGTTTTTCCGCATGAAGGAAAGTTGGTTACAGTTGACCAATTC
The DNA here is from genome assembly GCA_001517045.1 of Pseudotsuga menziesii. Lineage (NCBI taxonomy): Eukaryota > Viridiplantae > Streptophyta > Pinopsida > Pinales > Pinaceae > Pseudotsuga > Pseudotsuga menziesii. The sequence continues at coordinate 36,202 of LPNX010226793.1, forward strand.
AGTTTTACTCAAAAAATATCATTTTGAAACTAATGAGTCCACGGTATCATTGATAGATCAGTCGAAGCCGGTTAACAAGAGCTTGGGGGTTGGAATGGATGCATCATTGATGGGCACATTCGATATACCATCCCCTATTAACTACTTAGGTTCAACGAGTGTAGTGAATTCTATCAATACGCTTTTAGATAGAACTAACCCATGGTCCTTCCTTCACGTCATGAGCCTCAAGTTCCCTTATCTGTAGTGGAAGTATTTTATCGAGATGTATTTAATTACACTGTCGATTCCATCGCAACTCCTTCTTCAGTCTCAGAGGAGTCAAATGAATCTTATCTTCCCGCTTAGGTAGAGAACTCTACGTATTCATATGATTACTTGGATATGGTTTTTACTTTGGATGAAGCCATTTTGGAAGCTATGATCGGACAAGAAAATATTTGTGAAGACCTTCACCATAAGTTCATCTTGCTTCTAGAGTTAAGCAAAATTGAGAATCATGAGTTCCATGTGAGATTGGCAGAGGGTGTTGATCTCCTGATTAATCCATTACCCAAGGAGGGAGTATTTGTTGAGGGGAATATGGAAAATATCTCTGCTACCATTCCAATCAACGTATCTACAAATCCTAACGTCATTGAAAATGTTCATATTGGTGAAAAATGCTCTCTAAAGGAGATTTCCATCTATACTTCCATGTTTAAGGAATTTTGCAATGTTGTTTCTTGGTCATATGAGGAGATTCTAGGAATTGGTCCATCTATAGTTGAACACGAGATCCATACTTACCTTGACGGGAAACCTGTTCGAAAAAAAGTTAGACCATTAAATCCACAGAAAGTGGCAGCCGTCAAGGCTAAACTGAATAAACTGTTGAAATATGGGTTTATTTACCCAATGTCTCAGATGGAATGGGTATCCAATATCGTTCCTGTTGATAATAAAAAAAGATATTATACACATGTGCACTGATTTTCATGACTTAGATAAGGCATGTCCTAAGGATAACTACCCCATGCCCTTCATCGAATAGATTATTGATGCTTGTGCAAGTAGTGAGGTATTCTCATTCATGGACGATTTTTAGGGGTATAATCAAATCCAAATTAAACTAGAAGATGAACATAAAATGGCCTTCATCTTTCCTCGAGGGACCTTCGTGTATAATAAAATTTCATTTAGTTTGAAAATTTTCGGAGCTACCTTCTAGCAGGAAATGAATTTTTCCTTCCACTATATAAAGAGTATTTTCGAACCTTACTTGGATGATCTTCCTACCCAATCTTGCAAGAGGAAGGACTATCTAGACCATCTTCGTAGGATTTTGGAACAATGTAAGCACTATAAAATATGCTTGAATCCCCACAAGTGTGGTTTTTGTGTCGAGTCGATGAGGTTACTAGGGTTGATTATGTCAAACAAATGAATACAGGTGGATCCATTGAAAGTCAAGGCCATTGTAAATCTACCTCCTCCTCGTTCCATCAGGAAACTATAGAGTTTGCAGGGAAAATCCAATTTCCTTTGACATTTTATAGTAAACTATGCCAATATTACAAAGGGTTTCATGCGCTTGTTGAAGAAAGACACCCCATTCCTATGAGATGAAACCACGCAGCTCACTTTCGAGGCATTAAAGAAGGATTTATTATAATCTCATTTATCACGCCCATCGGATTTCACTAAACATTTTATATTGTATATGGTTGCGTTCGAGTCGACCATAGGAGTAGTATTAGTTCAAGAAGACAACAAAATTCAAGAACATGTTGTCTACTACCTTAGTCGAGCATTAGCTGATCCTAAACGTAGGTACTCACATGTCTAGAAGTTGGCATTGGCAGCGGTCTATGTTTTTCATCGGATACGTCACTACATCTTTCTAAGCACAACCACAGTGGTTGCAGATGTGAATCCATTCCAGTATGTTTTATCCCGATGTATAATCGGGGGGAAATTCAATAAATGGATAGTCATTCTCCAAGATTTTGACTTGGATTTTCAATCTGCTAAGTCCAAAAAATCCTTAGTTTTCACAGAATTGATCTTAGAATTCCTTATGGAAGATACGATAGTGGCAGAAGAAGACGCATTCCCATATTATTATATATTGTTTATCTCAAACTTTGATCCCTGGTACGAATATATCCTAGTGTATCTCCAGACTCTTAAGTGTCCTACGTCCTTCTCAAGGGAAGATCGACGTAAGTTGCAGGTTAATGAAAAAAATACCTTATCATCGACGATACCTTGTATCGACGAGGTGTAGATTTGATATTGTGTCATTTCCTCACCCATGAAAATGAAAATCTTGTCCTAAATGATTCCCATAGTGGAGCGTGTGGGGGTCATTTATCTAGGTTAGCAATGACCCAAAAAATTCTACGTGTCAGTTATTTCTATCCCACTATCTTCAAATATTGTGTGAAAGTTGTAAATCATTGTCATCCTTGTCAGCTTTATACCAAAAATATGTGGTCACATCTTGCTCCTTTGTTTCTCGTCATTGTAGTAGGGCCCTTCACCAAGTGGGTGGCAGATTACATGACGTGTAACTCAGTTTATACTGGGGGGGGGAATACATCATTGGTGATGTAGACTAATTTATGAAGTGGGCAGAGGCAATGCCTACCTTTAAGGCCAATGGTGAAACGACAGCTTGTTTTGTATTCAATCAAATCATTGCTCGGTTTGGTATACCAAAGAATATTGTCACTAACCATGACAGTCATTTTCAGAATAGCATGATGACTGAGTTGACCACCATGCTAGGGTTTAGGCAAGATCATTCATATTCCTTTTACCCTAAGGTGAATGGACAAGTAGAGGCGGTTAATAAAACCTTGAAAACCATTCTGAAGCGCACTATCAATGTGACCAGGTCAAATTGGCATATCATGATGTACCCTGCACTTTGGGAATACCAGACTAATGTTAAGACTACTACTAGTTTCTCATCATTCCATCTCGTTCATGGGGTGGAAGCAATCACACCAATTGAGTGCGAGATTCCATCCCTAAAGATTGTTATTCATGTGCTTCCTGACACTACAAATCTAGAAGAACATTTGCTTCACCTAGAGAATCTGGATGAACATCGCAGAGATGTGTTGATTGTAAACGAGGCTCACAAGAACCGGGTCAAGAACTAACACGATAAATCTGTTAAACTGATAGTTTTCTTCGAGGGAGAACTTGTTTTGCTCTGGTATCAAGGAAAGGAACCCCTAGGGGCATGCAAGTTTAAGTCAATGTGCTTTGGACCCTACGTTGTGTCAAAATATTTGAAAAAGGGAGCTTATGAATTAACCAATTACCATGGAAACAAGTTTCCTGAGCCCAGGAATGGGCTCTACCTGAAGAAGTATTATGCTTAGGCATGATACTTTTTCTTGTATTATTATTGCATTTATTTTTATGTACAATGGGTCATTATCTTGTTAGTGTTTCTTATATAATTTGTTGGTTGTTTCATATTTCATCTGAGTGGTTCATAGGTTTTGTTGATGGTGCTATCCATAACAATTGTAATCTGGATTTAGTCGCCTGGGTTATTTATACACCCTTGGGACAATTGATTTCCTCTGGTGGCTGTTTCTTAGGACCTACGACTAATAATGTGACTGTATACAGTGCCGCTCATTGAATTGCTACGTTATTCTATATTGCGTGGCATTACCCGTCTCGAGGTTAGACTTGACTCACAACTCGTGGTTTCCCAGCTCAATGTTGATTATCAGGTGTGAAACCCTAACTTACTACGTTAGTTTTTACGTGTGAGATTACTTGAAAGAAATTTTGAATACATTGCATGCATTCATATTTCAAGAAATCAAAATAGAATTACCGATGCATATGTGAATTACATACTCGACTGGCACTTAACTCACACATTGTAAAATAAAGCATAACAAACACATTTGAGGCACATGTACAATGTACATAACCATAAATGTGTGTGTGTGTGTGTGTGTGTGTGTGTGTGTGTGTGTGAATATGTCCATATATATAGCGTGTCTAATCCGAAGATCCTTTCATAAGTGTATCAATATACAAAAAATAGGATCATAGTTTGTAATAAGCCTAAGACTAGGCCTTGTACTCAGCCTCCATGGCTTCGGCTGCCTCTACAGCCTCCCTATAACATAGTATTGCCCTAGTCACATTTCTAAGAAGGCGTAACCAGGTCGAAGGAACCCGACCACGTCTTATATAAAAATTATATAACATACCATAATTAATAATATTAAATATTAATGCTAATTGTTAAATAAAATAATATTAATAATTATTAATTATTAAAATAATTAACTAATTAACTAATTATGAAAGTCAAAAGACATGACCTATTCAAAAAGGTGCAAAATGACTTATAAATCCCAATGCAATGTAATTGTAAATCATCATATATCTTTTATCATTTTTACGTTATATTTCATTCATGGAATATTTACATTATTTACATTGAGTTTTCCCGTAAGAAACAGTGTTCTACTGTTCCATTGGTATCAGAGCCCCTTTTTGGGCATCTCTGCTTCGGATTTTGGATAAATTTAGCAAAAATCTGAATTAGAGATTCCCAGGAAGGGGCTCTGATAGCACTGGAACAGTAAAATAATGTTTCTGACAAGAAACCCCAATGTAAATATTCCATGAATGAAATATAACGTAAAAAAAATAAAAGGTATATGATGAATTACATTACCTTGGGCTTTATAAGTCATTTTGCGCCTTTATATAAAAATTATAACATACCATAATTAATAATATTAAATATTAATGCTAATTATTAAATAAATTAATATTATTAATTATTAATTATTAAAAGAAATAATTAATTAACTAATTATGAAAAGTCAAAAGACATGACTTATTCAAAAATGTGCAAAATGACTTATAAATCCCAAGGCAATGTAATTGTTAATCATCATATATCCTTTATCATTTTTACGTTATATTTCATTCATCGAATATTTACATTATTTACATTGGTTTTCCTGTAAGAAACAATATTTTATTGTTCCAGTGGTATCAGATCCCTTTCTTGGGCATCTCTACTTCGTCTTTTGGCTAAATTCAGACCTTGTCTAAAATTTCTTGGATTTCCCTAAAATTAGGTCTTTGAGCACCTTATCCTTACTTAAAAAAAAGAAGAAAAAAAGAGAAAAGGAGGAAAAACAAAAGAAAAAAAGGAAGGAAAAAACAAAAACAATAGAAACCACACTTAAAAACAACACATGGTTTCTTTTCCAGCAAGTGGTTTATTAGATGTATTAGCCTTAAAGGGAAAAAAATTCTAAAAGTGCATAGTAATTTTTGAAGCTACTAAAGAGCAAGTGAGATTTGAACTTGGGTGGGGAGGGTAACATTTATTTTTCCCAACCACCCAATCTACACGCAATCCAAAAAGAAATTTAATAATAATTTTATCATTATTATTATTACTACTACTACTACTATTATTATTATTATTATTATTATTATTATTATTATACATTTTATTAATAATAATTATTATTATTATTATTATTATTAAAAAAGGGGGGGATTTTTTTTAAAAACATAATAAAATGGAATCTTGTGGTGAAAAAGAAGGAATATTCCCACAAACTTTTCAAATATATGTAGATACTATATTAAAACTTTACGAGCATATTCAAGGAAAGACCGTTTGCATCGCTATCTGCCCGAAAATCAATAAGAATCACATAAACATTGACCTAGAAAACCAATTAGTGCTTTCAAAATCAGATATAATGGAAGATAACACATTTTTTTCTTATAAAGGATATGATATTAGGAACCTACAACTATCGGTTGACGATTACAAGTTCATAACTCAATTCAGTGTCGTTTCAATAGAATCATTTGTGCTAGACAAGGTTGATATAATTCTAGGGTCACCTTAGTTAGATACATTGGGTACCTTCATGATCAACACAAGGAAAAAGTTCTTGTCATTTCTTTATAAAAAGAAAAAAACCATATTTTAATATGTTTCACTGAAATCGAGTTTAGAGGTGGTGTGGTCTAAAGACTTCAAATACATCTCAAAGATGGTTTCACAAGAAGATAAAAAATCAAGACAGGAGAGGCAGGAAGAATTAGACAAAGTCATCATGGACAAAGAAGAAGATATCTCTCATCTAAGAGATCATAACCATAAGTTACTTCTGCAAATAAATAAGGAAAAGGATAAAGTTCAATGCAATAAAAAGTTAGAAGAAGAGAATCACGATATTCAAAAAGAATTTTCAAGAAAGGATAAACAAAATTATTCTTTAAAAAGAGTTAATCAAGAATTGCTAGAACAAATTAAGAAGTTAAGAGAGGACAAAAAGTTGCAGGAAGAAAGGTTCATAAAGATTCAATATAATAACAAGCTATTAGAAAATAAATTAGAGCAAACCCTGAAGGAAGCTTCCAAACTCTCATTAAAACAAATTAGGGAACAAGAAGTCAATCTAGAAAAAAAAAACAATAAAAACTCCTTATCGATACCCAAATTACAAAAATAATTTTGACCAACGACATGGTCAAAATGAACACAAACAAAAGAGATATGATTTCAGAAGAAAAAACACACAAAATGAACAAGCTAGGCAAAAAACAAGAAGTTCCATCCAATAAAGCGATCGACAAACAACTTCAATAAAGATAAATATCAGATGGACGACTTCACAAAGGATGCGACAATTTTTCTTGGGAATCTGTAACTCATGTCATTTCATTTCATCAAGTGTCGCAATTACTAATACAAAAATCAAGAATGTGTCATTACAAATAATAAATCAGATGTAAGCCTCGTCTTCTCTAAGCTTTGAGGACAAAGCTTCTCTAAGGGGAAGGCAATTTTATATAAAAGTTGTATAACATACCATAATTAATCATATTAAATATTAATGCTAATTATTAAATAAATTAATATTAATAATCATTAATTATTAAAAGAAATAATTAATTAACTAATTATGAAAAGTCAAAAGACATGACTAATTCAAAAAGACACAAATTTACTTATAAATCCCAAGGAAATGTAATTGTAAATCATCATATATCTTTCAACATTTTTACGTTATATTTCATTCATGGAATATCTACATTATTTACGTTGGGTTTTCCCATAAGAAATAGTATTATACTGTTCCAACATGCTCCTACATTGCCATCGGAATCCACTCTATCCTGAGCGTAGGTACATCCTGGGTGAGCTTGACCAGCTTTCCCTCCATGACACGTAGTATACCATCGTCCCCATGAACCTAAATGGGATGCACAAAAGCTCTAGGATGCCCATCAGGGCGGACTATTCCAACATCTGCATATAAACATAAAGAAGGTCAAATTCATATACATATGTATATATAATTATATGAATAAAATATCACAAAAATCAAATAATAAGAAAAGATAAAAATACATACCTATCTCCCCCCATGCTCCTCTAAGAGGGAGGATGAGTTCTGGATCTCCACGGAAATATATTCTGGCATATGGAAACTAATCGAGACTAGGAACCTATCTATCCCACCGGAAACATAAGTCGTCATCGTATCCACTCTGGATCCCACTACCACCTCCTTGAGGGAGGAAAATGTCGCCCCACCGTGTGTTCCTTGGCTCATAGGGTTGGCATGGTATTAAAGGTACTGCAAGCCTGAGGGAAGGAACCCTCTCGAAGAAAAATGCAACTAAGATACTGGAATAGCCAAAGTTTTTTCTTTGACCCCTCTTGTAGTCAGATAGTCATTTCTTCATTATAGGGAGAAATATTGAACACCAGTCAAACAGTGTACCCCGCATACACTCCATCGTAACATGCATGTGGGTTCGTGTTTACAATTGTAAGGCAGATGAACTAGGAACCCTAGACATAGTGCTTACCATTACCTTCAATGGAAGTTGGTTATCTACGAAATCAGGACTTGTGTCCCCGATATTTGTGTACCAGGAAAGCAGTAGGTGTTGATGTAGTCTTGTACACTTAAAGGGTCACCTCCTCGACTAGTTCCCTCTAATTTCATAGGTGTACCCTTATGAGGTAATACCATGATAAATTAAATGTCATCTATCATTTTTATATTTACAATAGGTTTTGCAAGCATCTATTGTCATGTATTTTGGTAGACTAATATTTTCCTCGTGTGGTTACCATAAGAAAAACTAAGAACATGGCTAAATATCCAGTTCATCAAAGAAAAACCCCATGCTCTCAGATAAATTTATCATCATTGGGGCAATCTCTGGCGGGAATTTCCAAATTCCACTTAGGCAGTTTTTCCAGTAATTCCATACTTAGACAAACTTCTCAAATTGGTCCAATCTGCCTAAAACACTATTTTGGCAGGTACATAACTTTTTTCTTCAGCTACTTACAAGACAATATGAAACATGGTTAGGTAGTAAAACCATCAATATACAATACCCCCATGTGGTGCAATCATTTACTCTAACCCATAATTTAGGGAAGGCGTCTTTTTGAGGCTAATTAGCCATTTTTGCTTGCTTTGGAACAAACCCCTGTTTTGGGATACCTAAAAATTTCTCATTAGAATTGATGGAATCAAACTGAAATCATGACTAGGTATCCAAACAAACAAGCTATAGGATGGTACCATGGTGTTGGAATTCTTATCAAACCATGAATAATGGTGGGCATTCTCTTAAGGTTGTTGGGACCAATTTTGACTAATTATTCCATACCTAGTCAATTTCTAGATTTTCACTATTTTGCCATATTTTTCTAGAGTGATGTCATAATAAAACAATGACTTCATATCATCATTCCATGTCATCATATCCTCCATATCATCATTCATGCCATGTCATCACTACCTTTGACTTTCACTGAGTTCACTCTACCATCATGTCCTTGGTTATTCCTTCGTCATCACTGAACTCCTTTTGACATCAATGAAAACCATATTCCATAGTTCCAACATGCTAAACCCTAAATAACAAAGCATCAAGTTTACTTTTGTAAGTCCCATTTCACGTAAACAAGTAGAGATTTTCGAGTGATCTTGCCTTCCTTCACACTCGTTAAACTCAAGCTATATGATGCTTTTAAAGGTGCGTCAGCTTGGTATTAGTTTACCCCTTTTTCGGACCTTGATGAATAAGTAGGAAAAAGGTATACCTTAGTCCTTCGGGAGCTAAGAGATTTATTTTGTGGATTGTTTTATATTTTTTCGGCCTCAAGAGAATAGGTTGTACAAAAAAGCACCCCCCTAGAGTCTTCTTCGGAGTTTTCAAACTCTCAAAACTATGAAAACACCAATGCGAATATACTAATTTGGACTCATAAAATCCACAAATCAATGACATATCAAGAATTATTCTCTCCCCTCTTCAAGCGTGTCAAAAATTAAGAGAGACTCAAGTTGACTTTCTTGGACTCGTTAAAACTTAACAAGAAAGGTAAGGAAGAATTTCACTCTTTGGTTTATAAGTAGTGGAAACTTGTCGTCCTTTAAAAAAGAACTCTCTAAACTTCCCGATACTCATGTCTTAGTTTTTCACTTCCAGCTCAGCTATTACTTCAATTTTTTAGTCCTCCACTTGTCCTTTATACATGGGGAATCTGATCATGTCTCCTACATAACAGATAAATCTAGTTGTCCTATCTGAAAGTTTAAAGTTGCCTTGGGTCATATTTGTGTTGTCCTCACTGCTCAAGGATATGTACCTCTACCTGATAATCCTAATCCCCATCATTATCATCTCTGAGAATTCCTTGTGTCTACCTTCCCTCATCCAGTTTCCTAGTTACTCTTGTGATGTGTTGAAGGATTCATTGCCTTCCTCCTCACACTATGGTTTCTCATCAGCATCTACTGAAGACGAAGACATAGATTTTTGAAGATAGTACCTTAGGATTCACTATCCCTATTGGTGAACTCCTTTTCTTCAGTTGTCAGCAATACTCATTTACTGACATTCTGATAATTTCCTTCCATGTTCAACTTCAGTTCATTTATTCACATGGTAGGAGTTGTACTAGTTATTATGGATTTGGACGAAGACCTTAGGTTCATACCTTTATAACCTAAGCTACGCAATATTTTGTTATGTTCAGCAACACTACTTCTATATTTTGAAAACTCATCATTGTATATCGTGGCTTTGATCCACCATTGTAATACATATATGGCCTTGTTGTCCGTATCACATAATGTAATCAAAAATTGTAAAGGAGATAGTGTTTCATTTTATTGAACATGGAATCCTCACATATGATTTTGTATATAACTTTGATATGTTTGTTTTGGGTATCTCTCTACAGCCTTGGTAACTGAGTTCTCAAAGAATAAAGTTTGTAATGTATTTTGGCCATCTCTTCCCTCTGACCTCACACATTAGGGGGCATATGTTATTTAGTAAAATGGCACTTCTTCATCTAAGTTCTGATAGTCAATGTGTCGGTACACAAAAGGACATATTGGATTGAAGTAGCCAAAACCTTATAGATGTGTAACACCCCGGTTTTGACCCCGTTGCATTAGATGTATATGATGTATATATTGTAAGTGATCATGGTGTGGAGCTCAAGGCCAAGGCCCCACCATTGATTGGTTATGCTATGTTTCAGATTTAAATTGTCACCGATGGTGTATCGGGGCACGCAGCATAGATATTAAGCTTTGTCATCATGTACATATGCATATTTAATTAAATAACCCAACCAGCTACGATCGCAGAAACTAAAATGAGAAAGGGGCATGATTTTCACAAGGATAAGGGTGGGGAAATTGTTAAACCTTGGCAAATGAGAGAAAAATCCATGTGTCATCTTCCCTTGTTTTATTCCAACCACTTTCTTTAAGAATTGCTACTGGTGGTTGAGGAAGTTATGGTCTTTGGGAGTGGGGTGGCATGACTGTCAGTCCTCACCCACACGCACACTCCACCACGGTTGACTTTACAATGGCAAAGGAAAAACCCATGCGATCACTCACGGAGGTGATACCACTCTCTCCACAACGTTGTTGTTACTCACGCACTTCCAATTTCACGTCCTCCCGTAGGTTGTTTTTCCTCTGCGGATTTGTGGATGGGCGGATGTATCCTCTCCTCGCAGGCTGATTTTGGGTTGCTGCGGTCTTCCTTCCCTGTGAATGTTGCGGTCTTCTCTGTGATTGAGGTCTGGTGCGAGCTTTCATCCATACATAGATTGAGAGTATGTATTTCTCCTCCCCAGTGCGGCCAGTGTAATTTTTTCCACATCTTTAGTTGTTCAGGGCGGACTGTCGATTCCCCCATGTTGTGAATGTGGTTGTTGTTACGTTTAGAACTGTTGTAATCCGCTTGGGAGTATATTTCCCCTGTCATTGTGTTTTTTTGATACGCTGTGGGGACTGTTGTAGATTGTTGGGAGTCATTTTGGCCACGAGAGGGCCAAGAACGACTCAGAAATTGTTTCCCCCTGTTCAGCTGTAATTCTGATTGATTGCATACGTGCAATGGCTGGTATTCAAATTGTGTAAGGAGCAGGGATGGGGGCTTGGTTTGCTTGATAAAACTGGTGGCTGGAAACCACAAAGACAGGGCTAGAGGGCTGGCTTTCTTCTCCACAACCCCTGAATAGCACTGGAAGGGAATGCAGGGCCTGAGGGACTATGTAGCAGAGAAGGGACTGATTCCTTGTGTTGGGTGTGTGTGGGTGTCTTAGAAGCCAGGCTAGTTTTGGTGTAGGTGTTCTTGGCTCTGTAATGAGCTCACCAGCTTAGCATTTATCCTTTCCCAACTCCTTAATGGCCTGATAAACCCAACTATGTTGGCTTGGCTGTGTTTTGTGTATCCTTGACTATGTGTAAGCCTGCCTGTTTCCTTATTCCTTGGAGAATCATGCCCAGCTCGGGGGTGGCAGCGCCGCTAAGAGATTAAGGAGCACACTGGCCTATGGTTGGGTGGAACGTTGTAGCAATGTAGCTGGTTGCGGAGTGAAGTTTCCATAAGATAAGTGATCTTGTCCATTTTTACTTCTACAACCATGTTTATTGTTAATGATATGATGAACATGTTAAATGAATGCTTGTGTGAATGCATGTTGATTTCGCTGTGCATGATAAATAACTATAGCTGTGTATGATAAAAAATTGCACTTGTGCATGTTTTACTTCAATGCATTTTCTTTCAGCATTTTGTTTCAGCAATTTTATGCATGTAAATGTTCATGGGGCTCTTAGCCCGGATGGTTAACGCCATGGTTGTCGCGTCCTCTTCGTCGGTCGAAGGGATGGGGACGTGACAAGATGTGCATGTGCCTTTATACATTTTCATCTTTCCATCCTTGCCTATTTTTTATAAGGATCTTTAGGTGCATTCACAACTATTTCCATTGAAACCCGTGTTCCATTCGTGGGTAGCCATGTATACAACCCACGAATACATGATCACACTTTGTATTCACGGGATTCCCTTATAAAAGTCGTGAGTGACTCACGACTTGATAGTATCAGTAGTCGCGAGTTCCCTAATCCAAAAATTAAAAAATTAAAACAATTTTAGTTAAGTACAGTTGGTCTCGTAATCATAATGTTCCCAACTTCCTCAACCATCTTAACCTGCATTACTCCTCTCATTCATCAAGTGTAAATAGAGGGTAGGGGTTGAGGCTAGAGGAGATCAAATCAAGAGAGAGGTTATGCTGGTGGATTTCCTTTGGAGATATTGGAGTAGCAAAACTCAATTCATTGGCTAGAAGAGGAGGAATTGTATCAAATATTGGTTGTAATCTTTCATCACTTGCTTATCAATAAAGAGAGACTTTTTTCCAATTGGTGCACTACTATTCTTATGTGTTATGATTTCTGAATTATCTTCTTGTCTTATTGCAATCATAGTATTTCATTAATCTCTTATATAACATCTAAGATATTGTAGGAAGGTCTATCTCTTTGCAGGTGTGAATATCCCTAGAATTTGTTGGAGCATTTGGATTGAATAAGAAAGCTACGACCAGCCTTCATAAACAAGGTACGCTTAATTTATTCCCTATTTCTCTGTAAAATTATCAGATATATTAATTTTTGAAAGTTTAATTGGTATGCTGGTGACCCCAGACCGTAAGTCATAAGGTTGTATTTCCTTGAACAACAATGCAAGTGCTGGAATCACCCAACAACCCTCCCAAATTATCAACCAAGGTTACCTTCCAAGTCTACCCTAGGAACACTGGAAATAGACTTCCAATGCCACTCGTGTAATAAAACAATGTTTGGAAACTAAATCTAACAAATCTACAATGAGAGTCCAACAAAACAGTCTATGGCCTGACTGATGTACATGGGCAAGGTAGCTAATCCCGAAATTCTAACAATACCGTCACTTCATGGAGCCCAAGAAGTGGTATTGATAGAACCCTTGTACACACAACAATCCTAATATATGATCAAACAAGGTATTGGAGGGTTATCTCCGCAAACCAAGCTCTCACGTGACCTCGTGCTTGACTCCTGTGTCATAGGAGCTTTCTGGATTATCCCTTGTAAAAGTGGATTTACCTAAAGATGGGCCACTATGTTTGAAATCAAAGTTCTCTTGGATAGTTAAAATATCCTAATCCAAGAACCTAGGCTAAGCTAGTTGATTATCAAACCAATAAAAAAAAAGATTACTAATAAATTTTATATTAAGCGTTCTTATTACTCAATGGTGTTTGGACTGAACATGTGAAAGAAAATATGATGTAAAAAATTTCAAAATAAATGCAATTAACAATGCATTTTTTTCTTATTTAATGAAACTAATGAAACTTTTTAAACACTTCTGAAAAACACAAGACTTTTATATTTTTTGTTTTTTGAAAACAATGGAAAAAAACTAATGCAAAGATTCTAGACTAGGACTAGCTATGCAACTAAAACTGCCTTTTGTCTTTCTTTTCAGAAAACTCAAAAATTTCATGCAATTAAATACACCTAAGTAAGTTAAGCAAACTGAACATGTATAAATGCAAGTGATAATAGTCATATATTTGCAGTAGCAATCTTCAACAAACAAAGCAAAGATGTCCCAAACTGTAACTTGGATAGAACTATTGACTTGACAAGACAAATAGATCAAAAGTTGGTAAAAATGACTAACCTAGACCACTACAACAGCAATCAAAGGCAAACCAATGTTCTAAAAGTATTTATAGACACCCGCAACCTATAAAGACACCAACACTTGAATCAAACAACCAAGAAGGAAAGACCTAACACACTTACACACAAGGATCCAGATCTAACTCACCCAAGGAACACTTGATCAACAAGCGAAAGTGAAATGCATCTACTAACAACAATAGTACAATGCTAAAGAAGGAACCCTACATAGACCTGAGGAGTCAAAATGTTGAATTCAAGAAAAACCTTAGAAAACTGACCTAACCCTATAGGAAATCATGACTGTCACTTAAACAACCCCACGGATGGACTGTGACTGTATATAGAATCAACCCGTGAATACAACAAGAAACCATGACTTATGTATTAGCAACCTGCGGTTACAACCAAAAAATTTCCAGAAGAAAAAGAAATGGCCAAGGGATACCAAACATGAATCACTACAAACTTAAAACAAAACACAAGAAATACACTTATGGAAACAAACAGAGCAAACTAGACAGGAAAACCTAGAGAACATATCCAAAATAGGTTAGACTCCACAGTGGAGTCACTAGTTCTGTTGTTCAGGGAAAATATACCTTATGACCTAAGGGTATGGGGTCACCAACATACAAATATCAAACTTGCAAACATACAACTATCTAGAAATTTGAGAGAGAAATAGGGAAGAAAGCTAATGCACCTTATTTATGAAGGTTGGTCCTAGCTTTGAAGCTTCACTTCAAATGCTCCAGAATGGTCTAGGATGATCCACACCTGCAAAAGAGATAGATGCCTTCCTACAGAAACCTTATATGTTATATAAAGACGTATGAAACATTATAATTTCAAGAGAATGAGAACATATTTCATAAAATCATAACATATAATAATATTGATGCACCAATTGTGGAAGAAAATCTATCTTTATTGATAAGAAGTAGTGAAAGATACAACCTCTATTTGAT
Source organism: Pseudotsuga menziesii (assembly GCA_001517045.1). Lineage (NCBI taxonomy): Eukaryota > Viridiplantae > Streptophyta > Pinopsida > Pinales > Pinaceae > Pseudotsuga > Pseudotsuga menziesii. The sequence continues at coordinate 51,263 of LPNX010226793.1, forward strand.
ACAAGACCTCCTCTACTAGCCAAGGAACTGAGTTCTGCTACTCCAAAACTCCAAAATTATTCCTCCAGCATAACCTTTCTCCCTTAGGATGCTTCCTCAACCTCTACCCCTCTCCTCTATTTATACTTGGTTATCAGAGGGAGTTACAAAGGTTGATATGGTTAGGGAGGTTGGGGAAGTTATGATTACAAACCCAACTATCCCTAACTATCATGTTTTTATTTTTTAAATTTTTTATTAATGTAACCACAGGTATGAATACTAGCAAGTCGTGAATGGACCCCGACTTCTGTGAAGGCAACCTGTGAATGCATAATGTGATCATATAACCGTGGGTTTCATATGTGGCTACCCGTGAATGACTCACGAGCTGCAATGTCAATAGTCACGATTAAAAGTTAAGCTCAATGAAAAACATGGGCAATACTAGAAAGAATAAGATGTATTAAAACAGATGTTCATCTATCAATTTTATCATTTTGTGTACCGACGCATTTAGTGTCAGTACTGGGACAGAGAAGTGCCATTTCACAGTATAACAAACATTTATATAAAACTAATATATTTCCATGTTTACTTTTTACTTCACTTATAGCTTCCCTAATATCACTTAAACCTTCTTTTATGTATATCGCATCGATCAAGAAGTTGAAAAATATGAGAAATATTATTTCACAATTCTACAAATGGTTGTTGTTTCTGGTGTGGGTGACGAGGGAATCCAGGAGGTGGAGTGAGGTGATGCCACCCTATGTGAAGTGGGGAAAGGGGTTCACTGTAAAAGGAATAAATAGGTCTTCATCTTAAATATACATTCAATTGTGGCTCATAGATAGTCTCTGATGAAGGCAATGTTACATACCTAAATAAATAATAAATAAATAAATATAAACAAATGATAAATTAAATATTAATAACTAAATGTAAGGAAGAGACACCTTATGAAAGGTTATTTCTCATCACCAAGGAAACCCCTGTGTGGTTATTTATACAAGTCTCCCTTTCATTGTAATATCATCTTTCATAAATATATTATTTTATTTATCACAATGTGGGATATCGGATATTTGTGGGTGTTTTAGATTTATTACGGGAGTTAAGAAGTTTTTACGCCTCATACCAACGAAGTGTAAAAACTTCTAAATCATTATTGCTTCTATAAGGTGATTCTTCGACATTTTTTGAGTTTCTAATTTTGTTTTCCAAGTTCTGATTGTGACATTTTAGATGTGAAATTCCCTTATCCTTAACTAATAAATTTTTCTGCAGCTCGTGCTTTTGATCTTTTAAGCTATGATTATCATGTTCTGCTAAATGATTTCACAATTCTTGCTTCATAATCTTGAACTGAAGATCTATATTGGTTGATTTTTTTTTCTAACTCATCCAATGTTGTTTGCAACAATGACTTCATTTATGAATATGTAGGTGTCATCATTTGTGATTACGACTTTTGTTTAAACTGTGTCTTCTATTCCATCTTGTTCCCTGGGAAAAAGAAAATCTTCTTGACAAATATTCCTTTTCTTTTGACTTTTTTATTTCTTACTTCGATAATAAATGGTCACACCAAACGTGTAATATTCTGCTCTTTGTAATTAATAATTGTATTTTTAACAATTATTAAATATTAATCATTATTATTAATACAATGTATTATCAATAATAATAAAATTTTGTTATTAAATTTCTTTGTGGATTGTCTATAAATTGGGTGGTTGGGAAAAATGAATGTTACCCTCCCCACCCACGTTCAAATATTGGGGATTAACTTTTATAAAAAATAAATATTAATGTAATGGTTTTTTATAATAAAAGAACCAAGTGTGGTTTCATAATACAATGGGTTGATTTTTGTATTTTTGTTTTTTTTTTCTTTTACTTTTCCCCTTTCTTCTCTTTCTCCCCTTTTTTAACTTCTCTCTCTTTTTTTTTAGTAAGTTCAAAGACCTTTGAACTCAGAGAATCTCTAAAAATTACCAGACAAAATCCAAAACTTTGGCTAAGAGTCAGAATGAGCGCAAGCTTGAGGAAGGGCTGGCTCTTATACCACTGAAACAACAAAATCATTTCTTAATGAAATAACCATCACAAATAAGTCAAGTTATAATCCCCCGTGAATAATAAAATATATGATTGATCATTCACTCTATAATTTAGTTCTTTTTCCTTTACTCTATCATAAAACCTATTTTTATTAATGTAATTGTTCTTTTATTAAAAACACCAGTTGTTGTTTCGTAATACAATGGATTGTTTTGTTTTTTCCTTTTCTTCTTCTTATCATTCTTCATTTTACTTTTTTTATTTAATGACTTGTTTATACAACCACAATCTTAAAAAACGCTTGGATAATGGTTAAAAACCAATTTTCACCAAGAATAAAATATTAATAATTAAGTATTATTAAATTTTAGGGCAACATGGAGGGTGGATGGAGATAAGTACAAATGGGAGGGATGAGTGTGAGTGAGAGGAGTTGATTTAAGGTCAAAGACCTCAAAATTCATAAATTTTGAAAATAACTAGACAAGGTCTGAATCTTTAGCCAAAAGTTGGACCAGAACGTTGCTCTGATACCAATGAAGCGTAAAAACTTCTTAACTCTCGTAATAAATCTAAAATTCCCACAAATATTTGATAACCCACACTGTGATAAAGAAAATAATATATTGATGAAAGGTGATATTACAATGAAAGGGAGGATTGTATAAATACCCACACAGGGGTTGCCTTTGTGACGAGACATAACCTTTCATAAGGTGTATCTTCCTTACATTTAGTTATTAATATTTAATTTATTATTTGTTTTATGTATTTATTTATTATTTATTTAGGTATGCAACAGAACCCATATACGAACTAGTTAGAGAAGATATCAATGGAATCCTTATACTTAGAAGGAGATGCTTATGATTGCTTCACATGGTTTCCTAAGAAAACTTGTGGTTTCTTAACTAACTAACAAATGTTGATATATGATTTTATTAATTGATTTCACAATGATGAAGAAGATGACACCCATGTTAAGTTTACCCATTTACAACTAATAGAAACAATTAACATATATACCCATGAATGTGAAGTCCTAGCACCTAGATATTTTATCTTATCGATGATTAATTTCTAAAAATGTATATTTTGGAGTTAAAACACATTAATTACAATGAACTAGAGATATAAAGACCTAAGAATTTGGTTGAAGCTATATTTATTGTAAAAATTATCAAAACGATCTTCATTAGTCAACAAGATTTATCTTTTGAACCACCAAAGAGACAACTACTTACAATGATACTAAACATCACCACTCAAAATGGGACAAAAAGAAGGAAAAACAAGGTCATAGATGTGGTAAGAATTGGTATCAATGTAAATTTCCGCACTCAACAGTACATTACTTTAAAATAGTGGATGGAAGGGAAGTAGAAGTCTCAAACTCAGAATGAAATTACTATAAGCTAAATTTGGAATGCTAGTATAGGTGTCATATTTTTTTATTGTCGTGAAATCTGTTAAGAAGATCATTTGTGAAGATTTCCTAGTTAACTAAGAAGCAACTAATGTTCTTAGACTACCATGTGAACCAATCATAAGCATCTTTTTTAAGTATAAGAATGCCATCAATATATAGAATATAATTCATTCATAGGTGGGTTCATAGTGAAAATCCCATATGATAAGCCTTTTGATCATCTAGTACATCCTATTTAGATATCTTGTTTTTAATTTTAGTTCAACAACTCTTGTTATCTTGATGTATTTGGTAAATGTTGCTTTGTGATTCTAGGTTTGGTGGGTGTTTTTGATGGTTAGTTGGTCATTTATTTTCAATATGATCATTAAATATCTTCAAAGTTTTATCTTTATCATTGTTTCTCATTCTTATTAGGGATTTTCAAGATTTTTCAAAATCTTCTATTAACGTACTAATTATGTCCTCCTTTTCTAATAATTTATTGTTTTTTTTCCATTAATCCCTTTTATCCATATCCCAACCTTTTTTCTCCCTCTCCTAACTATTTTTGTCTATTTTCCCATTTTCAATGCAATAGAGGCAATGCCTATTCATTTTATCTCTAAATTGGTTAACATTTGTGTGTACTTAGTCATTGCTAACCATCTTGGAGTTTGTTATTTTATTTTTGGACTCCACCTTTTTTTATTTTATGCAATTTTTTTATAAATTGACTTAATAATTCAATGTTTATTTTTTTTAATAAAATCAGCTTTGATTGAAAAACATGCCAAATTAAAATTTAGGAATGCTTTTTGAAAGGAAAGACTTAATGAAAAATGGTTGTATGGATAAATGTGGTCGTAATAAATTGCTATCATACAAGATGAACATGGGATTGGCATAGATCATATGGATGTAATGTTAGGTAGTACATACACAAACTGAAATGGGAGCTAAGTCAAATTCTATGATGGATAGATTTGTATAATGTTGACAATGATGGGTATGATGATTGTGTATGGAATCAAATTGTACAGTTGTGAGACATGTGTAAGTGTATGAAAATGGATTGCATAGGTTGGAAATATGAATGTACAAAATTTCTATTTGAATGGACACTAGTGAGGACGTCTTGATCCACTAGCAGTTTGCAAGCTTAATCCAATATGAAATTGGACAAGTTTGTCTATGATAACATATGTAGTAAATATATTCTTGTTTATTACAGAATGACTAGAATATTTCTTCAAATATGTAAATATGTCTTGACTAATAAATTATTGATAATATTTAATGATGTTACAATGAGCCTTGTGAGAGTATATACTTATATGTGTTGGTTCTAGACATGAAGTCAATGGAAGTGTGCTCTTTGATATTTTATTATCCTAAATATTATTATGTTTATTACACATTATGTGCTAAACCTCATAGTTTCCATTATATCTAGATAATGGGATAAATATTTATATTGTATGTCATGTGTGGTGGCCTTCGGCCCCATGCATAGCCCATTGGCCCATACACAAATGATATGGCGAAATTCCTAGAATTTTCTCCTAGACCATAGTATCGGCCTTCATAACTATCCATGTGTGATAAACCTCAAAATGGACATGATATATCTCACACAACAAATGTTCCTTATGTAGGGTGTGTGTGGTCATGGCCTTAGGCCCTTTGCATATCCCATCAACCTTGTAGAAAAATGTTATACCCCAATACCATGGATTTTGGCCATGGAACATTGTATGGGATTTGATAATCATACAAGGTGTGAGAAAACTTGAAATGGTTCCTTATGTAGCACTTATTTGGTGGTTATAGGATCCACAAATGGCCAATTTTCCTTGTAGAGAAATGTTATTTCCTAACGCCTAGATTTTTTCTAAGAGAATGACCTAAGCTTGAATAACCATCCATGGTGCACTAAATATTTCAATACCAAACTATATTTCTCATATGCCAAAGATTAATTATGCAAATATTATGTGATGTATTTGGGTCTTGTACATGGCCTAGGACCCTAAAGTTTGATCCATCTCACTTGTAATCCATAGATTCCCTATGCAAGGCCTCTATGGTTACTTGGGGAGCCATGCATCACCATGCGACCTAAAGGAATTTATGTTATGACTTAACATCATGTATTTTCTTCTGGTACCAATTCCTATGCCATTAAACTATCCACTGTGTTCCAAATTTTGTTAGGGACCATATCCTAGCATTGTGTAAAATATTCCCTATGCATGGACTGTGTAATTATGTGGAGTCCCATACATAGACCATGACATCTAAAGAAAATGTTCATGGCATGAGACCTTAATTTTAAGTCTTGAACCATCACATGAGACCTTATAACCATCCATGGTGTGGAAAACCTCAAAATGGGAACCATATCCTTCTAGAACTACATCGATTCCTTGTGCACAACTATCATGAAAATCAAACACATAAAGACACAAAGAATAACTCGAAAGATTTATTTTAATTACATAGATGAGAAAGTGTAATCTTTCTTATAAAGGGTTACAATGAGGTCAAATCAATTCAAATTATGAATATGGGATGAACCAAAAAACAAAACAAAGTGAAATAAAGAATAAAAGCACACAATAACATAAAGTTGGAAGTGACTTTGTTGATTTCTACATATAATATCTAATTTACCATTATAAGATAGGATTTACTTTAACACCTTCCCTTCATGGTAAATCTACTAATTACACCAAGTTGATCCTGGAATTTCACATGCTTTTAAGGACCCAAATACTCGGTGATAATGTTTATAGTTTGGTACTCTATTGAATAGTACTATAGCTCAATAGTTCCATATTCAACAAGTCTTCTAATGAAGTGGAAATGTATGTCAACATGCTTGGTAGACTCATGTAATATTGGATTTTTGGTTAGTTTGAGAACCCCTTTATTTTCATAGAGTATAGGTGTTGGATCTATATATTTCATATTCATATCTAAAAGCATCTTACTATGCCAAACTACTTCATATGCTCCTTTCACTTCTCCTCAATATTCTTCTTCTATCAATGAAAGTTCTATTACCTATTACTTCTCATTGGTCCATGTGACTGCACCTATTCCAAGGATAAATACATATCCAGGTGTTTATTTTTTTTCATCCACACAACCTTCCCAATCTGAATCTCTATAAGCACAACCTAAGAACTTTGGTTTTGTTGTGCAAAATGCCAAAGTTAAGCATCCCTTTCACATATCTCAACACCCTCTTCATTGCAATCTAATGCTCTGCTTTTGTCACTACCAAAAATCTTAAATTAAGTTCACAACATAGCTTAAATTAGGCCTATTGGTTGTAAGATATATCAATTTATCCACTAGCTACTTGTAGATTAACTCATTAACTTCCTAGGCGTCAGTATTGGCTGAAAGTTTTAGTCCTTTTCCATAGGTGTAGATGATAGCTAGTAATATGTCATTCTAAACTTGTCAAGCATATTTTCCAAAGTTTGTGAGAAAAAAATTGTTGTGGTCTATTTTCCAAATTTCAACACACACGCAGTAATGTAGGACGCCTAAATCAGTCATGTAAAAAGCTTTACTCATATTGGATTTTATCTATTCAATTATGATTTCCTCGCTACCTATAATAATGATGTCATATACTTAAATGACTAGTAGGATAGTATAATTACTAATTTTTTTGACGTATAGGTTGGTATTTAAAGGACTATGATAGAACCCCTATATAACCAAGTATATATCAATCTTAATGTACCAATATTTGGTGGCCCACATGAGGCCATATAGAGCCTTCTGAAGTTAGCAAACAAAGTGATCCTTACTTGAAACCTCAAACCCCCATGGTTGATACATATATACCTATTCCTCCAAATCTATGTTGAGAGAGGTGCTCTTCACATCCATTTTATGGACCTCCCAGCTACATTGTGCTTCCATGGCTAAAACTAGTCATATAGTGGTCATATTTGATGTACAAAAAGAGCTCTGCTCATAATCAATGCCATATCTTTGCGAAAACCTGTTTTATACCAACTATACATTGCACTTGTCAAATATTTTAGCTACCATGTACTTGACCTTGTACACCCATTTATAGCCAATGGGTTTCTTTCTCAGTGGAAGTGTTGTGAGATCCCAAGTCTATTTTTTCATCAAACTATCATGTTTAACAGTCATGGATCTCCCCCATCCAGATCTCCCTCTTTCTTCTTCGAACATTTGCGGCTCGTATACTTCATGAACATTGACCATAAGTATCACATAAATAAAACTCATAAATAAACCAAGAATAACTCAAAAGAGTTATCATAATGTATTGCATAAATGAGAACGTGAAACATGTCTTATATAAGGCTTCAATGAGGGTGAGCCAATCTATTTTATGAATGTCAGATAGAACGAGAAATACATAAAGAATAAAATTAAAAACAACATAGTCTTAAATGATTTTATTAATTCCTAAGTTTAATATCTAATTGACCAGGATAAAATACATATTTATTTAACAGCCTCTCTTGATGGTTACTATACTAACAACACCATGTTTATCCCAAAAACTTACATTCCTTTCAAGACCTAAATACTTGGTGAAAATGATTATGATTTGGTTCTCTATGGGAAAGTATTGTAGCTCAATAGTTTCATCTTCTAAAATTTGTATGATGAAGTGACAATGTATCTCAATGTGCTTGGTAAGCTCCTGGAAGACTAGATTATTTGCTAGTGTGAGCACCCCTTGATTTTTTCAAAGTAGGGGTTTTGGCTTTGTCTATTGCATCTTCATAATTGAAAGCATCCTCCTAAGAAAAACTACCTCGCATGATCCTTTCAATGTTCCCTGGTAATCTTCTTCTATTGATGAAAGGGATACTCCCTATTGCTTCTTGTCAGTCCATGCGACTCCTCTTGTTCCACGGCTACATACATATTTAGATGTTGATTTTATGTCATCATCTCAACCTTCCTGATATGAATCCATATATTCACACAACCTAGAACCTTTGGTTTTGTTGTATAAAAGACGAAGTCAAGCATAAATTGCACATATCTCAACACCATTTTCACTACAATCCATTTCTCTACTTTTGGCAATGTCATGAACCTAGAAATGAAGCTTGCATCAAAATTCAAGTTAGTTCTAGTGGTTGTAACATATATCAAGCTAACTTCCTATAGACTAACTCATTAACTACCTCAAAGTCAATCTTGGCTTAAATTTTTATCCCTTTCTCTATAGGTGCGGGGCCAAATCGGCTTTGAACCTTACCTAGTCATCAATAGTGTAACAATAATAGGTATGCCTATCTATGGATCCGGGTTCCGAGGTTGGTTATTTCGAAGGAGATCTTCTAATCCACCATTCTAAATTTGGAAAGAAAACTCTTGGCATATTTTATTGTGAGACAAAAATGATGCTACCTATTTCCCAAATTTATACACCCAAACCATAATGTAGGATTCCTATATTAGTCATGTCAAAATGTTTACTTGTACTTTATTTTATTTGTTAAATCATGATTTCCTCATTACTTATAATAATGATGTCATCTGAAAAATGACTAGTAGGATGATATCATTACTAATGCTTTTGACATATATGTTGGAATTAAAGGACTCTATTGGGATCCTTTTTCAACCAAGTACTTGTTATAATTTCAATGGTTAAAAAATATTTTAAAACATTTAACATCATAACCATCATAACCATATGCAACAGGATCACTGAAAGAATGACAAACACAACAACAAAAAAGAACATAGAGATTTATCCTAGGAAACGCTTGTGGGGGAGAAAAACCACCAAAAAATCCTCAATATATAATTTAACCAAGTATAGTGTAAGACCCCGCAAACAAGACTAAAAGATTCATTTCCATAGTATATCGCTTCTCTCTCTCTCTCTCTCTCTCTATATATATATATATATATATATATATATCTTGCTCAATTTCTTCAGCGAGGCGTGTGTACAAATGAGGGAGGCTCCTCTTCTATTTATACTCATCAAGTGAGTGACTCAATTACCTTACTAGGTCAGCCAAGTTCTCTAATTAGGGTCGACCTACCTAGTAAGACTCAAAATAATATTTATAAAATACTTTTGTGGGTATTATTTCCCCGAATTACAATGGAGGTTTTACCTCATGACTTTTACATGACCAATCATCATCAATGACGTCTCCAAATGGAGGAATAACATCTCCTGAAGGAGGAATAATAATAATACAATAAAAAGTAGAATGGAATACATTCCGAAGTTACATTTCTTTAATACTCCCTCTTAACAAAGAAGGTATTCTAGAACATCATTAACAACAACAACAATTGTACAACTGACTAGTGAATCTATATATCATAGGGAGTTTTGGGAAAAAAACAACATCATGTATCTGGAACGTCATCATCAACATCAACATCAGCATGGAACATTATTATCAACATCAACATGGAGCATCATCATCAGCATCATCACAAAACATCATCATTAGCATTAACATCAGTATGGAACATCTTTATTAGCATTAGCATGGAACTTCATCATCAACATCAGCATGGAACATTATCATGGAACATCGTCATCAACATCAGTATGGAACATATTCACCATCATCAGCATGAAACATCATCATGGAACATCATCATTGTGGAACATCATCACCATCACAGAACATCATCATCGTGGAACATCATTGTTATGTATCTAATTATTTAAGAACAATTAATTTAAATATAAATGTAATATTACTTAGCTAATCGTAGGGTCACACCATTCCATTGAAACAATGTGTTTAGACCTATAAAAGTTCTTCTCTCTTATTGTAAAAATCCATCATCCAATAATTACTATTCATTGTGGTTATTTCAAGTTTTTTTGTGGGTTTCAATTACGTTTTATCCAATCATCATCGTGGAACACCATCATCATCACATAACATCATCATCGTGGACCATCATCATCATGACATAACATCATCATCGTGGAACATCATCATCACCATCATGAGCATAATCATCAATATGTAAATATTTGATCATCATCGTCATCTAGAACATCGTCGGTATGTAAAAAATGGAACATCATCATCATATAGAACATCATCAATATGTGAATACTAGAATATCATCATCATTTGGAACATCATCAGTGTGTGAATATTGGAACATCATCATCATCTAGAATATCATCAGTATGTCAATACTAGAACATCATCAGCATGTGAATGCTAGAAACACGTCATCATCATCTGTAAATGAATGCTAGTACAACATCATCATCAGTAGCATGAAAATGTTGACACAACATCATCATCATCAACAAATGAATGATGGTACAACATCATCATCAATGACATAGAAATGTTGGAACAACATCAGCATCATCAGCATAGAAATGTTGGAACAACATAGAAATGTTGAAACATCATCGTCATCTGAAGCAGCGTCACAGTGTGCACTCTGGTAGATCGAACATGCCTTATATGACTTACTAATCCTTTTGGACCAACCAATCCTATCCAGACATACCAATCTACCTGGGGGAAAAAAATGCCATTTCTGACTTAATAATCCTTTCGAACCAACCAAGCCTATCTAGACATACCAATCCCCCTAGGATCAATCAGCACTTGTCAGCACTGATATACCAATCCCATGGGGATCAGCCAGGCCTTATTAGGATGACATACCAATCCTAAACTGATTTTCCACACCACTACAATAGGAAACCACATCATCATCATCAATCCCTCTTTCGAGGGAGATCCTTTCAAACTACACTAAGCTTTCCTCAAGAGAATTTAAACTTTATTCAAGATAGATGCGTAATAAATACATCAAAACTTGTTCTTTATCACTTGTTATTCATCATTGTTCTCTTGTAGGTGATTACATTCGATCTTTCCTAGAATTTAAATTCAGTTTCATGATTAGTAACATTTCATAATTTCCAAAACATATTAATAATGACAAATTCTTATACATAAATACATATGCAAATATCTTAGACAATGCTTCAACAAATCATTCACCCATATCCTGTATACATACGGTAACTTTCTAGATGCATTCCATCTCTACCAGAACATTATTAAGAGTGTGCACTACTCCCAACATGTTAGCAAAGAGGTTTCATTCTAGATAAGTAGCAATGGAGTGTTGTACAAAACCATAGGCCACTTACCTACCACATGCATATTAGTAGTATATTTTTCATCAATGAAAACACTCTAACATATTGTTGCAGCTACAACTATTTTCCCAAAAAAAATTAATTTTTAGGGTCCCCCCCTTATTATTTTAAGTATTTAGAAGGCTTAAGGAATTCCATGGCCTTACCAAAGTTTGCCCGTGACTTGATTTTTTGAAAGAAATTGACTGTTTGTCTGCTTATATCAGATGTAGAGTCAACTAGCTTTCTGATGCATCGGATGCATAGTTGACTACCTCCCCAATATGCCCATCGAGAGCCTTCCGAAGTTCTTCTCTGATAGATCAGATGTCATTTTTCCTATTGTCTCGGAAGTGGTTGGCCGATCTTCTGGAAGCCTAGTCTGGAGCGGTACCGATGACTCGCGTCTCCTTTTGCCTATCCTTCTCCGATATCCGATAAAGTTGGTGAAATTTTCTCGTCGTCGGTTGTGTCTGTTGGAATAAGCCGAGGATTTAGTGGTGTTGCCAGCCGACGTTGTGGAAGCGTAGTGCCAGATCTATCCGTGACTTCACGTTGTTATCGTCGATACCGATATAAGTTAGTGATTTCATCTGCCGATGTGTGTTTCCATCCGATGTCCCGTGTATGAAGTGTTGAATTGATCCGACGTTCCGGGTTTTCCCAGGAGTATGTTTTGGACATTGGGTTAACTTTTCTTTTACGCCAAGTTAACTTACCCCTCTCACGGTCGAGCTTATAAAGCCATAGAGTTTGTATGAAGTGTCATTATCACCATGTTGGATGCCCATTGGAGTCTGCGCAGCTATCGACTGTCTGGACGATTTGTTTACTTGTGGAGGTCATTGTTTATTTAAGTCATCTATAGAGTTTTTTCAGGCGGGATTTGCCTAATTATTTTATTTTGCTCAACATTATTTTTGTTTTACCCGCATGTCCTGTTGGGGTTAGGTTTTTATTTTCCCGCGGGGGTTTTGTAAAGAACATCAGTGGGTTTTCTTTATTTAAGGTTTAACCTATCTATTTGTGAATGTCATTTCACTCAACCGGTTCTTTTCTCGCCCAGTCTTTGTGGTTATTTTTCAGCGGCCATGAGTGCATCTTTGATAGTTGTTTGGAAAGCAAGGGCAAGGTGCAGATGAGTGTTTTGCCATCTGCATCTCCCCCTTTGTTCTTGCACCATTTTAAACCCCAGGTTGTGTGGCCATGTTTTGAGCAGCGGTGGGTTTCCATGGGATGTAGGAGGAGTGCGTAGCTGAGAAGGGGTTTTGGGGGTTTTAGCAGTCCACAGTTTTTAAGGTTTTTCTCTCAGTCGATATTTCTACCCAGAGATATAGGGGTGTTATGAAGATATAGAGTTATCCCAAGCAAAAAAAAATCGTAGACTTAGGGCAGATATGTTTTGCAAGTTTCCTGTTCTTTAGAGTTTCTCATCCAAAAGGACCATTCTTTTTTATAAAAAAAAAATTATTCAGCATGCATATGGATGGGATGGTAATGTTCTGGTTGTTTTATTGTTGCTTTCAATACATAGTTTGCTTGAGCAAATGGACTAAAGATGTTTTTGCATGATCAATACAGGCTAATCATCCGCACAACAATATGCCATGAAAGTAGAAAAAGAAGGCCCAAGTAGCTGAGGAGGAACCAGAAGTAGAGGTAATAACCAGAATTGAGGTTATTTATGAATATACTAAAGCCATGACCGAAATTGAGCCAGAGTATAAATGGGGAGAGATCTATAGGATGATCTCAAATCAGAGTGTTCCAGAAGATGGGTTCGAAGATCTGCCTATCTACGCCAACATTGAGAGATCGGCCATTATGAAGGTGGCTTCTAGACCTGAACTTTTCCCCTGTTTAGAGGTGATAGGGTGGATTCTTCCAAGGGCAGATGTAACAAGGATGATACTGACCAAAACCGAGGGGCAGGGTTATGCTTCATATATCCCAACCTATGTATCCATGGCTTATAATTTTCCAATGCCACAAACCTATTTGATTGAGATTTGGATGAAAGATCTCAACCTAAAGATGGTGGAAACAGTTAAAAGAATGATGATCCTAGGCAAGAACTTCCGCACAAGGCCTTCAGGAGAGTACGAAACATCAAGCATCCACACTCCATACATGTTTATTTCCTTGATGTTAAACCGGATTTTCGAGAGGGCTAATGGAAAAAAATTTAAAATAGGTTGGGTACCAGTGATATTTTTTGTAGCCACCCAAGGTACAATTTTTAATTGGGAAAATATAGTGTCCAACAGCTTGTCAGCTTGTATAAGTGCAGCATTGGGAGGAGTGTCCCAAAAGAACACAGAATCTTATATGAGTTCAATATTGATTGATTGCATTTTATGTACTCAGTTGTTCCCAGCATTAAAGTGCCAATGGGATAAAGACCGGTCCTCGGTGTATGCTGCCTATCAATTATTCTGGGCTCACAAGTATTATATCTATTACAAGGATATTTGTGAGAATTTCATTATGCCATTGTACACATTGATTTTCTTGGTTGAATGTAATTGTACGTCTGAGGAATCTATTATAGCATTTTCAAACTCGTTATTATAGCTATTATGTCTTCCCTATTATAGCATTTTCAAACTCGTTAATGAAAAGGATAGAAGCCATGCACAAATGGTTAAGGATTACCAAAGATGTTGTAAATATGTACAATGATATTTAATATAAAAATCCCTGACAATTGTAGATAAAGAAGGGCAAAAAAGACATGGGTGGTTATCATCTAGAAGAGTGGGGAGTAAAGGGGGACTAAGGAGGGGATGATCCTAGTGACTTATTAACCTAAGTCACAATCCATGTAATAGAATTTTAAAACTCACTAATTGTAAACCCCCCTACACCCATGTTGCACATTCAAAATGTGAGAAAAATCCTTCAAAAAACTAAATTTTGGCTTACATATGCAGGTTATATGTCAACAGTATGTATATCCATGTGTTACCTTTAGTGGCACATGTATACCTCTTAAAATTTCAAAAATAAAAAAAGCATGTGCACTCACCTGTGTTTCGATCGGTTGAAGGTCGTCTCTAATCCACATAGACTCGATTACACTTGACGTCACTCCCTGAACCAGTTTTCCCAAGCATGAAAGAAATTCCTAAACTTGAAGGAGGGGATCAATACCATCATTATACCTCTATGCTAGAGGATTGGAATCCAAGTTCCCTAGGATTTTATAATGTACATCTCCTCATAATTCCCTTCTTTCTAGAGTGAGAGAGGGATTTGATTAACTATGATCAACCAATTTTA
>LPNX010226865.1:0-17169 GCA_001517045.1 Pseudotsuga menziesii
CCCCTATCAATGATTTCTTTCTCTGTAAAATTGCAATTGTTTTTAGTTTAAATTTTAATCTTTGAATTGGGAATCTCATTTAGAATTTCTTATTCTATTTTGGAATTGAAATCTCTTTTTTCTCATGAAGATAATGCAACAGCCTAAAGGTTACTTATTCTATAATCCAAGCCAATTGAAACTACAGTTGCTGCTTTACCTTCCAAGTCGTTCTTAAGTAACAGGTAAATGCTCACTTAGCTCCTTTTAAAGGACTACTTAATACTTATTATAGGCCAGCTGATGAAATTATGTCTTCTTCAGGAAAAAGAGTTGGAAGTAAATACACAGTATTACATTGAATTACTGGCAAAAGGAATTGGCAAAACACAAGAAGAGATTGCAAAGGATATTCAAAGATCAATATACTTTTTCCCACAGGAAGCAATTGATTATGGTATTGCTAATAAGATCCTCCCAAAACAGGGTTTGGTCATGGAGAAAAGGGTAAGCATTAACCATTTTTAATTCATTTATATTAAATGTCTTGCCTTAAAATTTAACCTAGGTTTACAGGATTGTTGCTGAACATATTATACGTGCTTCCTTCTCATGATGTTCTTTTCTTTGATTCTACATTGATAAATATTTTCATTCTGTTTAATGACTTGCAGAACTATGATGAGATGCTTGCTCAATCAAAAGCTACACGGATGAAATCTAGCAAGGCTGGTCCACTGGCTGCTCCAGTAGGCAGGCCCTAGGTATAGATCATTGATGAGTTACATTTTCCAGTTAGCATGAGTTGTTCAGAGATTGCTACAGCTATCATTGTTGGAAGAATTTGTATAACCTGAAAGATGTATCTTAATACGACCCTTATCAATCTATGTTATTTTCTAGCATGCATACAGTGCTTTGTATATTATCAAAATTGCAATGAGCTTCTGGACAGGTTGTAAACAAACATTCAAGGCAATAGGATTAAATGCCTAATGAAAGCAAGCACTCTAGAAAATGTAAATCATGTATTTCATTGATCTTCTTTGCGTCTGTGATCTGTTGCTTATATTGTCAGATTTTCCTTAATTACACATCTTGTTTGTGTGTTTTGGATTTTACTGCATAAAATATTTTAAGCCATACATTCTATGTGAACTCTTCATCCATCATTAGGGAAACCAACTGTAAGATAGAAAGCAGTGTTGAGTGGGCTTGGGAAACCAACTGTAAGATACCAAAATGGTGCTTGGATAAAAAGTCCGTGATGGAAAGAAGCAGTTATAAATGGTGTAAGTTTCATTTTTGAACCCTTCTTGGGGAAAACACACTACTGTTTGAGATTGGTACAAATAAACCCTCTCTTATTTGTTTTGACATCATGTGATACATTTTAATTCCTAATAAAGTGATTTGCCTAAGGGCGCCTATCAAGTGTCGCCCTTTCTTGTGTTTAGTTTTTTTTTTCGGCAAGGCATATTGGGGTATAAAAAATGTAAATGAAAAAATGGATACATGCAATATATAGGGAAAATAGGGGTTTTTTAAATTCGGCAAGGCATATTGGGAGGGGGTTAAAAAAATGATTTTGGGGGGTATTTTCCAATATTTTTTGAAAATAGGGGTATTGTTTCATATGCCACGAACGAACATGCTATGGCATGGTTTCACTAAGTGAAGACCCCATTATAAATCTCAAGGCAATACGATGCAAAGAGCCTATAAATATGTATTGGTATACATCTTGTGAAGGGGTTTTTATGCAACACATTGTAGTGAGATGCGGTCATGTATAAGGCCAGTGATAAAATATGACAAGATGGGTCAACAACATATTGTTGCATAGGATATAAGGAATCCATTTGCTCAATCTATTGAATATTATTCACTATACTCCAAGATGATAAGGGTTTCAAATCTAGAAGGAAATGAATGTGACAAACTTGGAAGTTGAGCACAACTCTTAATCCATGAATCAAATCACAATAGAGTACAATTTGTAATGGAAAAACTCTATATCATACAACATTGAAATGTGTTGTTTAAGCTAATTACAACTCCATTCTATAATCAATGGGAACCCTTTGTATTGTCATTGTGTTTCCATTTATTTCTTCCAATTGTAATAGATTTTAATTTGTAACGAAGAAATTCCATATCATACTAACAAATTCTTAGTGGTTCAGTAGAGCGCCTTGGTTCAAGGATTGCTAGAACAACTTATGTTAGACCTGTTAACAATGTTTCTATTGTGCAATGTGTTCAAATTAGAGGGAGTGCTCTTGTTCCTATGAAGCAAGATGGTCTCGGACAAACAAGTTTATCCTTTCAAGGAGGATCAATTCGATCAGTACCATTGAAACTCATGCAAGATAACACAATATCCAGATTCTCCACATAACTAGATGATATTACATGTGTCACAACATTAACCTCCAAAAGGATTCTAGGTTCAATGGCTTGTTTCCTAGGTTTATCACTTAGTGTACTTTAGATGCACATGTTTTTTTTGAGTTGTTTGTGTCACTATTAGTAGGTTGTTTTTTTCCAACCCACATGTCGTGATATCCATTTTCAAAGTACATGATTAACTAGGTAAACGAGTCTATTGAGATGTTTTAATTGTAAATTAAACTCAATACTATACATCCCCAATCCCCTGAAAATTTGGATGAATTATGTGCAAGGTTCTTTGGTAAATAATACCTTCCCTAATCACTTTCTTATACATTTGTTGGATAATAAATAAAGAATCCCCCAACATTATAGTTTTGTTGATCAAAAGGTCATGCAATAAAATTGGTCCAAACATGTATGGTTTTGCATGGTTGTTTGATGCAATTCCAAGCCCCTAAGGAAATCTAACTATTGTATTTCCAACGAGGCTAATGAGATTCCCTCCCACTCTTGCTACCCTTGTGATACCTCTAAAATAACCATACAAATAATAATTTGAAGCAATCATGTGAATATAGGTGAGATTTCATTTCTAATTATGAGAGATCCAATTGCCAAGAATAATTAAGCTTTGGTTTTAAATACAATTGTTACAATTAAATAATTCCTACAGAAGAAGTCTTAAACCCATAAATGGTTTTTCAGTACTCATATTTAAAAAAAAAAACTTTGAATTATAGATATGTTTGTTAAATATATTTAACAAACAAAAACTTTAATTACCTAAATTTTTCTCACATGAACTCTCATTCTAATTGCAATATACAAATTTAGGGTTAATGCAATTTCCACATAAATATTTAGATAAAGTGTCTTATCCTAAATTATTTTCTCACAATAGATAATCTCATTTAATGTCAAACTCCATTTTATTTAAAGTTTCTTGGAGAAAGCAAGCTATAGAGTTTATTCTCCCCTTTAAAACATTTAAAATAATCTAACTAGATTACGAAAGCATAAAACCAATGGTCATATGATTTGTTTTATGTTTATGTAATATTGGTGGCTCTCTTTACAGTGCAAACGGTGTGACCATGGCCCTAAATATTCAAAAGGATGCTAAATTTGGTGGTAAACTTGAAATATCCGAGGGAATTTTAAACTAGCAAAATTTTGAGAGGGAACCCAATTTCCCCATTTTCCCATTTGGATTTTCCTTGATCATTTCATATTGTTAACCTCCATTGTTATTTTCGATTCTCCATTGTGATCAAATCAAAGGTCCATTGAATCTAATCAACAAATCTATTCACAAGAGTGGCGGATGCCACACATAGGGAAAAGTAAGGAAAAGTGGAGGAGATATGTTCACAGGAGAGGCCAAGGCCACACATAGGGAAAAGTGGAGGAGATCTGTTCAATGTTCACAGGAGAGGCTGAGGCCACACATAGGGAAAAATGGAGAATATTTGTTCACAGGAGGGGTCGAGGCCAACACATTTCATCTCTTTGGATCTAGTTCCTGAATCTAGTTCATGGAAGCTGCTATTGAGAACACTAAAGGATATGATTCCACGGGACAGGACTCCAAAAAGTATGTCTTTCACATATTGTCCCTTCCCTTTGGAACATAGAGAAGAAAATCCTAAATTAGGCATTATGTCTTTCCCATGGCATTGTTTACTTGTAATTAAATCAATAATTTTGTTTTATGATGATAGCCCGTGTAGGTTAGGAGCATGTATTTTTTTATACCTAGAATAAGAAGGAATGACTAGGTTATAGCTTCCGAATTTCTCCCAAAGATTTAGCACCTGCTTGGACCTTAGCCAATGATTTTTAATCTTACAGTTTCCTCTACACCAGGAGTCTACAGCTTATATGCTCTTTCCACCTTTGCAAAATAAGCTTACGGAAATAGGATTAGACTCAACCTATGATCATGGGACATAAGTGCAAAAACAAAACATGAGTTCAGGATGTTAAATTTTTGACATCTCTTCTATCAGACTAAAGAATCAATCTGACACCATGTTTAAACATCTATTTTGATATTATATTGAAACTCTTGAGCATAAGGGGCAATACAGGTTCAACCAATTTCACCTAAGTTACGAGAAACGGGTAAAAGAAATGGAACAAGAAATGGGAACGGATATAGACAAGAAATGGATATGGTATGGGAAACACAATCCAAATGACTCGTAGCACTATGTACACAAATTATTTAGATCTAACACTATATATGTAAATGTAAAAAATATAACCATATCGAGGAGGCTCGAAGGATGATTGTATTTTACATAGTACAATTTGAACATTTAAAATATTATAATCTAAAGACAAGCAGGGGCAGAATTAATTTCAAGAACATAAACAAAACCAGCAATACCGAATCCCTAAATGATATTTTTTACTATGCTGTACATTGAAATAATCCAAATAGTTTGCCAACCAGGCATATGCCAGGAAGAGTAAAACATTTAAGTAATGAGAATAAGAGATTTACAGTGATATGTTTTCTTATGTCTACAGGAATATCTCAAAAGCTCTAATATTCTGACAAATTAAAAATAGTTCAAGTCTGGATTGCTTCTCTATTGTTGGCAATGGATTAGATGCTCCCATTAAAAAATAGGCTTCTTTGTAATTTTGATACATTTAAATGCAAGATGATCCTCACAATAATTATGTGTATAATAGTGTTACTTCAGGCTGTTTAGTAGATGGCTTACCTTCAATATAATAGATCACCAAACAAACTGAGTCCCACTACTTTGTCTTGCAACTCCTTGATTTCTGCGGATTTCTCTTTCAGTGTATCTGTTTGGCATTCCTCTCCTACATCCAATAGCACCAATTTGCCTTTGTATTTTCAATTTGAGCTTTCATTAGGATTAATTACCTTAGAGTTATGCCACATTTATCTAAAGTTATGCATTGAATGAGAGGGTTCAAGATGGGGATGGGTTTCAAAAGTTTGAGCACCAGCCGAGTACTGTGGAAATAATTGTTGAATCAAACATTGGACAGTGGTCCTCCATGATTCTAGATGGGTGATTTCCCTCCATCGATCTTCTTTCCTAAGTTACTGTGCTGCACTCTGAGTATTTTCTTAATATATTTAATCACCTAACAAAAATGACTGCTGCAAAGCTGCTAAGAAGAATGGAGGAAATTAGAGTTTTGCTGCCACTGTCTAAATTTATTTGAATTCATAGGGCTTAAGGTGGGGATAGGGTTCAAGCATTTTGAGCACCAACCAATTGATGTGGAATCAATTCCTGAGTCAAACACTGGACAATGGTCCTCAATGATTCTTGTCAACAATGGGAAATTTCTCTCCAATCTCCTCACCTAAGTTACTGAGCTATAGACTGATCATTTTCTTCTTGATATCTTCAATATCCTTTGGAAAATGGATGCTACAAGGGTGCTCTTAAAAAAAGTGAAGTCTAATGGAGGCATGTGACAATGTCTGGAAAAGAAAAACAACTGCTCCATGGTGCAAATCAGTTATTCAAAAAACTGATGGCTTATGAACGCATATGGTTGAAATGCCTCACAAGAAATAGGTTTGGACTTTTTTTCATTTGATGTTTAATTTTTTTTTCTCAAGCAACAGAGGAAATAAGAAAGTGACCAAACCATTACAGCAAGTAAGAAGCAGAACGATGGTTGCTGAGGGATGCTCTTAAGAACCAGTCCGTTTCTTGAGAAACAATTCTGTTATCTTAGAAACCCTTAGGAAATGGTCTGTTTCTTGAGAAATGGGTTTGGT
The DNA here is from genome assembly GCA_001517045.1 of Pseudotsuga menziesii. Lineage (NCBI taxonomy): Eukaryota > Viridiplantae > Streptophyta > Pinopsida > Pinales > Pinaceae > Pseudotsuga > Pseudotsuga menziesii. The sequence continues at coordinate 6,158 of LPNX010226865.1, forward strand.
CTTAGTAATGGAAATGGTCATAGAAAACTGCTTTTCCATTTCTAGACCATTTTATGACAGGAACACCCATCCATTTCTGGTAACAGAGGGTTTCATAGAGATCTGTTACAGTGTTCTTACACAACTCATAGACTTTAAACTAATCCCACATTGCTCAAGGTGCAAAAGATTCTTGTGGTGAAGACATGAGATAGGTATTTAGTTCATTGTGCCACAATGAATAATAACACACAGTAAGAGTAACACATGAAATGCATTATGGACAAAGGACACATGCATGAAAGGTTACATCATTGCAAGTGCACCAATAAACCAGTCTGGGTTGTGTATATCACTCATTAATGGATGATCATACAACTCAAACGTCAGGTATTGACTCAACTTCCCGAGTTCCATGGTGTTCTGTTCTACCAGGTTCATCAACCTAAATTGTTCATGCTTCATTTTAGCAACTCTGGGACATGGGAAATTTCAGTTGAATACTGAACTTATTCTGAATTGGTACATACTTATGCAAAGTGTAGTTGGCTGTGAGTTGTGACTACTGAGACAATAGTTTGAAATTCATGAACTGAACTCCAAACTTCTGAACATTAACGCTTGAGCTATTTCCATTAAGGGAAGGACACATCCTAACTGGACAGAGATGTAGTTTTCTGCTCTTGGGTATCTAATGTGAGTGAACAAGTGTGAATACTGACTTGGGATGTTTTTTAAAACATGTTGTAGTACCATCTGAGCTTATTGTAGGTATTTTCTTCCTATTCACACCAGTCATTTTTTCTGTAGACTTTTCTTTATGAAACTTCTAAATCTATAGTGGTGTTCATACCTCATACCCAAAATAGCTTTTTCAGGCAATACAAGGAGACCTTTTGATATGCTCTTTAGATGCATCTAGATCACTAATGTTTTTTTTGGAGATAGATATATGATCTATCTATTTAGTTAGACAGAATATAGAAGCTTTTCATTATATTCAATATTCCTTTTTTATGAGCTTTTAATAAGCATTTGAGGTATTTGACAGTGTTCTGATTAGCAGTTTATGTTTTTCAATCACAATCTCCTTCTGATATGCTCTTTAGTTGCATCTAGATCACTAATGTTTTTTCTTTGGATAGATATATGATCTTTCTATTCAGTTAGACAGAATATAGAAGCATTTCATCATATTCAATATTCCTTTTTATGAGCTTTTAATAAGCATTTGAGGCATTTGACAGTGTTCTGATTAGCAGTTTATGTTTTCAGTTTATGTTTTTCAATCACAATCTTGTGTTTTATAGCGACATTTTGTGGGGAATAAATGTTTACTATTTTATTATTTTATTATTTTGTGGATGTTATAGTGTTGGATAAATTGATTTTATTTTAATTGTTTACCATTTGCATATTCTAAATTGTGATTTGCATTGTTTAGGATTTCTGAAACCCAAACTCACCAAATTGCAGCCAAGAAGGAAAGGAAACTAGAGACATTTAGGGCCCCAATGTATACTGTATTCTTGAAGCCTTTAGAAGTTTTTCTCTACCTCTTAAAATTCCTGCATTGTTTTGCAACCAAGGATAGGTTTTTGACCATCATTATAAATTTTGACCCCTCTATTCTCTAGCCACTTCATTTAGCAAGAATAGTCTGTGCTTACCTTGGTTGTTTGGCATTTGCAAGAGTGAAGTTAAATATCTACTGTGCATCATTAATAGTGATTTAAGATAACATACTCTGTTGTTTCTTTGTCTCTTTGCTATATGAAGTGATTATGTATTTGTAGGAGTCAATCTTATTCTATATCCCTTCCTTGAGCAAAGCTAGACTATTCTAAAAGTATTGAATGCCTCTTGGTCAGCAAGTTTATTTCTGTTATTTGTTTTATCTTAACAGTTTCCTTTGGTCCGCTCTGTTTAGAGACTCTGGAGGTTCAGTGTCCTCCATCATCACTTATTAAGATTGGGGATGTAAAGCACTATTTGCATGAGTGCTCTTTCTTATACAGGGAGAAACTTATGCAGATACTTATACAATTAGCACAATGCATATATGGAGGATAAACACAATTCTTTAGACCCATTTCATCTTAATCATGTCAGAAAATTCCACCCTTTAGAACTTTAGTCTCCTCAAAATGGAGGTCAGGGACATAGATAGTGTATGGGGACTGCTTCATTCCACTTTCCAACTAATAGTCTCACCCAGAGAAGCACTGCATTGTGTTCAACTAGGAAAACATTATTGCAAGCAACCTTTCTCTAACTCTCTAGAAAGCCAAGTTACATAGGAAGAGAGAAACAAATAGTTTTACATGGCATTTAGGTTAGAAGTCAATTTAGGCCATTTCTAAGTGGGTAAGTTGGAACATGCGGGCATGGGATTACGTGACATTTGTACATGTGGTTCACATTACTTGAGTTACTTAGAGAAGTGTGTAGGCAGAAGTTGTGTTGAAATCACCTACCCTTAGCACATGTAAGGTCTCTAGTTAAGGAACATTCTCTTGAAGTGTTCATGGATTGGTTAGATTGGACTTTGTCTTGTTAAGTGGTTTACTTGTGGACCTGGTACAAGGTTTGCATGTAATTACTCTCTTCCTTATTCCATAAATACAAAGGAGGGTGCTTCTCTTGAGGATATTAGGTTTTCTATTTTGCTAAAAGTAAAATTAAGAGTAAAGTAGTTGTGATAACTAGATGTAAAAGCAATAAACCAATAAAGGATAACAATTATTGTGATAACTAGAGTTAAACCAATAAAAAAAGGGAAGAGTTAAAGCATAACTCTATGAGGCATCATATTTTCACAATAATTGTTGACTTAAAAATCTTTTATTTCAAGAAAAATATCCAAGAAGCTCTCACAATAATTTCCCTGAAATGTAGATCAGCTGAGATTGATACTAAAGTAGTAGAGAGAGGGTTGATTGGAGGCATGTGCAGTCAACCTTTTTCTTAATGACTCTTTTAGGCAGGCCCTGAATTATATAGTAAATCCTCTTACATTTAAGGTTAAAGGACAGTTATTGGTTAAAGCATTCTTGTAAATGTATATTATGTTTGTGATATTTTGTGTTATGTAACTTTCCTTTGGGACATCTTCTGAATAGACTAGCAGAGAAAGAGCTTTGTTTCGATATAGTTTCAAATTGAGTTCAAAGCACAATTTCGTGGAAGATGAGCATGCCAGATGAAGATGCTCAAGTAAGTCTCAGACTCTCAAGTGAGTCTAATTTATAATTTGTTTATATAGGAGCTTACAGTTTTCTCATCAATTTTGTGTAGTTACATCAATTCACTCTCAATTTGTAGTGGCGTTATTTACGATTTTGCAGTGGGTTTATTATCCTTCATTCTCCACGAACATAGTTAATTACATCTATGTATTTTTAACAAATTTATAGGTTTGAAGTAGATCTGTTAAATAAATTGGCCATGAGTTTGCCTCCAGAGCAATCCCGTCCAAAGGAAATTTCAGCCGGTAGAGATGAGTTTGGATAGAGAGCCTGTTGGGAAAAACCTCCAAGGACTCCCAGCAGAGCAGCGACGAATGCCTTAAGAGAAAGGGATATCAAGGTAGTCTTGCCATTACCATGTCTAAGCTTATCCATATCTACTACCTTTGCTAAACTAATACCCTGAGACTGTTTTGCAACAACAGGAACAACAACATCCTTCAGTGCATTGTGATGAAATGGAAATCTCATCTCAGATTCTTTCCCTTGGACAGAGCCACAGACCCACATTGAATGACATTGTTCCCTAAATGTGCACCTACTGAACTCTTAACACTCTGAATTATGCGTAACCCACTATACCCAACTCTTCCAAACAATTTTTGGGCAAAAGGAACCTCTGGTTCATTGACCTGAATGCCACTTTCCAAATCAAATCTATTGTCTGCTCCATAATTGCTCCTTTCTACTTTGTAAACAGACACATCTACATTTGAATACACAATTGGTGTGTTTTTCTGTGTAGATGCATTGGAATCCAGAGACATAATTTGTGCTAATTGCCTCTGTGGCTTGAAGTTCTCCAACTCATCCATTTCATTACAGCAACGAAACTAAAAGACACACTACATTTCTGAATGTAAAGAAAAAGAGCCTCCAGATGCAGCCATAAGTAAAGGACCCACCAAGCACAACTACGCCACCACCACCATCAGTCCTGCCCTGATAGCCATTGTTGTAGTTCTACGTAACGCTTTACTGGTGGTAATTTACTACAATATTTTTGCCAAGTATTGTAAAGCTTCTTGAGAGACATTTTTCCAGGAGGAGACAATATTGGAAGTATATAAAATCTCCCTTTTCTATCATAAAAAAGAAATGTCCATGAAAGAAATAATCCCTTTTCTATCAGAAAAAAAAGAAGACATCCATCAAAATTTTTGTGAGATTCCATCGAAACCACATCGAAAAAAACCATAAGAATAGTTGAAATCGTCACGTTTTATGCCATTCTAGACACAATTTACACTAGCACAACCAAGACATTTACCGCATATCTCCTTGAGATAATTTTGATGTAATTATAATATTATATCAATATGTAGATTGTAATTTAATTTCAGATTTTAAAGAAGTTACCTACCAGTCGGCTCTGCTACATGGGGCGTCTCTAATCTTTTATAAATTATATAAACTAATCTATTTCAGTTAGAGAAGTACCATACCGTCCAACTCAGCTCTGCGATCTCCAAAATAGAGAAGTGGTCAACGTGAAAAAAAAAGCAGGTCTTCATTTCTTTTGGGTTCGTCTGAAGGCCGAATCCTCCCCTTCAGTGATCGACACGCACTCACAATATAAATCGTACAATGTCGACACCAGCCAGCAATTCTCCGCCTTCCCAGGCAGAGGAGATCAAGGAAAAACAAGAACTCCATTGGAACTTGAACAACTCCCAGCCTTCTCAACCAGAGGAGAAAAAGGAAAAACAAGAACTCGATCGCAATTCCAACAACTCCCCGCCTCCTCAGCCAGAGGAGAAAAGGGGAAAACAAGAATTCCATACAGTTGCACTGCCCGCAGAGGACGCAGAGCCTCGCGGGGTTAAAAGAAGCAACCGGGAACGAGGAGAAGGAAATATGAAGAAACTAAAAAGGAGGAATTACAGAGCGACGTTGGAAGAAAATATAGAATTGGCTCGGGCGTGGTTAGAAAAAGGCAACAATGACATAGCAACGCCCGCAGAAAATATGGAATCGATGAACGCGTTATTCGAAATGCACGATCAGTTAGACGATTACGGGATGAGTCTGAACCAATACGATAGCCTCTCGCTAGAAGAGTTGGTGCCCAAACTTAAGGAGGACGTTGCCGCGGCGAATAGGGCGAGGGACCCGACGGACGAGCTGTGAGCGGTGCCGAACGAAATCCGGGGCGACATCGCTGTGTGGAAAAGGGAGGCCGGGTTGCCTGCGAAGTACATTGGGCGGATCCACCGTTGCGAGGGGGGGAGCGTGGACCGTCCGGACGTGGGCTGCAACTTCGAGGTGTTCGTTGAGGACATATATGTCTGGCCTTGTGCACGTCTGCGAGGGTCAGCCATGCTCACGGGCGAGCAATACTTGTTATGCTATGGAGCATTTAATGCGACAGCGGTCGCACTGTCAGCCGTCGGATGGCGGACAGTGCGACCGCCGTCGCAGCATAGCAAGGCTATGAAGCGTTTAATGCGACGGCGGTCGCACCGGATCCGACGGCGGACAGTGCGACCGCCGTCGCAGCATAGCAAGGCTATGAAGCGTTTAATGCGACGGCGGTCGCACCGGATCCGACGGCGGACAGTGCGACCGCCGTCGCATTAAATGCTCCATAGCATAACAAGGCCGCCATTTCGCCGGAGGCTGAAGATGAAAAGGGACAAGACGAGGAGGAGCAGATCTTTACGGTGAAGGACGAATGGACCTGTTCTGCCTTGCCTTTTTCATGGAGGCAGGGATCAAGATTGAAGGGCTGGTCTTAATTTCATATTGAAGGTTATATATTCATGCAGCCCTTCATTGATGAAGGGCTTTCAAAAAGTTTACATTTTAAATGACATTAATAAATTAATTGTACATTTCATTTACTTGATGACAAAAATTAAAAACAATTTTTTTTTTTCAAAATGGGATTTGTAAAATTGCAAAAGTAAATGTATATCCCTGCCTACATTGTGTTCAATCTATTTGATTGGGGAATATGTCTACAATTGCTGAGTTGCTTTAAGGTTTATAATAAAAAAGGAACTCAGACAGATGGTCAAGCCGGATAGTACAATCTATGGCTATAAATTTGGAAATATGGATTGAGGACGAAAAAACGTGCTCACTTAAGAGACCATTCTTGATGGCGTTGAAGGAATTCAAAACAAGAGGCAGCCTCTGCTAGAACTCCGAAGCTTCAGTCATAAAATAAAATCTATAGGGGAAGCAGAAGCAACCAAAGCTGAATGTTTTGAGATTACTGTGATGGCATTGAAGGAATTCAAAACAAGAGGCAGGCTCACTTAAGAGACCATTCTTGATGGCGTTGAAGGAATTCAAAACAAGAGGCAGCCTCTGCTAGAACTCCGAAGCTTCAGTCATAAAATAAAATCTATAGGGGAAGCAGAAGCAACCAAAGTTGAATGTTTTGAGATTACTGAGAAATTGATAAAGTATCGAAAAGATGCAAACCTGAAGAATAAACAATGCAGGTTTTTGCACAGTCATCATCTGAAAGTTTCACAGGGCCAATTCAGAGAATTATCCTCTGACAAATATAAAACTAAAGTCTTCAAAAAGTAATAGGTTGTCAACTAATCAACTTGTGCTTGAATGCATGCACATCTCCGCCTTACAGTAACAGGAAAGGCAAATTTATATAAAATTACCTTGGCTGTCGGAGTTAGCCAATGAATCTAACGAGTTCTTCCTTCGTCGTTCATTGTGTCCTTCTTATGGCCTCTCTTCTACGCTCATGATCCTGCATTCTACACAGCCCAATACTTATGGCATTAGAACACACCAAGTCAAACAGAGTTTCAAATAGTTCAGACTTGAATTTAGAAGACAACGGATCGAATCCTGAAAACATACTCTACAATCAAAGCAAGCTGATCAGGCCGTTCTTGTATGGTCTCGTCCCTTTGAGAGCCTTCAGTTCGTGAGGTTTGATTACCATTTGCAGAAAATCTGAGAATCCACAGTATGAGATTAGTGCAGAATTTCAAAGAGAACCAAAACTGCAAGTTTGGATCTTTCACAGCGAGGCTGATAACTCACCTAGGGTTAGCGGAGAAAGAGTCCATAGAATTTGCTGGTGACAAGGAAATCTCAGTTCCCAGAAAGTAAAGCTGCCGCAATCTTGAGATTTGCTGGCGAGTCGAACCGTGCACCTGCGAAATGAATGAACGTCTTCAATGGATGCTCACGGCTCAGAAACAACTAAGTTCTTTAAAGATTGCTGAAATACCGTCAGGTTCCGTTTTGACTATGAAATTGTATAGAAGTTTACAAGTAAGTAACAGTCCGCGATTTTTTTCTACACAGCTTGTTAAATTCTTCACATATCAATGATCAAATTGTTTGGGGGAAAAGTGAACCAAAAAATAGATATTCTTCTACAGAGTAGGTATAATTCTTCAAATATCAATGATTAAACTGATCACTCCACAAAGAAACTGAAGATGACAATTATGTTCATTCTTGGCTACTAAGTTGTAAAATACTTGTGTAAAAACGTCTAGCATCCTTGCGGATAGAAGAAGAAATGGAAATGTAACAGGCCAAAACGTTTGCTCAACAGTCCAGAGCCGTTGAGAGTATAAAACAATAGAAAGAAAGTTTTATCTCTCACACAAAGAACGATGAGCTATTTTTATTCTACAAAACCTGTTAAATTCGCCACAGTCAATTACTGAGCTTCATAAGAACATCCAAAAGAACAAGAAATGGCCATACAGCCCGGAGAGCTGCTCAACTATTTAATTCTACAAAACTTGTTAAATCCCCCACAGATAAATGATTGAACATCTAAAACTTCTACAAAATTCCGACTGAAAAACGAAGAACCAATTAATGATGTTAAAAAACAGAAGTCCAAGCCGCTAAATTCGTCAAAAAAATAAAGATAGTCGACGAAGAAACTGCAAGATCTCAAGTTATGCACAGACTCTTTGTTCATTCTAAGCCTCTAAGTTGTTCAAAATACTAGAGATTCATCTGCTGCTAGAGAACATCTAGCTTTCTTTGACGTTGAAGAACAAAAGGAGAAATAGAGTCCGGGAAGCAGCTCAATTTTTTAAAGTTTCTGATCATATGATATAGAAACTGCAAGATCTCAAGTTATCCAAAAGTCCAAACCGCAAAATTCGCCAAAAAAATAAAGATATTCGACAAAGAAACTGCAAGATCTCAAATTATGCACAGACTCTTTGTTCATTCTAAGCCTCTAAGTTGTCCAAACTACTAGGTATGCATCTGCTGCTAGAGAACATCTAGCTTCCTTGATGTTGAAGAACAAAAAGATAAATAGAGCCCGGAAAGCAGCTCAATTCTTTAAAGTTTCTGATATGATGCAAAAACTGTGGCTTTATGGAAAATACGGCACGAAACAACAATAGTACTAAAAGGATAAATGAAAGCCAAAGATATTAGGCCGGATAAGAAAATACACAAGCATTTGAGCATAAAATTGCGAATAGACAATATTTTTTTTCAATTCTTGCAAGACTACATGAACCGTGCAATTCAACCCGTAAAATGCCCTTAATTCTACTAAAATCGGAAGCTATAAATTGATACCCTCGGAATCCTACCAAAGAGACAGTAATTTTAAATTGAACAGACTAATTTTCATCCAAAAGAAGGCAAGAGTGAACAATCCACTGAAACATCCGCGGAAATTTAATTTAGCTTCCATATAGACTATAAATTCAGTCAAAATAATCCTAAATTTCGCAAAAAAAATAACATCAACTCACATTTTAAGGCAAAACTCGGGTGATGCTCGCTTGCGTGAGAAGAATTTTGTATACCAGAAATACAGAGAGGGAATCCACCGGGCAAGAACCGCTTCGCTACCATTGTCCTCAACCCAACCGCCGTTTATAGCCTCTTCCCTTCGTTAGCTTAATTTCCACGGCTTTTCCAAGCTTCTCAATGCTTCCGGACTCGAGATGTGGGTCAGGGAAATTTAAAGAATTCAAACTCTCGCATCATGCTGGAGTCGTCCTTTGCAACCCATCCCTCAGTCCCTGAGCCTTCAACCGACCTGATTCTCCGACCTTCACCGTCTTATCTTCCCTTTGTCGTCGAACACCAGACTCGGATTGAATTCCCACACAATACAAAGGTAAACAAGTTGAACAGCGCGCACAGGTAGACTTCATAACAGAACAGCGGAACAACGGACTAGACACAATTCAAAAGAAAACGATGGGGGCCGGGGCGAGTGAAGAGTAGCTCTGGAATTAAATTCTGGAGTAAAGAAAGCCTGCCATTAAACCTGGAGTCTGGAGAGTCGAGACTCGAGACAGTCCGAACGAGCGACATGTCACACGACGGTGGTACTAGGTAGGCTGGTAGCTGGTAGGAGTCAGGACTGGCAATAAATGGTTCTCACCCACAAAAAATTGTTGACGGGCGATTTTAATGACAACCCTTTAAATGGCATTTAAATTTAAATAAATATTTTTTTTTTAAATGTCAAAAATACAAAACATCATTTTATATGACGGGCAAAATTAAGATGCCACTTCACTGACGGGCTAAGAGCCCTTTGACGGGCCCTGACGGCCTCAATTTTGATCCCTGCATGGAGGAAGTTATATTTTTTATATCTTAATTTTTGTATTTATTTATCAGTTTATCAGTTACCAGTTATGGATATGATAACATATAATTGTATTTGATAGGTGGATAATAATTAGTTTAAACAAGTGATAAAACAGGAAGAAGAAGTAACAAATAATTTTTGTATGGTATTTTAAGTTGTTAGCAACACTCAACTTATGACCTGTAAGTATTCGCTAGCTATAAGTTAACTTAAGTATTTACTTAACCATTATTTAATTAATTTCATTAACTTTATGGTTTTCAACTACCATTTTTTTTCCACAGAAAAAAATCATAATTTTATTTATAAAACAGAATTATAATCTTCAGATGGACCAATATCAATATTGTCCATTATAAAAAATGATACATACATAAATTCTTAAACCTGTCCTGAAAAGAACTACTCAGATCACATATACATCATCAGTCATGATCATTCCCATATACTCATATACATATTCCAATACATATTGCTATCACAAAAAACTTTGCTTATCAAAGCAAAAGGATTAGTTCAACTACAACAAGCTCATTCACCTGTCCAAACAAACCATCAACAAATCTGCCTAGCCAATCAAGATCATCACCATATGCCTAAAAATGCATATAAAAAAAAACTTGCCAAAAGTTAAGTATAGCTCATAGCATGCACAACAATCTTCAAAGACATCACCAGTTTATATACAGAACCAAATACAACACCGATAAACACAAATATGACCATCTATTCAAAACATAAACCAATGGAAACTTCTCCCAAAGTTTAAAAAGCCAAAGCAGTCAAGTCACACAACTATTAGCATCCCGGTGTTCAATGATCTTCCAATATCCGACTTGTACATTGGGTCCATCTTTAGCTAATACATCTGCAATTGAATTTCTTTCTCGGTAAATATGCTTAAACCCCACATACTCAAGCATGTCGGCAAATTTGTTGACTTCATGAAGAATCTCATGAAGTTGAATAAAAGCTCAGCAAAATTATTAGTGCCCAACCCCAAACCTACTTTAAAGGAAAAATAATGATCATCAGAAATGTAGAGCATACCACCCGCTCCACAAATTTTTGAATCACTAGCTCAATAACCATCAAAATACCCCCAAAGGAAAGATTTATCAATAACTTCCTCTACAACAGATCTAATTCTTACCATATACAATTAGTTAAATAAGCATACATTTTATTTCACTTTTTGTCCTCCTACTATG
>LPNX010226865.1:17654-174011 GCA_001517045.1 Pseudotsuga menziesii
ACACAGTAATTTGATTGTTAAATAAATAAATAATAAATTTTCAAAATGTTGAATAAATAGATAATAAATTTTCAAAACTAAATAAGTGGAGAAAAATGTATCAAATTATATATAGATTAATAATATTAAATGAATTCAGAATTTTGATGACAAAAACTGTTAAAAAGGTAAAAACTAGTTAAAAAAAAAGTAAATTCCTAAGATTCAACATAGATATGTATGGAAGATACCTTATAGTTAAGTCATTTGTTAGATTCGTGATTAATGTATTTCCCTTATTTTTCATTCAAAGTGATTTGTATTTATTTTGATTGTGGTATTTAGAATTTAATAGAGAATTATAGGGGATTTATCTCTCTTATTAAAGTTGTTGATTGATTGCAAAATGAATATGTTTATTTAATATTTTTTTCTTTTTTATATAAGACATATTATATGAGTGTATATGTCACTATCTTGGTTATCTTGGTTTGGATTCTACATGAGTATACTCGATGCTTCTATTTTTCTCTATAAGATGTTTTGTGTAGATGCATTTGTATATCTTCGATTGTATTCTAATTTTTAAGTTAACAACTATAAGGAAATGACCGGTGGACTTATTAATATAATGGTTGATTGGTTGAATGTGATGAAAATCTTTGCAAACCCTAATTCTAAGAAAACCAACCATCATTTTTCTTTAGGATGAGTAAAGGTTGGTCACAACAACTCGATAATATTCTGTGATGGTTGGATTACAAAGATAAGGATCACCCCTTTCCTCCCATCCCCTCTTCTACTGGTAAATAACACGGCATCGATAAAACCATAAGCTAAACCATGAAATTCCCAAAATGCCAACATCGACAATTGAAAATCATACCTCAGGATTTCGAGCGAGGGATAGGAGAAGAGAAAGGAAAAGGAATAACTATAGAAGAGGAAAGAAAAAGGAAAGGCAAAACTTCAGGACAATGCATGCCAAAAATGCAACAAATCCCTAGGTATGAGATAACCTCTTCTAAAATTGGTGAAAACATTCAGTTCATGAGTGAACATGTAGTTATAGATAAATTTATGGGTATATGGCCATAGGAGAAATCCCTAATATGGTGGATCAACACTACATGGAAAATGAAAGGTCATTATGACCTTCAACTCATTTCCAAACATTTTTTCAATCTTATCTTCCATACTTTGGAAGACTAAGGCCAAATTTTTCAAAATGGCCCTTACCTTTTCAATTCAATTGGTTTATATCTTTGTTTTTGGTAAGAGATGTTCTCCCTAGAGAAAGAAGAAGTTAGTAATTCTCTAGTATAGATCAACATGTATTCTCTACCAGCAGAATATTAAGAATCTGAAACCCATAAGATATATGAAACATTGTAGAATCCTTTGTTCGAGCCTAAAAAGTAATGAAAATAGTTGACTAAACAACTTATTATAGAATCTAAACATCTGCAAGTGCTTTTGGAAGTCATAAACCTATTTTACCATGATACTAAGTGGATTTAGGTCATAGATTACAAGCACATACCCTTATGTTGCACAAAATCCATGAACATGGGAATCCCTTTAGAAATTGTAACACCCCGGTTTTGACCCCGTTTGCATTAAATGTATATGATGTATATATTGTAATTAGTCATGGTGTGGAGATATAGGCAAAATCCCCACCATCAATTTAGCATTTTATGTTTCAGCAATTAAAATTGATGCTGATGGTATTTTGTGCTAGCTAGGCACAATATAATTTGGACATCATGTAAATATCGTTTTTAATTAAAATACCCACAACCATCTATGTCAATGCAACAAATAATGAGATGGGGGCATGATTTCCTAAGGATAGGAGAGGGGATTTTTAACCTTTGGGTCCATTGGGGAAAATCCATGCATCAAGAGGAGAACCCACCTAAACCACCCAGCTTTCCTTGCCTTATTCACCAACCAATTTAACTCCTAGGAGTTGGTTGGGCAGTTATTGCCTTGAGGAACATATGCATGGGCATTCGTCAGTTCTGGCAGGGCTGTCAGTCCTTGACCACACACATGCCCAAAGAGGGGGGTCGTATTTAGTTCCCTCACGTGGAGAAGGGAAGGCATTCTACACTCACGCATATAGAATTTTGGCCTCACGCAGTCGTGTTCTGTTTTTCCCTTCACGATTTTGGTCTGTGTGTGATTTTCCTTCATGTTAAGAGCTGTGTTCTTTAATCTTTCCTATGGCTAGGAAGTGTCTCTGTTAATGCACAACAGATTGGGAAGGATACCACAAATTCTAAGTGGGTGTTGAGCCATTTACACACACTTGAAGCTATGACTCACTAGGTGAAATCGATTTTGGCCTAGGGGATGGTTTTCTTGGGTGTTGTTGAGACCGTTTTGGCTACGTTAGGGCCAAAACATCCCTGGGAATCGAACTGCCATTAAGGGGTTGTGTTCACTCATCTTGGCCATTCGTTTTGTTGTCAAAACTATTTTCCCCAACCCAGAGTTGTGTATTTAATGTGTATGCCTCGATTGTTTGATTTGAACAGTTTTTGGAGTGGAAATTTCATCTGGGCCATCTTAATAAGCCTAGTGGAAGGAGGAACCTCAGAGACAGATCTAGAGGGTTGGATTTCTTCTTTGAACACCGTGAATATAACTGGAAGGGAAGGCATAGCCCGATGGACTGTGTAGCAAAGAAGGGAATGATTCCTTGTGTTGGATGTTTTAGAAGTCAGGCTAGATCTGGTGCAGGTGTCCATAGCTATTTATTTGAGCTCACTAGCTTAGCAGCTAGCCTTTCTAGCTTCTTTTTAGCCTGATAAACCCAACTGTGTTGGCTTGGCTGAGTTATGTGTATCCTTGGCTACGTGTGATCCTGCTAGTGTTCCCCTATTCCTTGTAGAAAGCATGCCTAACTCGGGGGTGGCAGTGCTGCTGAGAGATTGATGAGTGCACTGGCCTATGGTTGGGTGGAATGTTGCAGCGACATAGCTGGTTGCTGGACAATATTCCGTTAAGATAAGTATTCTTGTCTATCTCATCCTTGCAATTTGAGTTTGTTTTATAAATCAATATGAACATGTTAAATGTTGTGAATGAATGAATTTTCTTTTGTTGTTTGATAATAATTTATGCGTCTGTGTATGCTTTGCATTTTATTTTATGTTCACAGGGCTTAGCCTACCTGGATTAGGTAGCTAGCAGCTATGTTAGTTGCGTCCTCTCCACTGAGTAGAGGGGTGGGGACGTGACAGAAACTATGCTCTAAATTTTATGTAGGACAAGACAAAGAAAAATACTAAAAGTATAGAAAATGCTTTACCAAAGTCACTACAGAAAAATGGGAAGGATAACTAGGGGAACAAATTCAAGAAAAGCCTTGAAATGAAAAACAAATTTGTAGCTTTTAACTAATATGACAATGATGAGGATGGTACCAGAAACCATCCAAATAATGAAACAGAACTAGAGTAAGAATTGTAGCAAGTAAAGTAATCAATTGAAGGTAAGTAAGAAAATAAAAAAGTGCATAAAAGAACCTCTTCCAGAAACCTCATAATGAGTCGAAAGCATGGTTATAGTTGCCAATAAACTAGAAAATCTAGAGGAAGAGGAATTGTAAGATATGGATACAGGGGATTTGGACATTGTAGGAATAATTGAATCCCGAAACAAAAATGACACCAAATTAACTCTAGAAAAACAAATGATCTTGTTAAATGTTTCTCTAAAAAGGGTGCAACACAAACCCTTTGGATTCTCTACTTCAATAGGAATGGACACTATCATACTAAAAATACCAATCACACCATACCAAGGAGGAAACAAATGAGGGCATAGAGCTATCGAGAAAATTCTCATAGAAATAAGAGATAAGCTCATCAAATCAGGGTAGTATTCCCCAATAAATAACACCTACCAATACACAAATTAATTAGATCAATGAATTTCATCTCATGGAACTTAAGACGTTTAAATGTAGGATCGAAGCAAAGTATTTTGAGAAATATGGTTCAAACTAATAAACCATCAATTTTATTTTTACAAGAAACAAAATATATTTCTGAAACCTTTAATAGAATTGAAAACTTTTGTTGGAAAGGATGCTAGAGTTTAGTTGTAAATGTGAATGGAGCCTTTGGAAGCATAGCCATTTTTGGGATCCTTGGTCAACAAATTTGGATAATTTCACTTCCACAAACAACACCATCACAACCCATTTCTAGATCATTAGATTGATCAAAGGATTCATCACCAACATCTATGGGCCGCATCTTATATCCCAAAAGTTAGATCTCCTAGATTATTTAAAAAAATTGGGATACAATTTATAGCAAAGTCACTAGATCATAGGTGGTGATTTCAACATGATCACCAACCTAGATGAGAAAAATTTGAATAAGGAGATTGGAAATAGATAGCATTTCCTTCAATGAAGTAATATCAAAACTTGCATTGTTCGAATTGGAAATTCTTAGTGGCAAATTCACTTGGAACAAGAAGAAGGGAGGGAATCAAAAATTTTCCTTGTACCTTTACAGATTCTTAGTCTCATAATATTTATTTCAATAGGGTCACCAGGGATCTCAACAACTATTGTGCTAGAAAATGGATCACACCATTGGCATATTAGGTTTCATATAGATCCTAACACTAAGACACTATCACTAAACCCTAACCCTTCATATTTGAATAACTTTGGATATACCATGAAGACTTCAAGGAAAAAATTGATCAGTGGTAGAAGGAAGTAGACCTTGGCATAAGCCCCTCCATGTATATATTTCAACAAATATTTAAAAACCTAAAAAGCAAACCACTGAAGCGAAACAAATAAGGGTTTGGTAATATCTTCAAAGACACACAAAATATAGATTTAAGTATATAGGAGTCATAGAAAACTATCATTGATCATGTAAGAAATGAAGAATAAATAATAAAATAAAAATCTCTCCAAGCCTATATAAATCAAAGTTTAGCACAAGAAGAAACACTTTGGCACTAGAAATCAAGAGCCCTTTCAAAAACAATGATGTAGAGGAGAAACCAAAAAAAATAATCTCTCTACAATCAATGCAAGGATTAATTGTTAAATCCAATGAAGACATTGAACTTGAGATGGTCATCTTTTACAAAGAACTTCTCACAAAAACTAGTAAGAACATATCTGCTACTATAGAATAAATTACTCAACCTATTCCTTTCTTGGTTACCTTACATCAAAATCGCAATCTTCTCAAGCCTATCACCCTTAAGGAAATCAATTTAGTAGTAAAATACAGGCCAACAAGAAAATACTTAGGACCAAATGGGTTTACCATTAACCTTTTTTATGTATGTTGGTCGATGGTCAAGATTGATGTTTGGGAATTAGTAGAGGACTATCGAAACAAAAAAGGAATTCATCAATCTCTAAATGTAGAATTCTTCTTCTTAATCCCTACAAATGAATGGGTTTTCGACCCTATTCAGTTTCGACCAATATCTCTTTGTAAGGTTATCTACATGATTATCACCAAAGAAATAGAAAACATGCTCAAACCCCTCCTCCCAAAGTTAAAATCTATAGAGAAAATTGAATACATCGAGGGTGCTCGACACATTTTACATGGAATCATTCTATCCCAAGAAGTAATTCACTCCTTGAAAGAAGAAATCAAGAATGATTATTAAAATTGACATGTCAAAAGACTTTGACAAGATAAGATGGAAATACATGAGCCAAGTTCTCAATGCCTTCAGTTTCTATCCAGAATGGGTGGATTGGATTATATCCCTCACTTTTTTATCCTTTTTCTCCATCATGATCAATGGATCACCTACTCCACCCTTTTTTTTCCTTGAGGTATCAAGTAGGGTGACTCTCTATCACTTTTCTTTTTAATTTTAATGTAAATAGGTTTGGGAAGGACCATTTAGATAATGATAATAGATCATAAAATCACCAACCTAAATCTTAATTGCAATCTTACCCATTTTCTCCTTAAATTCATTGATGGTACAATTCTCATGGGTACCTCACTGGTTCAACAAGCGAGATATTTCAAGAAAATGGAACATGTAACCTTTTACGAATGGGAATTACATCATCATCACGTTTTTCAGGTATTTCTTGTTTTTGGGGTAGCAGGGTCCATCAAAAGTATACAGTGTGGGTACTCGTTGGATGTGGAATCAAATTCCGCATCCAACGAGCTCTCCCGATTGAAATTTGGGTAAAAACATAGGGAGATATGTTGAAAATACGAACAAAAAAAGTAGTTTTTTTTTTACAAATATGTCAATTCAACCATTATGGTTGACTCATTTTATTGGAATTCTATTGGTTCTTGAATTCCAATTCACAAGAACTTGTTGTTGGCGCGTTTTCTTATAAGGCCCATTTTAGACCCCAAATTTCCTCTAATGATAATTAATCATTGGATGTGAAATGGAGTATTTTGATTGACATAATGCAAAATGTTTTGACTTGCCGAAACTTTGACTAAGTGTCGAGTGGGTCAAACAAACTCAATTTTTTATAAATAATGTATGAGCACAATCATGTGACGTACTGAATGAAATGACATTGAATCCTTGGCATGATGATGTAATAGACAAGACATGAAAAAATTCTTAGACTTGACTTGACGACGACATGACCATGCATAAGACACAACTTGGAAAGTTAGTCCCAAGGGTCATACGGAATCGTAAATGGTGAAACAAGATACAAGCATGAAAAGCACATCGCCTTGGACATGATGGTGCATATGGAATGATATTGTGACAAAGTCTAGTAGTTTCACCTTTGGCGTCAACTTCCAATCATGTCGATGTTCAGCATCAACAACTGAAAAAACAAAAGTTATGATTATCAAGTCCAAAAAGGTCACTTATACTCTTCCAGTGTGAGGTGTGAGACATTCATAGTCCAGTACATAAACATATAATTGATTTTTTAAAACTTCCATAATTATAGTTTAGAAATTCTTATGGTAGATAGGTCACATGAGATTACTTATGTATTAAATACATAAACATCATTTTCATTATCATCCTCATTCAGTCAAGTCCCTGGGCTAGTTACCTCTATGAATATTTTAGACCTCACGCGATGTCCACGTCGCTATTATGATCAATTCAATGCATTAGGGTGAATTATGTTTCCATTAGGACCAATCGATATCAAATAGTGTTATAATCACCTACATCATCATTATTGACATTGATATCATCGTTGTCATCAACATCCTACTAAATATTCTTGAAATCATCATTGTCATATTTATCGTAATCAATATATCATCATCATCAACAACATGTCATTAAGCACACTATAATGTATTTAGGGACTGTAGGATTCCATTAGGGTTGTTTATGATTAACTAGTGTCTCTTAGTTTCCAAAATTTCCAATTAGGTGCTACTTATGTCAACATGTCAGGCACTATCCCTCACGTAACATTGGAGTTTTCTTGACACTTTTTCTAGCACAATTATTTTCAAAATTCCTAGTGAAATTTTGGTTCTTTGTCTAGATCTATACCTGGTGCTATGCTTGGTCATTTTCTTGGGGAAATTCTTGGTGCAATACATTTCAAAATTCTTGTCGCAATTGCTAGTGCTATGTCTATCTCTATATCTGGCACTACGCCTGGTGCAATTCCTAGCACAATTCCTTTTGTAATTCCTCGCTATTTTCCTAGCGCAAATTTGGCATTAATCCTAGAACTATATCTAACATTATGTTGGACATTTTCTTGAGCACAATTATTGGTTCTAAACCTGACATAATTCCTTTCAAAAAAATTGGCTCTATTCCAGGTGCTATACCTAGCTCTATACTTGGCACTATGTTGGATGTTTTCCAGGAACAATTATTAACTGTATTCCTAGCTCTTTGCCTAGTGCTATGATTGGCCCTTTACCTATGAAAATTATTAGCACAATACCTTCTGAAATTTCTATCGCAATTCCTCATGCTATGTCTAGCTCTATACGTAGCACTATTCTTGGTGTAATTCCTACCACAATTCATTCTGAAATGTCTTGTTGTTTTCCTAGCAGAAATTTTGGTGCTAATGTTGGCACTATATCTGATGTTATGTCATACTTTTTTCGAAAACAATTTCTAGCTCTAAACCTAGTGCAATTCCTAGCGCATTTCCTTTTGAAATTTCTAGCGTTATTCCAGGCATTATACCTTCCTCTATACTTGCCGCTATGTTGGATGTTTTCTAGGTGATTTTCCTGGATCTATACTTGGCGTTATGTTGTATTCTTTTCTTGATGAAATTCCTGGCGGTAACCCTGGCTCAATATATGGCGCTATGCTTGGTGCTATTCTGGACATTTTTTTGGAGGCTATTCTGGGCGTTATATGTGATGCTATTTTGGACATTAGTTGGGATGCTAATTTCTTGATGTTATCCTAGATGCTATACCTGGATTTATACCTGGTTCTATGTTGGATGTTTTCTAGGTGCAATTCATAGCTCTATACTTGGCGCTATGTCAGATGTTTTTCGTGACGAAATTCATGGTGCAATTTCTGGCGCTAACCCTGGCTCAATATATGGTGCTATGTTTGGTGTTATTCTGGACATTTTTTGGAGACTATTCTGGGCGTTATATGGGATGCTATTTTGGACATTAATTGGGATGCAAATTGGGATGCTAAGTAGCGTCCAAAATAGCATCAACTTTTAAAAAGGGACTCTAATAACGCCATTAAAAGTGCCATCCTATGGAAAAGCATCCACTTTGTCCAAAAAATGATGAAAACTACACTAAAAGTGATAGTGGACGCTAAAAAGGAAGCTAAAAGAGACGCTAATCATAGGGTTTTGTTGTAGTGAGCATGGATTATAAAGTGATTCCTCACACGGTATTGCTGTAGTAAGCATGGATTATAAAGTGATTCCTTCCATGAAGAATAGTTAATGGTGTTATCCTATCTAAAGGGTCTTCTCTAAATTATTGTGTCATTAATTTGTTGTTTATGGCAAGGATATATTGTGTTATTCATGATTTAATTTTCATCTTATATATTCATATTTGTTAAGGTACATAACATATGACCATCATGGATTTTCTAAAGAATAAAATATAGTGTTGGGAATTGGCCTCAATGAATGAATTGTTGCTTCTATGTGGATTTTGTGATAGCATAACTAGTGTATTGATGATTGAATTCTAAGATATAGGTTTGAGTCGGTTATCACATGATCACTATAATGTAATAATGACCATATCCCTTGACTAGAGATTAAATTCATTAAGTATAGGGTTTGGTTAATACGGAGTTCATACTCAAAGTCTTGAATTTCTAAGAGAAGTATTATTTTATGAATATAGACGAGAAAAATGGGACTCATATGCCCTTTGAAAAAAAATTGTTCATGAAGTGAAGATCCACATGTTAAATAAATACTCAAAAACAACAATTAGTAATATGAGGAAATTCCTTGCATTTCCATAAACATCATTTATATTCCAAACATTCTCTAAAAGCTCCAATACCTCTGAAACCACAACATAGATTTATCCAAGAGGAACTTCTTTTAAAGTAATTTATGTAAGAGTATATTACACCACACCATAATCCTTAGAAAAACATGAAGAAAAAGCTGGGATATACATTATTCTTAACATCCATAAAGTTATTTTCAAAATAGTGATACTCATTGGCACATTGCTAGTTGCATTGAAATTGGAATATTCAAAATACCACAAGGTAATCTCAGGCATTCCAACCTGGATATAACTTCACTACAACAAAAACTAGATTTAGTGTCTCTTTTTACATCCTTTTTTGCGTCTAGACCATCTTTAAGTGTATTTTTCTTCATTTTTTGGACAAAATGGTGCAATTTCACAGGTTGGTGCTATTTTAGGTGTTTTTTACATCCTTTTTCTAAATCTGGTGCAAATTGCGACGTAATTTGCACCGAGTTTTGCACCTGGTTATGTGCCAGGTTTTGCATCAGGTTTTGCGACAGGTTTTTAGCCTAGTTTTGCACCTAATTTTGGGCCTAGTTTTTACATCTACTCTTGTTGCGCCCCCTTTTACGCCCATGTTTGCCTCAACTTTTATGCCCTTGTTTTCATCCACTTTTGCATCCTTTTTTACATCCACTTTTGCATCCACTTCTGCTTCTTTTTTTGCATCCCTTCATGTGCCAAGTTTTGCATCAATGTTTACATCATGTTTTGAGTCTAGTTTTGCATCTCGTTTTGTTTTAGCCATTTTTTGCATCCACTTTTGCATCCATTTTTTCATCCACTTTTGCACCCATGTTTTCATACCTTTTTGCATCCCATTTTGCATCCATGTTTACATCTTTTTTTGCATCTACTATTGCATCCACTTTTGCATTCACTTTTGTGATGTCCCGATTCACACCGATTTGTGCGCTTACTTTTACACCCACTTTTGCTTCAACTTTTGCATCCACGTTGGAATCTTTTTTTGCATCCAATTTTACATCAGTTATTGCATCCCTTTATGCATCCACTTTTGCATCGGGTTTTGCATTGGGTGTTACGACTATGTTTGCATCTACTTTTGTTGCATCCACTTTTGCATCCACTTTTGTATCCAATTTTACATCCATGGTTGTATCCACTTTTGAGCCAATTTTTTCATCATCTTGTGCATCCATGATTGCATCATTTTTTGCATCCACTTTTGCATCACCTTTTGCATCCATTTTTGGTGCACCCCATTATGCACCCACTTTTGCGCCTATTTTTGTTGCATCCTTTTTTGCATCCATGTTTTTATCCACTTTTGCATCCATTTTTGCATCCAGATGTTGAAGATGAAAATGAGGATAATGATTATGATATTGAGGAGGGTTATGATGATGATGATAATGTTGTTGATAATGAGGAGAATGATGACAATAATGATGATGATGACGATTATGATGATGATGATGATGATGATGATGATGTTGAGGATAATGGCAATGACGACATTGCCGATGATTATGATGGCAATGAAATGAATGATGATGGTGGTGGTGATGACAATGGCAATGATGATGAATACAATGAGAATGATGATGTTATCACATCTTAAAAAATAATTTGTTATTTGTCATGCATAAATTGTGTGTGTCCTCCATGACCCTTTTCCACTAATGACATATTTTTGGTAGATGCTATTTCTTATGGCAAAGGTAATGATGAATAACTAATGAAAAACATCAATAATCATGATGATGATGATGCCAAGGACAATGGCGATGATAATGCCATGGATGATGATTATCCAATGATGATGACTATTGTGATAATCATGATGACAATGACAAAGATGATGATGATCATCATCATCATCATCATTTCCATCATCGTCATCATCTAAAACATCATCACTGTCATTGTCATCTAGTTCATCATCGTCATCATTTAAAGCATATGGGATATGTTTACCGTTTAAAGCATGCATAAAAAGTGGGATTATTCTAAAATACCCCACCAAAGTACAAAATTCAAACCACAAGGGAAACATAATATTGAAATTGTTCCAATTTTCTTTTTCCCAACAAAACATGCTTGATTTTAGGGAATTATGTTAAAATCCATACATTCATAATCCATCCATGCTATACTTGTAATAAATGTAAATATAATACTCAACCAAATCTATAAAATAGGTAAATATTTTATAAACATCCTTATGATATATAAACCTCTTTCACCTTAATAATGGTAAAATATGTAAATATAATAATAATATATAATTAATATAAATATGTTACTATAGTTCATGTGTTAAAAGATTTAA
This sequence comes from Pseudotsuga menziesii, assembly GCA_001517045.1. Classification (NCBI taxonomy): domain Eukaryota; kingdom Viridiplantae; phylum Streptophyta; class Pinopsida; order Pinales; family Pinaceae; genus Pseudotsuga; species Pseudotsuga menziesii. Next base: position 29,412 of record LPNX010226865.1, read on the forward strand.
TATAAATAAATATATATAGTTCATATGTTATGTGATTTAATATAATTAAATATATACACATATTATTTACTTATACATATACAAATTAAAATATAGATTAATACCTATGAAGTTTCATAGGAAGGCAAAGCAAAACATGAAGGATTTTTCAAACATAGATCTATGTACAACTACCCATTTCCCAAAGGGGCTTCTGCTAAATCAATCTATGGATTCGGGGTTATGAGTATCAATTTGGTCCATCTGGTCCGTCCCCAATTCAACCATGAGAAGATTTAATTTGATCATGAGAGGATTTAATATTATTCCACCCATGAGGACTTCCTAGGGCGCCCAGTTGGCAACATGGGTGTCTTGATTCTCGGGCGAGGTCGTTCAAAGCCTGGTTTTTCAGGATGGATCAAATTAAACTAGGAGCTCTACCATTGTTGATTCCTCTACTGTCTCTGTCTTAGATGTTGCTCTCTTAGATACTATATAATATATACTTATGCTAGTGGTGCTACTGATGCTAAGTCACCAAAATTTAGATCGCTATCTCACGATTGGATATTGTATTACTACAAATTGGCATTTACAACTATGTTTTATGAGAGGGATTCACACAGATGGACTAATTAGGAATAGCTAGGATAAGACCTAGCTAGGAGACCAAATTTGAGTAGCCATACCTCAAACTCTACAAGGGTACATAAATTACGGGGACAAGGGGCCAAATCCATACGATCGTTGGATGCTGAGAACGAAGCAGGTGAGCCTGCTCTATTATAGGGACTAATGGATCGGGCGTGCAACACTGCGAAGCTTTGGATTTATAACAAGAGGCTCTCAAACTGCCTATTACTCAAGTACCAGTCATGATAATGCTTTTTGATGGAGCCTCTAGATGACCTCCTAGCTTCTAGCTTCCACATTCCATTAAAGAAATCAGTGCATTTTCCTTCAATAGGACCATTGAAGATGGAGAGAATTTGGAATTGAATCAAAATAACGAAGATGGAAAGAATTGGGTATTGAATCAACTCATGTGGCTTCTTTATAATTTTATGTCAGGTAGTGTGATTTCTAAGAACAAATGCAAAGGATTCTCCATCCTTGTTGTATTTTCCTATTTCTCTGTTACGCCCTGTGTAGAATCTTCTATGACCATATTTTGCTTATACGCCAAATGCAAATGTTATGGCCTAAGGCTGTGTATTTTGACCTCGCCATTGCTCAAGTTACAAAAAATATCCATGGTTAACCAAAATTCATAAAAGAGGCACTATATCTTTCTCACATGCCAATATTCCCTTTATAGGGCTTTGTGGTGGCCTAAGGCCCCACACATAGTTCATGAGCCCTGAGGAAAAATGTTTTGGCCCAATAACTCTTTTCACATCAAATCATGGCCAAGGGACTGAAAGCCATACTTGGTGTGTCAAACCTCAAAACGGCCGACATATCTTACTCATTGGCTAAATATGATCTATGTAGTATATAGGGCCTTTGAGGTCATCTAGGGAATCACACGTGACCCATGAGCCCCTTCCCCTTAGACGTTATGTTTTGACTTGATAATATGGCCCAATCAATGATAATTATTCTTGGTCGCACAGAGCTTGAAATGACCATTTCTTGCTTATAAGCCAAATATTTCCCACATAGAGATGACATTATAGACTAGAGCCCATGACAACACATCAGACATGACGTTATGGTGAAAAAATCCATATAGCAATTGATTTCTTTGCTAATTTTCTTAAATCTATTTTGTTAAATTTTTACCTTTTTCTTTTTTTCTCATTAGTTTTAAAACTAAAAGAAAATGCAACTTTAAGAAGAAGAGATGAAAGTCTATGTGGTTGGGAGGGAGGGGATTAAAATCCCTATTGGTTATACATAACCACACCAAAGAAGAAATTATATATCAATGGGAGGGTGGAGATGTTAAATCTTGAGATATAAATGGCTTGGGTCGATATATATGGGTTGGGTCGAGATTGAGCGGACCATCAAAATTGTTAAACTCCATCACAATCTTCGCTTGCAATCGGTGTTCCATTCTTTATTCTATTGATTGAGGCCACCTCATTCAATCATGAGCCCATTCCTCCATTTTCCAAGGAGCCACAAAAATTTTGGGATTGAAATGCACTATATCTAACTTGATTGGGTCTGGGATATTTGTGTATAGATTCCACAATATTTACTAAGTTGTTGTATTTGCAATAAGGTGTGTAATTTTTTAAAAACAATTTTAGACCTGGTCATAAGAGTGTCTCTAACAATGTTGATGTCTCATGGGAATCTCAAAGAAGAAAACCAGGTAGTTTCATTACTAGGAATTCATACAAAACGTAATTATGAAATTTACATTACATGGTCATTTATTTAAGCCAATGAGGCTTGCCACCTATCATAATAACAACGCATATCTAAAATTTATAAATAAATGATCTTTTTTAATATGAAACCTATAAAAAAAAATCTTATTAAATTACCCTTGTAGTTTATTTTATTAAAAGGTGTAAAACTGGATAAAAAGGGGTGGAATGTGATGCTCTTAATAATGTGAAAACCAAATAAATACTACCCAACAAAGAAAACCAATAAAACTTTATATTTTATTCATATAAAGTAAATATATTTACATTATATGACCCTTTCCATATCATAGAATATCCCTAGGAGGCATGGCCAACATATCCTCCATCATGAGCCCATTCCTCCATTTTCCAAGAAGCCAGGAAAATATTGCCACTGTAAAATATTAATTGATAATTTAATAGGTAACCAATTGTTAGAGGCATTAACACTATTGTGGCATCTGGGAATTAATGGTGCTATGGAAATTGTGGATGAGGAGGACTTGGAGGGTATAATTCTTGTTGAGGGTATGCCAGATAGGAATAATAATAACGGTTACGTTTGTTGTTGCCATTAGGGTTTTACGACATGGCACCTGCTAAAAGATGAGGCAAAACAACTGCCTGTAGACAATGGAGGCTCTTGCTACCTGTAGGCAATGGAGGCTCAGAGATATTGTGCTTTCCAAGGTCAAGGGATTTTCGGCATGGCCCGCTAAGGTACGCCAGTCTATTTTTCATCCCCATTTGTTTGTCCTTATTTGATGTATGTGATGCATGTTGTTGTTGTTATTTGCATTTGCCACATCAAATTATATACTTCTTGTGCCCTGTTTTAATACCCGATTGTCGTCCAAGGGTTTGTGTGAGTGTTTACAAATTTTCATACAGTTCCATTTCCATTGCACCGATTGTAATGGCTATCGACAATCTTTTTCAATTTTCCAATATGTGTCGATATTTTCTTCTTAATCAGAAACCGTGCACAAGAAATCAAACCCTATATCAGATATTAGTGTTTAAACCCAAGCGATGGATGCAAGTTTTTGTTTTTTAAGGTGGAAATTGCCTTCTGTCTAGCTCCAAGAAGATTACAATTGGCCCGAATTCGTTAGGCCCACAAGCGGCCTGTTTTTACCAATACGATGGCCCTTAAAAATATGAATCAGTAATTACAACTATTTTTCATTTGGCTAAGTCCATACTCTTATGTCATAATCACCCAGGACTTGCACCTAGAATTTAACCTGACGATAGACTGATATTCCACTGCTGACATACAACAAAGTAGAAATGTCAAAAGCATCTGTTAAAAAAAAATAAAAAAATTGCAAGTGTCAGATGAGATACACAACTAAATTGAGAAACCATCAAATATCAATTGATGGATCATCTCTGACTTCAAAATTATGGATCATTTTGAAAAGATATGAAAATGTATCAGTCAATTGACATCTTGCAATCATTTCACTTCAATTTCACTTGACAAATCAATGCATCCTACATAACTAGCAGTAATCTTGGCAATGCTGAGAACCACCTTCAAAATACCACTCTTTGCACTAGTTCTCCGGGAAGATGAGACCAACCACAGAAACCAATCAAAATGATCATGACTTCCTTTACAATGATGGCATATAAGGCTGTGGCCTTAATATTCTAAATTAGTAATCAAGTATCTCTGGTAGTGAGCGTTCTAAAAGGGAAGGGTAGTTGCACAGAAAATTGATTATAAAAATTTAGATAGATCCTGAAAAGTGCCTGGCTCTCACTATAATTGTTCAGTTATGTAGAATTTTTCCTTACCCGGAGACGTAAGACATCTATTCATGGTGTTCCAGAAAGTACAGAACACACATATGACCCAAAGAAGTTACATGATATTACTCAGCAAGATCATATATACTTGCAAAATTCTCTAAAGTAAGGTCCTAAACAGAAAACACAGATCTCAGTGCTGAGGCTGGACAATATCATAACAAAAAGAAAAAATTGAAATGAAATAAAATAATACCTGTGCAATAGAATATAATAGGAATGAATCCTTTGTTATTTCCATAAGAAACACATAGAAGAAACCATAAGAGCTACCTCATCATTAGTTCAAAGAATTCCCATGTTATATTTGGAATTTCAATATCCTTTGCCTCTTTTTCTTGTTGAAGGATAAAAAAATTATCCCCAAACAATTTCTAGTTATTGTTTGAAGCCACAGTGCACTTAACATGTTTGACAATATAAAATTCTAGGGTGAACAATGCAATCTACAATAACTACAAATTATATAAGTTGAATTTTATAGGAATCAGAAAATGAGAGACAAGCCATATTTAAGATAACCACTTGTATCCCATGATAAAACAAAATGACACTCATACCTAGTAGCCACCATCAAACATAGCATGAAATGCATTTGAAGATGCCAGAAGTGCAATCATGTGGGCATAAAATCACCTACCTGCATTTAAGCACCATATTGTTTGCATTTGTTAGTAATGATATGTCATTTGCAATAATGTTTTCTATGTCTTTAATGTTTTCCTTCCTCAAGGCTTGTATCTATTTTCTTGCATTTTTTTAGAAATTACACAAAGCTACAATTTTGGCATTGCCCTTTCTTTGGTTCCCAGCAAGGAAGATTATTTTAGGTTATCCTTTTATAGCATGGCTACCACTTTCCACTTCCAATCAGAGGATATTGAGATTACCATGGCTTACATGTAATTGAGGTTTCCTTTCTCAAGGCCTTGGTTCAATTTGAGACATGCTTTCTAGTGCCAACCTAATAAGGGACACAGTTACCTTGCTCAACTTGAAAGACATCGCTTCTTTTTGCACTTCTAGGATTTCTTGTCTAAGATGTGCCTCTTGGACATTATCATAATGGTACCAGGAGCTTGGGAACATTAATACAAATTTTCAGGGGCATGGGAATGCAGTTATTGGAGTTTCCTCGTTGGGAGTTTGTACAAGCTTCCTACTAAGCTGAGAACACTTCAACCCAAAATTTGGTAGGTTATCTAATGATTTAATGTGCCAAACTCCCTCGCTAAAATGTTAAATGCTAATAGATTATAGGACCAAAATCCTAAAATAATCCTATAATTAAACCCCTTTAATAATACACAAGCAAGTCACTCTTGGCGCCTTCTTTGGTTTGTTTGAGTGAAGAACACTACCTGTGATAGAGGTAGGCCATGGATTCTAAGTTTTAAGCTCGAGAACATGGTTGTGACTTGAGAGAGGTGGCTTGAGGGCTGAGTTTTGTGAGAAAGGTGGCTTTAGATGGGTTTATAAACCATCTCTTGAGCTTGATTCAGTCTGTCCTTCTCTTAACCTCTGCCAACTCAAATTTTCTGGCACATGTCACTAGCTGACTGTGGCTTATTCTCATTATCAAGCTATAAGTTAAGGTTTCAATCCATAAATATGCACTTGGATGTTCTCTCTACAGTAATACTACAACCCAACAACCTTTAGGGTTTGTATCCCATCAATGCATATTATAGGTTATGTGTTCCACTCAACATCACAATGAATAGCAAGAGTTTTTCGCTCTTTGCCTAAAATGCTCCTCAGTTCATTTGTGAAGAGGAATAACGCTAGTTCTTCAACTCATGAATTTTGGGTTTCTTTACTAGACTCCCACTTAACATCCTCTAGGCTTGAATCCTCACTCATAAATTTATTCACCATGCCTCTAAGTCACGATCATGGATGCAGGGGATTTCCTTTGTGCTTTGGACTCGGTTCAATTTCTACTTCATACCATGCCCAAAGCATGGGGGCGTCGCTGACAGATCAATATTATAACACATTCATTCATATTGAGGATTAAAAAAATAAAAAAATTCAAAACAATATATTGATGTTATATTCACGTTCCGAGGAAGTTCGTTAGGTTATTCAGTGTAGAAAATCCCACCACACCTTAGTCCATGATGCATTAATTAAGTTTCATTGCCAACATGCAATGAAAAGGTATACTTGTTTTTCCCTTTGGAAGATTATATTTAAGTTTGCTCTTTAGGCAAGAGCCAATTCTTTTTCTTCTTTTTGTGCCATGGGTGACTTTCCTGGCCGTTGATGATGTATTGAAGGGTGAATGTAGAAATATGAGGCGATAATGTAGGGGGGTAGGCATTGAACCCACCGGTCTACTATTTTGTAATTTATTTTATTCAAGCGGGTTTTTTTTGCCTCCTTATTGGGACCACTTCCTTCGGCGACCACAAGCACTAACCTCTTGGCATTGGCTAGGTCTGCTAAGGTGTATTCAAACCTACCCGATCTCATCGACTTGTAGATTGGTGCATGCAATGGTAATTCTCATTGGAATAAGTTTATTGATGAGTCATTCTCCCCTCCTTCATCCATTGCATTTTTCCCCGTTTAGGAGGCAGTAGCAAACAAGCTAAGAGATCCGCCCAAGAGCGCGGAAGAAATATAATGGAACAGCTGCGGGATAAGTAGGGAGAATAGTGGATGCACAACCTCGTCGAGATCTAGATCGATATCATTATAGGGAACCTGCAGCGTATATAATGATATCTTCAACTGAAGCTGCTTCAATGGCGACTGCATAAACTAGCCCCGAGAACGAGAATACATTTCCCTCGGGATCTCTTAACTGACACGACTATGGAGTGAAAGAAAGTCCGCTTTGGATAGTAGTAAAAAGAAGGATTTGTTCCCGCTATAGCTGCTGGAATGAACTTCCAGAAGGTCCACCCCTACTTTCCATTATTCAAAAGGTATTTCCCAGCTTAAATAAGGGTTAAAAGGCTTATATTATATATTATATAAATATCCCAATATGATGGGGGATTTTTTTTTGCAAACTAGGCACCACATGGGTTTCACAAGCACATGGTTTTCGTGGGTTTTGCGCATGGGTTTAGGGGAGTGAGCACAGAGTTTTCGTGGGTTTTGCACAGTGGATTCAATTCAATGGGACCATTCATACAACCACTAGTTTTCCTCAAGTAATTCTAACCGCTACGTCCTTCGATCACAGACTCTGGTCTCGCATTTCCCAGGTTTGAATCTTGCCATTGGATTTCTATAATACTACGAATACCTATATTCCATTGAATAAAATGTGTATTGTGGTTGTGCAGGTGATAGGAATTGAAGGGAGAGCGATGTACAATGCATGGAAGGCATCGGGGCTCACATTCTGGGCGCCCAATATCAATATATTCAGATATCTTCGATCGGGCCGGGGTGAAGAAACTCCCAGAGTAGATCGCCTGCTAGATTTCTAACTACTACGTCCTTCGATCACAGACTCTGGTATCGCATTGCCCAGGTTTGAATCTTGCCATTGGTATTTCATTAAATAAAATGTGTATTATGGTTGTGCAGGTGATAGGCATTGAAGGGAGAGTGATGTACAATGCATGGCAAGCATCGGGGCTCACATTCTAGGTGCCCAATATCAATATATTCGGATATCCTCAATCGGGCCGAGGTCAAGAAACTCCCAGAGCAGATCCCCTTCTATCTAGTAGGTATTCAGAAACCATCTGTTTTCTTCATTAGATTTTTGCTTTCGGCAAAGCGATAAATATATGAACCGTGCTGCTTCTCTTATATTTAAGTTAAATGTTAAACCCCTTGATCATGTAATACAAACCAATAGATCCTCAAAAATTCTATAAATTCCTTTGGCTCCAATCTAATGGTTCCCTCCAATTTTGACTTTATTTTCATTCGCTACTTGCCTTGCAACCCGGTTACCTACTGGTAAGATTTGATCGAATCAAGGATGCCTCCGCATAATTCCTTTTGTCCTCTCTAAACCATTATTTCATAGTCTTCCTCCTGAAATATTTGGATTTCATAACATGAACCCACAGTCCTTCATTATACACTAACCTACAGCAACTATTGGTTGCAAGTATTGAACGAAAGATATGCATATTTCTCACGCTTCATCCTCGTTTATTAGTTTATTAAGATTGACACAACACAATAGTCTAATTCCTAAATTATATTAGGATGATTTAGGAAATTTTATAATAGTTGTCTTGGTTAGCAATTTTTATGAAATTTAGATGATTTTAAGAGTGAAATTTAGTTTAAAGGTTATTATGATTTTTCTTTTTAAAAAAAAATTTGTAAATTTTTATTTTTTTAATTGATTTGTTCCAACATCATTGATAAAATTATTTTATTACATAGTCAAAAGTGTCCATATGCTAAATAATATCATTAAAAATTTGAATATTTTTACAAAAATATGGTCAAACATTTTATGAGTGGAAATTTAAGAATGAGTAAGATTAGTCAAACTTTCTATATATAAAATGATTCTAACATGTATTTGATTTTCTGAACAAAACTTTGTTATTTGACTACATCTTTCGATTTAACTAGGAAAATATGCTATGCATCAGCATGTTCTTATTCATGAACGTTATTTTCACACATTTGTAATGTACCAACTTTGATTTTAATTCTATTAGTGTTTTTAAGATTTTGAAGCTCGGAAGTTGACAAGTTTCAGGATGCAGGCAAATAATTCATTACACCCACTAAATTTTATAATGCATCGACAGTAACATATTTGACTCAAATGGGGTTATGAATTCAAGAGTTCGGTTATCATTTTCGAATCAAGCCTCTGGTTATGGCATTAAATTATATACCTAATTTTAGATATCAAAACTAGGCTTGAATTGAATGCAACTGTGAGTTGCAAAATATAATCTAGATGAGGTTATAGGAAGTACATATCTGCAATTTGATATTTCCTATATTCTGTGAATCCTTCCAAGTACTGCCTCAATAAATACAAAGAGGACCACAATTCTCAAGAAAAGGTCATAACAGATTGATATTTTGACTGAATTTATACTCATTAATTGAGACAATTGTATACTTATACTGGTGTGCACTTTACACCAGGATTATGTTTATTTCCTCAAAGAGAGAGGGAGAGGAAAAGCCCGATAGGAATAAAAAGCATCGATTCCTTACATTTTACCACCATAGCTCGCAATATTGTGTACTGCCTATCCATTTTTATGTTACAACTCACCTTACAAATACAGGATTAGAAAAGCAAAATGAATGCAGAAAGTAGTCATCCTAGAGAAAGAAAAACTGCAACTGAATGCGTAAGATTTGCAGCATGTTTTGACTAGTTTAAGCTACAAAATCATGCAACATATGTGTTGCAAACCTCTTTCCATTATACATGCTCATGTTGTTATAGTTATTTGCATGATGTACAACTGAATTTTTTCAAATGTTACAATAATCATCTGAGTCACTTCCTAAATCATGTCTCCTTCTTGAACCTAATCCTTGACTGAAATTGTAATTATGTTGAGTTCCTAACTTCCTGATAATGATAAGTCATCATAGTGTTGTAATCCAAGAGTAATAGAAATACCACCAATTCCAAAAAACTTGGGAGTAAAATTTTCTTGGCCGTATCTACTCAATCCCCCCAATTGGTATGACCCGAAGCTACCACTATCATCCATGTCAACCATTTTGTTTTTAGCAAAGGAATAACCTTCAGAAGCATGCTTTTCATCACTAACAAACTTGCTTCTATCATGGATATATTCATTTCCTGTTTCCTCAGATTTCAAATCAACATCCATGCTCATATTAGGGGTCATGAGCATTTTAGGGTCCTGAATTCCATTCCTAATTTTCTTCTGTTGACCTTGCCTCAAATCCTCATTATAAATTTCATGAAATACATGACTGAGTTGTGTTTTCTTCATTACAAGATGATTAAATACAATCCATCAATGCATGTTGCTGCTGCTATCTACACTGCTCAATGCACTTTGAGGAAGGACCCTTATCTAGAGTTGATCACTTGTAGTGAGCTCAAGCACACCTTTTTATGAGCGGAAATTATTTTGTGAAACGTCTGTTACTTAGGATGAAAGCTTTGGAAAGTCAATAGGTACACCATCCAAGAAGCATGGTTTTGATAAAAGTAATTCTAAAAACATGGTTTTTTTTGTATCACTTTTTGGTGATAAAACTCTAAAGTGTCAAGTGAAATTGATGTAAGTAAATGTGTATCATCTGATCACTTCTAATGAGATCAAGCTCAAAATTTTGAAAGATCTGGTAATTAACTATGGTAGTAGTTTTGCTGTGGATTTATTCATGTATTCATTTATATATGTATGTGTGTATGTATAATGACCATCTACCCATCTACTTATACATTATAATGTGGGTAACCTACTCATCCACAATAAATGGACGATTTTGTTATGGTAACTATTTAACATTGGCATGTCATATAGAGATAATGTGTGGGGATGGGTGGCCATGGGTAACATCCAAACGAGGATATACTTAAAACAGAATAAGGTGCCTCTCACCCTAGGACCTAATGCCAAATCCAAGTCACCTGAAACTGGGAAACAGTTTTGATATGGAAATGACACTTTTCAAAATGTTCAGGAAGTGTGAAAATGACATATTTAAATAATATAAAAAATAATTCAAACTCTAAAAAGTTTTGTCTTTCATTTCAAAATTTTAGATTTTTTGGGTTTGTTTCCTATTTAGGGCCTTTTTATGCACAAACAAGAAATTTATGGACTTCACTCTTTTTGAGGGCCTTTACTCTTTTCTCATTTGGAACAAAGGAAACATGCCATTTATGGTCTTTTGGATACGAAGTGTCTCAGAAATCTCGTGGAAATGTTTCAAGAAACAGGAATGCATTGCAAACATTTCATGGGTGTTTCATACCTGTTGTGATTTCCAAAATATTTCTGGGCAGGAAACAGGGGCTATGCAAGAATTTCCTATGGCCTTGCCCTATTGTAACTTCTCATAAGACAGTTGTACCAAAATACATAATCCCAATTGGATTATGCAATTGTGTTTTTTTATTTTTATTCAATATTGGGCATAAAAAGTGAACAAGCTAAAAAAATCAAATTCGAGAAAGGAAATCAAGGTCAATGACACTTTACATTCTAAGTCAAACTTTAAATATACAAGTTTGAAGGTTTGAAGTGAATGGCTATTTTTATTTTTGTGAATAGTTGGATTTTCTGGGAACAATGTGGTTGTTTAAATTTCCTTTTCACCAACTTGAAATATAGCTGATATATCATGGTCACTGACATTCAATAGCTTATCCCATTAATATTACACTTATCTTTAATTCTTCTATATGCTCTGTTCTATTATTTTTCTTTCCTGGAATATTGATATATATTTGAATGTGTATGAATATATCTCTATTTATGCACACAAATACCTTCATGTACTTCAATATCATACTGTAGTCACATGTGCACACTAGCATGTGCCCTTGGCTAATAATTTTTTTGATAATATAAATTATCTTTGTTGGTGTTTATTGTTAAAATATTCATTATATCATGTATGATGCACATAGTAGGCGTATTCTTTTAGTAACCATTCATTAGTTCTTCTCTTAACATCCCTCTTGAACAAAATCACACCATCAATGAATAACAACATTTATGTAGCAACACACACATCCTCAATTGGATGCTACAGCTATTTCTTAAACACATCCCTTATTCTTTGTCCATATCAAGTTTAGGTTATTAGGTATGCATCGATACATTATGTTGTTCTCTAAGACCCTTTTGCAGACCACTTTAATAGATTGCGTAATTGTTTAGGATATTTTGTTGCCTGAGCATGGTAGATTTTTTTGCTTATTAGTGTGTTTGGAAAAATAAATTGGATTGTAAGCATGTTTGTCTTTGTATCTTATTGTCTTTTATTAGAATTACAAATGATGAAATCTATGTGTTAATATTGATCCTCTTCCTAATTCTTAAAGGGTGCTAGCTCAATGGAAGAGTACCTTTTTTTACAAGTAGGAGATTGGTGGTTCGATTCCTCCATGCCCTAATGATATTGCAATGTATTTCTAAAGACAAAAAATGTAGTAGTGCAAGATGGATGCAATATTAAACGCAATACTAAATGCAAAACATGATGTAAAAGTGGACGTCACACCAAACACAAAAGTGGATGCAAAATCCGACCTTAGGACAGACGCAAATGTGGACACAAAAATGGATGTCACACTAAACACAAAATTGGATGCAAAAAGAGACGCAACACTAGACACAATTAATGACTCAAAACTAGATGTAATAATAGGTCCAAAACTAGACCCAACAATAGATGAAAAAATGGATTCCTAACTAGACTAAAATTGGACATTAAATTGAGCACAAAATATGGTGTATCGATGGACATAAAACTAGGTGTAACACCAGGTGCAAAATTGGAAGCAAAATTTGGCGCAAACAAAAACTTAAAATGAGACACAATTTTAGATGCAAGACAGGACAAAAAAATGGATGTAAAACTAGACGTAATATTGAATGCAATATGGGATGAAACATTGGACACACAACTAGATGAAATATTATATACAAAAATGGTCGCAAAACTAGGGGCAACACTAGGCGCAACACTGGGTGCGAAATTGGGCTCAAACATAGATGCAAAAAAATACATCAACCGGGATGCAACACTAGGTGCAAACCTAGATGCAAAATATGTTGTAAAATGAGATGAAACATTTGGCACAAACATAGATACAAAAAAAGACATAAAACAAGATACAAAATTAGATGCAAATGGGGATGCAACATCATAAGTAAATTTGGATGCAAAACTAGATGCAATATTGGGCCTAAAATTGGATGCAAACCTAGATGCAGAATTGGACACATAATTTTATGTAAAACATGGTGCAAAATTGGGTGCAAGACTCGATGAAAAACTAGGAGAAAAATAAGACGCAACATTGGATGAAAAAATGAGCGTGAAACTGGGTGCAAACAAGGATGTAACAAAGTACGCAAAAAAAGATGCAATAGAGGTTGAAAAATTGGGCGCAGATAAAGGCGTAACATTAGATGCAAAAAATCGGGCACAAAAATGGACGCAAAAATGGATGTTAAAAAGGACGAAAAAAAAGATGCAATAGACAGCGTTTTATGAAAATGTACAATAGCGCTAGGTTTAGCACCGTATTGTTCACCACAATTGGGAAAACATTACACTAAAATCCGGTGCTAAATTCGACGCTAAATCCAGTTTTTGTTGTAGTGCTTGCTGCTATGCAATTTTAAAGATATAATATATCATTCCAAAAATGTGCATTTTGGAGTAACTAGATAATTCCAAGAATAAGAGAACCTAAGGACAAAAACCTATATAATCTCAATAAAAGTGCTAACCTACATAACAAATAACTTATTGTATTCTTCACACAATTATGCCATTAATACGAGTGATTTTCTATTGTGGATTATAGAACATAAAATAAACATTGTAAAATCCAAACTTTGTCATATAGATGGAATTTGGTTGTGTCCTTGCTTCCACATTATTCTATTGGAAGACAAAAGGAACGTGGCTAGGATAATTTTGCTCATAATAGATTAGTGTAAGATGATATCTTCTTGTTTACAACCTTGTAACTTGGAAATATTTAGAATATATCATATTCTAGTGGCCCCACCATATGGAGTGTCACCAATCTTATCTGTATTGTTTGTCTCAAAAACATCTTCTTTAATAAGAATAATTATATGCACATTTCATCACGCTTAGTAGAAGATTCAGGGTCCTATTTTAAGGGATTGATTTAAACTTTCCATATAGACTTATCAAATCATTGAACCATTCTTTTGTATATAGTTCTATTTGGCATTAATCCAGGTGCTATACCTAGCTCTATACTTGGCGCTATAATGGGTGTTTTCCAGGTGCAATTCTTAACTATATTCCTAGATCTATACCTGGTGCTATGATTGGCCCTTTTCCTAGGAAAATTCTTTGCACAATACCTTCTAAAATTTCTATCACAATTTCTCATGCTATTTCTAAATCTATACCTAGCACTATGCTTGGTGTAATTCCTAGCACAATTCGTTCTGAAATTTCTTGTTATTTTCTTAGCATAAATTTTGGTGCTAATGTTGGTAATATATCTGATGTTATGTCATACTTTTTACGAAAAAATTTCCTAGCTCTAAACCTAGTGCAATTCCTAGCACATTTCCTTTTGAATTTTCTAGTGTTATTCCAAGCATTATACCTGCCTCTATACCTAGCGCTACGTTGGATGTTTTCTAGGTGCAATTCTTGGATCTATACTTGGCCTTATGCCATATGTATTTCCTGATGAAATTCATAGAGAAATTCCTAGTGCTAACCCTGGATCAATATAAGGTGCTATGCTTGGTGCTACGTTGGATGTTTTCTAGGTGCAATTCTTGGATCTATACTTGGCCTTATGCCGTATGTATTTCCTGATGAAATTCATAGAGAAATTCCTAATGCTAACCCTGGATCAATATAAGGTGCTATGCTTGGTGCTATTCTGGACATTTTTTTTGGAGGCTATTCTAGGCTTTATATGGGATGCTATTTTGGACATTAGTTAGGATGCTAAATTCCTGTCATTATTCCAGATGATATACCTAGCTCTATACTAGCCACTGTGTTGGATGTTTTCTAGGTGCAATTCCTGGCTCTATACTTGGCACCATGTCAGATATTTTTCCTGACAACATTCATGGCACAATTCTTGGCGCTAACCGTGGCTCAATATATGGTGCTATTCTGGGAATTTTTTTGGAGGCTATTCTTGGCGTTATATGGGATGCTATTTTGGAGGTTAATTGGGACACTAATATGGACGCAAATTGTGATGCCAAACATTGTAAGAATGGTCAAAGTTCCCATAATACTAAAATACGGTTGCATATTTAGTATATGAAAAGTGTATGTACAATACAACACAAATTATCATGTTTGACATGCTTATTTATCAAGAACATGGTATCTAAGAGTCAAAACCCACAATCAACATCTCAATCCTATTTAAATTAAAGAGATATAAACTTAATGGTGCTCATAAGTTCCTTTGCTTGATATTTTATAAGGATCACCATGGAAACTTCATCTAATAACATGACTAAAATGCATGCAAAAACCATCCTTATTGGGTGGATCAATGATACCGAACAATAACAATCTTGGTTATAAGAATTATTTCTAATTGTTTGGAAATGCATCATTTGTATTATATATCCATGTTAGGAATTTTAATGTATTATGCCCAAAAACGTTTTAATGATACATGTGTAGTTTTTATGGTCACATCCCTTATAAACAAAAATAAAGTTAGTGAAAATTGAGAAATCAAGACTAAGATAAAATTGATAAAAATAAAGTTACCGAAACATGAGAAATGACCCATTCGTTATATCAACAAGACTAAGAGAAAATTGATTCATGGGGTAATTGGACATGTCTAATTGTATGGACTAAGAGGTGGGATAACTATGTAAATATCAACATGTTTTGATACAAGAGAAAAACATTGTTAACACAGTTTCATTGAAAACCAAATACATCACAAGGTTGGATGTTTTAACCCCTATTTCATTAAATATGGATTAATAAGGTGGAATATAGACTAATAAACAACGAATTTTAATTTTAAAAGTGTCAATATTAGTCTTTCAAAAGTGAAAACTTGGTTTCGAAAGAGGAAATATTGGTTTTGAAAAGTGTGTTTTTCAATTCTAAGAGTTGAAGTTCAAACCCCAAAAGTGTTATTTTCAATTTGAAAACTATGATTTTCAATTCTAGAAGTGCGATCTTTTATTTCAAGTCTCCATTTTTCAATTCTAATAGTGTGACTTCTTATTACAAAGCTTTGATTTTTTATTCCAAAACTATGATTTTAATTCCAAAACTGTGAATTTTGAAATACCAAAGTGTCAATTTTGATTTCAAATGTGTGAATTTCGGATCCTAAAAGTGTCAATAGCTAATTTCAATGTTTTGGCATTTTTTCCTTAATGTATATAATATCAAAATTCAAGATTAATGTACAATTGTGTTGTTAGGGAAAGTGTTCCTATGGCTAGGGTGATGCCACCAACATACTAGGGTTGAAAGATAGACATATAAAGCTATGCCAAGTACAATAATTAAACAAAAAGATTAAGGGTTCAAGAGAGTGTGTGACTTACAAATAGAAGGTTGATCCAAGCCTCTCCTTAAGTCCTCCTCTTGCTCTCCAATCAAGGAACTTTAAAAACCACTTCAAGACCTTCCTCAAACCAATTTTTTTTAGACAAAAACAGTTAGAGTTGTATCAATCGCTTTCTGGTTAACCAGAACCTGTAGTGTACAAAATTGAAGAGGGCTGATGACCTCTAACAGTGCTGTCAGCCTTCTTATGAATTATGACTATCTTGGAAGATAAATCCCACTTGCTTCTAGAACTTTTTCGAGAGAAAGATAAAATTTGCTTACGAGAGTAAACTCTCACAAACTATGAGCAGAGAAGAATGCAGAAGAAAAACATTAATCGGGAGGGGAGGAAGAATGCCCCTTAATAAAAGAGTCTAACCACTTTTGAGATCTCAAAAAGATGTTTAAGGATGCTTCCTTTTCCCTACGTTCTTTGTTGGAATTTTGCCCTCTGGTGAAGGGGGGAGAGGGGGCAGAGAAGTCTTCAGGGTCGGAGCTTCCTTCTGACCCAGCGGAAGGAACTAAGGAAGTTAGTCCTGCTTGTACTGAGGTCTCTTGATCTAATGCTCGAGCATCTCTCTTGGAGCCTGAAGGAAGGCTTGGAGAATCTTATTTCATGGATGGGGTAGTGATAACTGTTGTCGAGGGGGCGGAAGGGCCTAGGGGGGTCTCGCCTCGCACCAGATCTTCTGCTGCTTCACACTCCTGTGCTTCTACTTCCTTCAAAACTTCAAATCTGTTTTTGCTTTCCAGTGGAGGAGAGAATTCTGTGGAAGGATCTTGAGGAGGTTCATTTTGTTGTTGAGGCTCTGTTCTCCAGGGGGGGGGCATGACGTCGATTAGTGACCATCTAGAACTCTGCTTCTTTAGTTGCTTGTGGAACATTTGATTTCTGAGATTCGAAAAGCTTGGGGCAGCTTTTGGAAAAGTGACCATAGACATGGAAAAAGCTGCATTTGAATGGGATCTTCTCATAATCCAGCTCTTGGATGTGGCTCCATTCTCCTAATGTTAGCTTTAGGGCCTCCGAGAGCCCTTTTTCAAGATTTACCTCCATGCAAATACGGGCACATGTAAATTGGCTCCCTTTTGGATCTGCACTATCTAGGTAGCGCCCTGGCTTATTACCAATATCTGTGAGAGAGTTTTTCCCCCAAAGATGAAGTGGGATATGAGGCAGTCTTACCCAGAATGGAGCAGGTGTGATCTCTGCTTTTGGGTTAAAACCCAGAGTCCATGGGGCTAATAACAACCCTCTCGAGCCCATGAAGAACGTACCTGATCAAAAAACAAGATCACATTCTTCTTTATTCAGAAAGAGAAAAAGAAAATAACCCCTACCAGCTGTAGAGAGAAAGACCTGTCCTTGCACAATAGGATTCCAGTGCTCAGCATTCCAAAGCTCTATCACCTTAGGGCTTGGCCATAGCCCTGTAAATTTGTCGATGAGGGCTCTCTCTAAGAGAATGATTGCTTTCTGGAAAGGATCCGAAGGAGAGAGTTCCAAAGATGGGATATCATCAATCTTTTTCACGAACTTGGAGGGGGGAAAAGAGGCAGTCTGAGGAGTAGTTGCATGAACAAGATCCTTAAAGGCTAGAATTTGGGCTTCGATCTCCATAACGAGCACACTCAACAAAGCGGATCTGGAAGCCACTGTGCAGATGAGCGAGACGCACCCAGCACAATGGATCCAGCAAGAGCAGACACCTTCGACGTAGGACGACGACTAGGGAAACCCTAGCCACGCATCAGAGAGCAATCCATCGTCCAGTCCATCTTCGATTTAAAAAGATCTCCTCAAACCAATTTTATTACATATAAAATATTGAAATTCAAAAGAACATAAAACATTGATCTCATAAACATCAATAAGTAAAAAAAATGAGATATGCATATACACATTCATATGGAAAGGGAAGAATGTCTAGTATTTTATTAAAGAATGAAGCAAGTACATAATACCTTCCTTTAATCAAAGCACCTCATGAAACTATGATTTTAATTCCAAAAATGTGAATTTTGAAATACCAAAGTGTCAATTTTGATTTCAAATGTGTGAATTTTGATCCAAGTGACAATAGATAATTTCTACAAAGTTTATTTAGATTTAAATATTTTGAAATTTTTTAATGTATATAATATCAAAATCCATGATTAATGTACAATTGTGGTGTTAGGGAAAGTGTTCCTATGTCTAAGGTGCAACCACCAACATACTAGGGTTGAAAGAAAGACATATAAAGCTCTGAAATTACAATAATTAAGCAAAAAGGTTAAGGGTTCAAGAGAATGTGTTCCTTAAAAATAGAAGGTTGATCCAAGCTTCTCCTCAAGTCCTCCTCTTAATATCCAATCAAGAAACATGAAAAACCACTTCAATACCTTCCTCAAACCAATTTGATTACATATAAAAGATTGATATTCAAAAGAACATAAAACATTGATCTCATAAACATCAATACATAATAAAAACTAAGATATGCATATACAAAGTGATCTGGAAAGGGAACAATGTCTAGTATTTTATTAAAGAATGAAGCAAGTACATAATACCTTGATTTAATCAAGGCACCTCATGAAGCTATGATTTTAATTTAAAAAATGTGAATTTTGAAATTCCAAAGTGTCAATTTTGATTTCAAATGTGTGAATTTTGATCCTAAAAGTGTCAATAGCTGGTTTCTAGAATGTTTATTTAGATTTCAATGTTTTGACATTTTTTCTTAATATATATAATATCAAAATCCAATATTAATGTACAATTGTGTTGTTAGGGAAAGTGTTCATATGGCTAGGGTGAGACCACCAACATACTAGGGTTGAAAGACACACATATAAAACTATGCAAGTACAATAATTAAGCAAAAAGGTTAAGGGTTCAATAGAGTGTGTACCTTACAAATAGAAGGTTGATACAAGCCTCTCCTTAAGTCCTCCTCTTTCTCTCCAATTAAGGAACCTGGAAAACCACTTCAAGAGCTTCCTCAAACCAATTTGATTACATATAAAAGATTGATATTCAAAAGAATGTAAAACATTGATCTCATAAACATAAACAAGTAATCAAAGCTAAGATATGCATATACACAATGATTTGGAAATGGAAGAATGTCTAGTCTTTTATTAAAGAATGAAGCAAGTACTTAAGACCTTCCTTTGATCAAGACACCTCATGAAACCTTGAATTTTCGTTCTCATCCTTCTCTCCTCCAATAATCCCAACCTCCAAGCAATGGATCAAGCTTAGATAGCAACCAGGGCATAAGTGAGGGGTGTGAGTCGAAAAATTTCAAATAACTATATGTACCTAGAAACCAAGGCATAACTATATATGAAATTCAATTAAAAAACTAAACAATATGTATATAATTTACATACGAGTCTGCTCATGATGTGTGGAGGGTGTTGCTACAAAAAATCATCTTGGAGATCATGATAGGTAGAGGGAAGAACCTTACTTTAGAGAATGATTTGTATGCAACAATGGAGAAAAATCATATATATGTCATTCTTTGGATAAAATGATGTTCTCATGTTCTCATGATGTTCTAACGATGGTGACAACGATGATTAGGATGATGAAAGGAAGGATTAGGATGGTGTTAGTACATTATAATGTTGCCATGATGATGTATCTTATGTAGGACAAAACCTATATCATAAGAACTAAAAAGAGTTTCTATGCATATAGGGTCAAGAGCAATGTGTTGAACTATTAATAATGACCATTTCAAATGGATACATTAGTTTCAACTCTATCCATTTCCATACCTTGGAATTTATGCACACAAAGGTTACATGCTATAGGAAATTGAACCTACATCCTAGTAACCACCACTTAATTACCTTATGTTCTCCCTACTCAACAAGTCCTAAAACTTGTGCTTTTTCAAAGCAATATTCTAAGTGATCAATTAGTTGTGTTTACATTTGGTACTTGTGTATTGTTGAGTGACCAATTCACTATAGCTAGCGTAATGTCTATATTGGCCACCTTCAATATACTTGAAGATCCTCTTGGAAACTTCTGATATTTAGTATCCATAATTGCATAGATCAAAGTGTATTTGGGATGACTCTCATTAGAGTTTCCTAATGACGCAACTATTTCAAATACATAGAGTTTATTAGAGTTTGAAATATAAATTTAGTTGAATAGGGTCCTTTATGACACTAATACATTTGGGTGGAATTTTCCACGAAATACTTCCACGTTTTGAACATTCGTGGATTAATACTTCATTTTTTTATCATGGCAGAAAAACTGTGGCAATATCGATGTTTTTAATTTTCAACAAACTTTCATCTCTATATCAATGTTATATGGCTATCTTTTCACACCTGTGAAACCAATTCCATCTTTCAAAGGTTGTTTACGTGCGGGTCAAGTTGTAATGGCATTAATAATTATCCTTGCTAAGTTAGAGCATGCTTCTCTTTTTGCTAAAGCTTCACAACTCTACTCAGATTTAAAATTTTATTTTTTGTTACAAATTTGTTGGGTCTGGGTGAAGGGGTACCCTGACTAAAAGGAGTGCTTTATTTATAAAAATGATCAACAAGCTACATTAGCTGCCTCCTAGTCCCTATTTGACAAGTACACAAAGTGTCTGTGGAGTCTCCAGGCTAAAAAATCAATCCTTCCATTGTTGAAACCGTAATGTGAGAATTTGCATGGAATTGTCCATCCATTGTACCGCCTGACTCATGCATTTTCAGCACATTTGATATAGTTGCGATTGATTGAGTGCGGATTGAGCCCAGATTTCTTTATCAACAATATCCCATTTGAGGAAATTTGGGGTCTAAAATGGGCCTTATAAGAAAACACGCCAACAATAAATTTTGTGAGTTGGAATTCAAGAATGAATAGAATTTCAATAAAATGAGTCAACCATAATGGTTGAATTGACATATTTGTCATAAAAGAAAACTACTTTTTTTGTTCGTATTTTTTACATATCTCCCTGTGTTTTTACTCAAATTCCGAGCGGGAGAGCTCATTGGATGTGGAATTTAATTATGCATCCAACAAGTACCCACACTGCATACTTTTGATAGACCCTGCTACCCCAAAAATAAGAAATACCTAAAAAATGTGATGATGACATCATCATCACGCTTTTTCATGTATTTCTTATTTTTAGGGTAGCGGGGTCCATCAAAAGTATGCAGTGTGGGTACTCGTTGGATGTGGAATTAAATTTCACATCCAACGAGCTCTCCCACTCAGAATTAGAGTAAAACCATAGGGATATATGTCAAAAATACGAACAAAAAAGTAGTTTTTTTCATTCTTCCTCCAAAATTAATAACTATTATTTTATTATTTTCCTTAGGAGGACCATTTTAGACCTCAAATTTCCTCTAATGAAAACTAGAGAGATCAGTCATACTTTGCAACAATCGTCTAGCCGTAAATTCATAAAAGGTAAGCATGCATCCTTTTTTGGGGGATACAAGCTAACATTGAGGCTCAAAATAACAGTTGTATTCTTTGGTTCATGTACCTTACGAATGAATTTAACAACCATACAACTCCCTCCTTTTATTTAAACTAGAGTAATTGCAACAAGAGGGTCCAGTCAACAATGATTCTAGACAATACATTTTTTTTATACATTCGATGCTCCACTAAGCTATTGTTTGTTGAAACAGTGTTAATCGCTTTCCACAATAGAAGGACAACTTTCATTTGGACCATTTGGGCCACCTAGTGTTCCAATGCCCAAACTACCAAAGTCTCCTTGTGAGTAAATCAAAGGCCACTGCACAACACTTGTTGGAATCAATGAAAACTTTAGTTTATTAGACATAATGCTCACTGAGAGGGGGGGGGGGGGGGTGAATCAGTGAGCTAAGGATTCAACTCAATTTAAACTTTTTCTACCAATCTTATATCATTATTTCACAATTGCTTCAACAACATATTTATCAAAGAGCAATATCAACTAGGCACATGCCATTCATCAATTAAACACATCACTATTAAGACATTGCATAAAGGACACATGATATAGTTTTGTAATATTTATATAAGTGGAGACTTCAATCTCCAATATGGGCTACAACCCATAAGATGGCACCACCCACCAGATTGGTTCAGTCAGCTACAACTGACTAGGATGCTACAACATCCAAACAAGCTTCGACTTGTCAAAAGACCAATAAGTCTTTCCCCAGCTCCACCCAACATCCCTATACAAATTTCAGATTACAAATTACAATTGATACATCAAACTCTTCCAAAGTTTTCCACAGGCACACACATCAAAAATACCAATCAGCAAGTCTTCATTATGTACTTACCAAGTCATTCAACATACAACATACTGCAGCCTTGTCTCAACCCTCTCCATACAAAATTAGTATCTTGTCTTCAGTAATGTCTCCAGATCAACATATAGGCTTGCAAACTGTTTAAGTGTTACAAAAAAAAATTTAACTTGTAAAAATAATTTTCTTCTACTTTGGCAGATTGATTTCTCCCTCATCTGATCACCATAAGGAAACCTACAAGCATGGATAGATAGAAATTTCAACAATGAACAAGACTATATCACAAGATAAATATGTTGATACACACAAAACCTCTAGCAAGCATTTCAAAATAGGTTCTCAACCTCTTTTGAACATCAAAACACATTTCTTCCCATTTTGGCAGACTCCTATTTCACACGTGTGAACACTCTATGGAGACTTGAAGTCATGAGAAGATGAACAAATTACCAAAGAATAGATCCATGACATTTGATAAATTTACTTGCACAAAGACAACCCTTGGATGGAATTTCCAACTTACCTCTCAAACTCTTGTTTTTAACACTTGGTCAATTTTCTTTTGTTCTCACTATGCAAAATATTATTTTTCCTATTTTTGGCAGATTGATATTTTGCATATGAGACCATGATAAGACAACCTGAAGGTATGGATGGATAGTCAGTTCACCAAGGAACATGCCTATTCTACCTGATGAATTTTATCATCAAAATAAACCCTCCTTGCGGGAATTTCAAAATGCCTTTTCAATTTCCTGAATCTAACACTTAACAAAATTTCTTGTGTT
Organism: Pseudotsuga menziesii; assembly: GCA_001517045.1. NCBI lineage: Eukaryota > Viridiplantae > Streptophyta > Pinopsida > Pinales > Pinaceae > Pseudotsuga > Pseudotsuga menziesii. Next base: position 52,876 of record LPNX010226865.1, read on the forward strand.
CTTAAAATGCAAAATAATATTTTTCTTACTTTTGGAAGATTTATATCTTTTTCATAAAACACTCCATAGGATAACTGAGACCATGGTTATATGCACCCATCCACAAGCTATAGATTGACACTTTCATATTCTTTTTCACATCATCCTATGAGATAGGGCGGGCATTTCCCTGAGGTCATTGAGGCAGTTTTTCTAGTATTGGAATAGTGCAAAACAGGCTCAAAGTCTGTTTTGGCAAACCATTATCTTTGTCATAAAACATCTTCTTTGATAACTAAGACCATGGTGAGATAGCCTATTCAACAAGCTGTAGGATGATAGCTTCAAATCATTTTTATCCTACACCTATAAGGTACGGAGGGCATTTTCCCAAGGCCACATGAGCCAATTTTTCCAACACTTGGACAATTTTCTTAGTCTGGTCCAATTTGCCTAAAACACTATTTTTACAGGTTCATAACTTCTTCCTCAACTACTTCCAAGACAATCTGAAGACATGGTTAGGTAGGACAAATATCAATATACAAGACCCCCATATGGTGCGGGCATTTTCTTCAACACACAATTTGTGGCGGGAATTTTCTTAAGGCTACCTGAGCCAGTTTTCCAACACTTAGTCATTTTCTTGTTTTTCACCAAATTACCATATTTTTCCAAAATGATTGTCATCAATGACAATCCTATTCATCACAGTCTTCATGTTTTTCGTTATATAAACTCGTATATAATATACTTCATTTAGAAATATACTTATATCTAATGTATTTGACAAGTTACTGTTTGGTATGGTGTAGGTAAGACAATTACTTGTCACTACAAGGATTTTTCACTATGAATGAAAATGAAAGGAAGCTTGCTCAGTTTAGAGTGGCATTAGAGGCGAGGGGAGATGGAAAATGTTATTTCCCTTTCTCTGATTGTAGGGGCTTGCAAAGAAGAAGATTTTTAAGAACGACAGCTGAAAGACATTGTAGGGAGAAGGGGCACGCCGAAGGGGGTTATGAATATCGTCCCTTGGTAAGAGGTTATTCAATTTTTAATGTATTCTCTGTAATAGTCATCATGTCATTAACTTTAGTAAAATGTCTTATCATTTGATTATATGTTTTATACACACTAATTTTACTACGTTGTTTGTAAATATATAGACAATGCCCCCAAAATGTCCCCTTCCAGAGAGTTATTTTCCAAGTACTAGCAAAAATAATCATTTACAGGGTGACAAACATCTAGATCAAAATATTGAAGTTGATCAATTTCTTAATGATGATATGGATGGAGATAACGTTAGTGATACAAATCAGGAAGATGAGATACATAGATTGATCCAAGACACATTTGCTCCAATGGATGAGGAGAACCAGGATGATAGTCATGATGTTGATCCTCTACTCGAGAAGGCACGTCAACCTCTTTATGAAGGCTCAAAAGCAAATATTCTATCTGCTATATTGTTTTTAGTGAACTTAAAGGTTTTGAATGGTTTATCAAACACCTGTCTCACATAGATACTATGGTATGTAATTTGTTAATTATTTATGTCTGCATGTTCACATGTACATAAAGGGTTGACTTTTTCCCTATATTGCTATTGTTATCTAATTTGTAAAGCATGGATGCGATATTGATGATTAATATTGTTTACATTGACTTATTATTTTGAATTTTGTATATTGTTAGGTCAATTTCTATTACCAACATCAAATATTTTACCATGAACATATGGAGAGATATATGTGATTATGAAAGAATTTGGAATGGAGTATCAAGCTATTGATGCATGTCCTAATGACCATATCATATACTATGGACAATATGCATTAGAAAATGAATGCCCACAATTTCAAACAAGTAGGTATCGAACCGATAAAGTGACAAAAAAGGGGCCTCACAAAGTTCTTCATTATATTCCGATAATTCCACGTCTCCAGCGGTTGTTCAGGTGTCAAAGTATAGCACAGTTTATGGATTTCCATGCAAAGAACAGAAGTCAAGACGATGTTCTTCGAATTCCTGTAGATGGGTCTACATTTAGGTGCAACGAATAAAAGTGGCCAATTTTCAAATAAGAACCTCGTAATATTAAACTTTTGTTGGCAGCTGATGGTGTCAATCCATTTCGAGAGCTTCGTTCTACGTACTCAGTGTGGCCTGTTTTTGTTATAAACAATAACCTTTCTCCTTGGATTTCGGTCCAGAGAGAGCACACAATGTTGGCAATGATTGTTCCAGGTATTTAATTAATTCGTATTTTTTTACTTGAAAGTTTGATCACTAAATATTTCATTTCTTTGTTTCGTGCATGATAATTATGTCTTTTATTAATAACGACATATAACTAAATATAATTAATCATGTATGTCGAACAAAATAGGTAACTACCAGGTTAAATATATGAACGTATATATTGAGCCTCTTATCGATGAGTTGTTGAAGTTATGGGCTGACATCACTATGTATGACATCTCTAGACCAATAGGGAAAATACGATTTCAATTCCATGGAATACTTGGATGGACAATTCATGATGCTCCCGGGTTAACACATTTTTGTGGTATATTGTTACTTTCTTTTGTTCTTTAATATTATATATATCTATTGAAAATATCATGCATTATTTTAAATGGTAATTCTAATTTGCTACACGAATTCATATATCTTGTAGGTATTCAAACAAAGGGTAAATTTGCATGTCCATCTTGCAGTCCCAGGATAAAATATCATCATCCAAGGAGTTTAGCAAAGGAAGTGTTTGATGAGTATAGGTACTTTCTGCCTAAGAACCATAGTTATCAAACTACATACAAAGCAAAATTCAATGGTAAAGAAGAGAATGGAAAAAAACCACAAAGAATGAAACCTCACCTATGGAATTTGGAATATAATAGAAATCGTCAAGGTATGCCAAATTATTTATGTATTGTTGGAATATTGGTGAATACTTAGCCAAATTTATGAATATACAAAACAATATTTTTCCTACTTTGGTAGATTTATTTCTTGCACATGTGACCATCATAAGGAAAACTGAAAGCATGGGTGGATAACCACTTCAACAAGGAACAAATCTATGTCACCCTATGAATTTTATTAGCACAAGGACATTGTTCAGTATGGTTGTCATTGATGTCAAAGGAGGTCATTAATGACAAAATAAGTGTTGATATGGCATGTGTGATGAGGTTGAAAAACACATGTTGGTGTCCTAATGTCTCATGACGTCATTGTTCCGTTCTGGTAGTAGTTGGTAACGGTATGATAATTTGGGGATTTTGACTGTGTTGAAAAACTGCCCTAAAGTAGCTGCCTTATGAAAATGAACACCATAATTCATAAGAAGAAGAAAATTCCCACCATGACCTGCCATCCCATATTTTATTGAAATATCTATCTTACCATGGCTCTGGTTCTTAGAAAAAACCCTTGAAGAAGAAGATACAAGTCTCCCAAAAGAAGGATTTTTGGTCAAATTAGTCAGACTTGCTTTAGGGAAATGCCTACCATAATTTGTGGGTTGAAGAAAATGACCGCACCACATGGTCATCCTATAGGTGTATGTTTTTTCTACTTGAACATGTTCTCACATTGGTTTGATAATTATTGAGGAAGAAGATATGGATATGCCAAAATAGGGTTTCAGGCCATCTTACACCAAAGTTCAATAAAATGCCCACCTAGGGAAAATGAAGATGAGGCTGGGAGTGAAAAAACATAGCTGTGATCAATAAGGTGTAATACATAATCTAGTAGCATTAGTTCAGGTTTTGGGTGAAATGAAAAATCCACCTTAGGTTTTGGACAAATTGTCTAAGTATGGAATTATTGGTAAAATCTGCGTAAGTGGCCTCAAGGAAATGCACGCCACCTCTCATAGGATGATGAGAAAAATTATCTGAAAGTGATAGGATCTATTATGTTGGTCGATGCATCCAAACATGGTTTCATATTTCCCAAAGAGACTCTGAGGAAGAAGATATCAATCTGCCAAAAGTGCCTCTCACCTTCATTTGCACTATCCCAGTAAAATGCCCGCCAAGATTAGATGATGAGGTTGCAAGAGAGAAGATTGGCATGGTTAAGTCAGTATGATTTTCCTCACATTTTTGGGTGTCTCACTCTCCAATTTTGATTAAAAAAATAAAATCACCTTGGTGACTTGGGGCTTGAAGAGATTTGTCTAAGTGTCAATAAGCAGTTTGGAAGACCACTTTCAAATGCCTGCCAGATGTTGGGTGTATGTTAATAGGTTCATCAATTGGCATGGATTTGTTCTTTGTTGAAATGGCTATTCAGGCATACTTTCAGGCTGACTTACAATGGTCACATATGCAAAATATCAATCTGCCAAAGGTAGGAAAAATACTATTTTGCATATTGAGGAACACAAGAAAATTGCCTGAGTGTTGAGAACAAGATTTTGAGAGATTGTTTGGAAATTCCCACCAAGGGTTGTCCTTGTGAAAATAAATTTATCAAATGTCATGGATAAAAGGCCACTTGGACCAGTTTTCCAAAACTTAGCCATGCCCAAGAATTTCTCCAAGGTTTATCCTGAAACCCTATTTTGGCAGACTTATAACTTTCTCCTCAGAAAGGATTAAGGAAAACTGAGACCATGGCTAGATAGTCAGTTCAACAATATATAGCCTGATATGGTGGTGCAGGAATTCTATTCAAACCATGAATTGTGTCCGGCATTCTCTTATAGTAGTTTTGACTACTTTTTCATACTTAGTCAATTTCCAAAGTTTCACAAAGTTGCCATATTTTTCTAGAATGATGCCAGATTACAACACTAACTTCCTAATAGCACTAGAACACCATTATGTGTCTTTTCAGCCTCACCATACATGCCACATCATCATAGTTTCCATGTCATTACTTCCTTTTTCATTCCTTTGTCTTTCACTAAGTTTACCCTCCCATCATGTCTTTGGTTATCCTTTTGTTATGCACTGAACTCCTCTGACATCAATGACATTCACATTCAACTTGTGTCATATATTATATAAATCTTTGTTTTCTTTAGTGAATTATGTTCAGCGCGGTATGTACCTATATTGATTAATTAGTGTTAATTTTATTTTGTTAATTTTTCATGAATGTCGTTAAGGCCCGAATGGGCTTCCACGAGAAATGATAATTTACCCGATGCAATTCAGTAGGTTTCCATACTATGAGCACCTACAAATAGTTCATTTGTTTTATACAATGCATATCGGGAAGAACATGACAAAATTGTTATGGCGAACATTATATGGAAGGACTGACAAACAAAAAATTGGAAAGATTTGTAGTGATATCCAAGAAGCTAATCACGCATTACAAAGTGTGATCATTAATTCTAATGGTGATGGTCGTCAACAGAATATTAGTCTTCCTTGGTGCTTGAAAGAGCAACTGAGCAATATTGTAAAAGAGGTCATCAGAAAAATCCAGTTTCCGATGGGGTTTTCGTCTAACATAAAGAATATCTTAACGAAAAAAGGTGATTTTGGTGGGGTTAAAACAAATAATGGCATACATTCATTAAGGTAATTGTGAATTTTTAATATATTTTCTTATTGGTATGCATTATTTTATTAATTTTATTCTCTTATTTGGAAATAAATAATAATTATGTGTTTTTTGATACAATATGTTCTACCTTTATCTCTCCCACATGACTTTGACAACAACATAAAAAAAATTATTTATGTTCTTGGAAAATACATGAGGTAAGCAATTAATGTTTATATGGAAAATGTACTTGGTCCGTGATTTGTAGTGGAACTTATGGACATATTATGTTTTTCCCACAAATTTTATATATGGCTTGATATTATTTTATTGCATCATTTGTAGGTCGCTTTCCTCAAAATAAATTTATAAAGAAGATATAAGGTATTGGAAAAGAGAAATTCCCTGACTAATGTGTGAAATGCAACAGTATCTACCTCCGACATTTTTCAATGCACAAGAACACTACCTCATACACCAAGTTGAGGAGATTGAATTATGTGGACCGGTACACACAAGGTCGATGTGGATGGTGGAGAGGCAGTTGAAGTCATTGAAGGATCTTGTTAGACAAAGAGCACGTCCTGAGGGTTCTATGGTTGAGGGATATATGGTATATCAATGCATGGTGTATATTAGTGAATATCTACCTAAATTAGTAGAAAATACGAATGTGCCTCGCATTTGGCATCTCAACTCCATCAACAAATTTGAAGGGGAGGTCCTATTGGGAAAAGGTACAATGAGGACCATGAAAGGTAATTATTAGATTTTGTGGAATTAATATATCATGTATTTTTCCAATTTTATTTTATCATACTGATTTGTTATTTTTTTATTAATCCTCCATATTCAACTATATTAAACTATGCATGTAATGATATCTAATTAATGATAGTGAATTGTTATTTTTTCATATAGTTGCTCGAGTGTGGGATGCTTTACATTTATACATTGCTAACAACCTTGATTGGATAGAGCATTGGATAGAAGATTGTGAATAATGCTTCGGTAGGTTATCATGGGAAGGGGTCAATGAGATGATTAAAACAACTCATCATCATCGACATCAATTTCCTGATCTTACGTCGCAAAGGGAAGATGATTTAGCCTATGGTTTAAAAGATAAAAAGGAAACTAAATTGTTTACCCGCATTTTTCTAGTTACTTCCCAATTATTCAATGTATTTGGTTTGTTTGAGTTTTCAAATATATTTTCTAAGTCCTGTATGAGGTTTATTAATTCACAATGTATTTTTTACTTGTTGTCAATGTTGCAGTTGAAACATCACGAGGCTATGTGGTGTAATGGTCGTAAATTTCGTATCAAAATGTTGGATGATAAGATGAAAACCTTGGATTGTGGGATAACTACAGTGTTTAAGGTCACCAATATTTCCTCTAGAAGTGATAGACATCCAGAAGAAACTGAGAATAGGTACTACAGGCATTTGGAGGACATAATTGAGTGTGATTTTAATTCCTTTAAAATAGTTTTTTTGAGGTGAAGTGGTACAGGCTACGGATGCATGAACGTGATCCTGAAAGAACTATTATTGAGAATGATAATGGATTTACCATGGTTAATACAAGGGAATTTAAACCGGGTACAGAGCCCTATGTTCTTCCAAGTCAATGTAAGAAATTCTTTTACTCAGAGGTACTAGGTAAAGTAGGTTGGTCATACGTTGTTAGATACGATCCAAGAGGAAGACCAATAAAGTATAATCATGTAGATGATGAAGATAATCATGAAGAAGAAGATGCTGATGATGATTCAAATCAGGAGTAGGTGGATGCAGTCGATGTGTTCAATGAAGAAGTTGAATAGGTTAATCATCCAAATGTAGTAGACTATGATCTCATTGACGATGTAGATGACTATATTAGCGAAGATGCCATTGATGATGATGTTGATGTGAATGAGCCTTTCATGAATATGTATTCTGAACCAAATCTTGATACAAATGTTGAGTTGGATGAAGAAGAAGATCATGAATGATATTTAATTGTTGAAGAGTAGAGGCACATGTTTATATCTTTTATGTCATGATGATCTTACATGTTTTTATTTCCAAATGCCTTTTTTATATGTTTTTATTTCCAAAGTGCATACCCAAGCAAAGTGTTGATTTGTTGCTGAAAACCTCTTTGTGGGAAGAATTTGTGAGCCTAAAAATTAGTCTACAGGGAGAATTTATGAGCCTGAAATACAGTACGCATGCATCACCCCACCTCTGCTTCGAACATGGATAACCATGGCCGGACTTCAAATAGGGGTGTCCAGCATGATGAGCGCAGTTGAAATGCATGCATCCTCCTCTGCAACCCTAGTTGAAACACAATCGTCCACAGATGATAGGGTAACAGTAAAAAAATTCTAGGAGAAATATGATGCATGGAGAGATGCAAAGATGTGGCCACTAGGTATGGAAAATATCCTGAGAAAAGAAAAAGTTTTTGATTTTGTTTGGGGAATGTTTAGTTATGTTGATGAGGAGATAGATGAGGAAATTTCGAAATATGATGCTGGGAATACGGAACTCATAATTTTTGGGAAGCGGGTATACCTCGACCCTAATTTGGTTTCTCGAGCTACAAATATTCCACGCAGAGGGGGAGAGATTTTAAGCTCAAGGAAAACCCCCGGACAGGAGAAGAACCAGATGACTAGTAAAATTTGTGGGCAAGAAGTAAATGTTCCAAGGAATGGTTTAAAAATGCAATATGTCCCTCCCGAAATGGTTTAAATTTAGTTTCCCAGGCACACTTCAAAAATTATTGATTTATGTCGACCCCATGCTATTGAAACAAAGGTTGGTGATATCAACCAACATGGAAAAATATCTTTGCCAAAGCCACATGTTCATAAAACATACGTCAAGAAATGTAAAAGCAGGGAACATAATGAGGTTTTGCTATTACATTCTCCTCAGCAGAACAAAAGAATTAGTACAATATCTTGAGCACCATGGGGAATTACCATTATACCCTACTGAACAGAATGAGGAATCGCCAATACAAAGTCCTTAGCACCATGGAGAATTACGAGTACATTATCTTGATTTGGTCACAAATGATGAAATTCATGCTTCCATAACTTTGAAAGAGTTTAAGGGGCATGTAGATAGAGTTCATTGGGAGGAGGTGACAGGCAATGAAATGGAACAAACTACTTCTCACTTTTCCATTCCTCAAGACATTCTTGATAGAATTCCTCCTAAACAGTTTCCAATTGAGTATGATTGTTATTCCAAATCAGAATCAGGGGCTTCCACTATGCATTTAGACATTGCATCATATAAGTTTGATAGTAGGTACATGTTCATCCTATATGATAAAATGCAGCATTTCAAGGAACAAGCTTCCTATATATGCAATTGCGTAGAAGAGTGCTTGAGAAAAGATGATAATATTTTACAATGCCTAAAACAGATAGCAGTGTTGTAGATGATAGTTGTGGATAATCATTTTAGAGCGGACAGAATTTTAAAAGGGAAAGAAGAAATGGTTAAATTATTATTCAAAGAAGTATATAAACACACTAATGTTGCTGAAAAATAAATTCAGTCCATGAGGGTTTCATATGAAGAGGCTTTGGAAAACTCTAATGCTAAAGCGAGTGAACTGAAAGAAGAGTTGAAAAAAAGACCACCTATTCTCAATGTACCACTAGTGAGGATAAAAATGCGTCCTTTATAGGTAATGGAGAATAAAATTAAAGAATATCAATAGGTAGTACAAGAATTTCAGTTGAAGTTGAAAGAGTGGGAGGGAATCCATGGAAAAAAAGTTGGAGAATTAGAATCAATAATTTCCAATTTGAGAAAAAACATTTCTAGGAAAGATGATAAGCCAAAAGGAACAAGGTTAGCAAGGATCTTTGAAACTTTAAAACTTAAAAAACAAAGTAGAGGAAAAAAAATTTCCAGTGAAGATAAGGGTACCAAAGGAGACGATGGTAAGGGTAAGGGTAAGGGTAGAAGGAAAAATACACCTAGAGGTACAATGTCCTTAAAAGAGTGAAAGAAGTCCTTAGCAAGATGAGAGAAGATGCTACAAGAATGTTTCTCAACGAGCCTTGCACTAGGTGATTTGTATGGCTCATCACTCTTATGTAAAGAAATGAAAGAGAAGATAGTCGGGAAAGACGAAAAAATAAGGGAGCTGGAATCAAAACTCTTAGAAGGTAGAAAAGTTTAGCATTTGGGATGTGATATGGAAATTCAAACACTTAAATCCACAATTGCTGATTTGGAGAAGGAATTAAAAGCACCAGCTACTGTGATGAGTGCAATTCCCGTCCTTCCCAATGAGATAGAGTTGAGGGAAACAGAGAAGGAGAAATAAATACATAATCTGAAATGTGAATTGGCTAAAGTTAAAATTAGTTGAAGCATACCAGAGACAATTTGGAGGTCAAGGAAGAACAAGAATCAGCGAAGTGTAAGAAAAATTTGGAAATGTTGAACAAACTAATGGCAAAAAAAAATGTTTTGCTTGAAAATTTAAGAAGATTTTCACAGAGAGTTAAAGAGATTGAAAAGAAATCGCAATAAGTGCCTTGTACAACTCCGGTACAATTACAATCTTCTACGAAAGGAAAGAGAGACAATTCAGATTTGTCTTCTGGTCAAGTGGATGGATTCCAGCCATCTCTAAAACATGCTAGACATGTATAAATCAATGTATATATGCATTTATCGACAATTAATGAAAAAAAATATTTGTATGATGGAGTTTTGTATTTATCATCATATAAGATAACATTATAGATAATTCATCTTTAAATCCAATGTTTTCAGTGATCAATACGAGACTGCTTGTAGGTTGTGAAAGAAAGCATCAATCTCTTCGAAATAAATTAAATTTATGTATGTTAATTAAATAATAAACTCTATTTTGTTTATGTCTCTTATTTATTTCATCTTTTTTTAATTAACTGGTTGATCGATCTCTATTTAAATCTCTGGCTTGTGTGGGCATCTAAAAAACTTTTTGATTATATATTTTTAAGCTATGTGCGGGAAAACTCATAGGTTGTGTGAACATGATTTGTTTTCAACATGGAAGGTTAATTTTTCACTGATGTGACCTCCATAGGAAAACCTGAAACCATGACTAGATAACAGTTCAACAAGGAACAAATACATGTCATTTGATGAATTAATTGACACACACACATCATCTGCTAGGCATTTGAAATTAGCATTTTAAACTATAGATTTTCCACTTGGACAAAAATATAAAACCCTAAGTCAAAATGAGGGATTTAAAATTTCACAAACTCGTGAACCAATGATACTAGATGATGTAGTACATCCCATTTAGCACAACCAAACTGATTTCCCCTTCAGACTCATCTTCTTCTCAGTTGGGAGGTGTTGGAGGAGCTAGTTGGTGAGCCAACTAGTCGAACAACCGACTAATTAGAGATTAGGTCAGCCGCGTAAGGTCGTGTCGATTAACTGAACTGACATGTAGATATATGTAACTATTTGTAAATCATATATATTAGGCTGTTGAGCCAATTGAGAACTCAGTTTAGTTCTGTGTATGTATGGACCCTCATGATATAATATAATTTGTTATTCTACATCTATGTTCTTGTCTCTTGTGTCTGTTATGTCTGTATGATTCAATGTGTATTATTGGTAACCCTCTGTGATCTGTGAGATTACAGCATTGGTTCCGTTGCCGATAGTACATATCTGAGATGAATATAAGTAGATGATATTAGAATAGGAGATTAAAAACTGGTGGGATTGTAAGAAAGAAGAGAACGGTCTATAGCACTGGAAAGAGGAATGAATACTAGGGTGACATACCAGGAAAGAAATTAGCCAGAGTCGGTTCATGACCGACATGAAGAAGGTGTGGATGAAGAAGCATCACCCATGGAAGAAGACTTCTGGATAGATCAGTGTAAAGCTCTCCAAATAGAAGTTCCCCAAGAGATAAGACCTCTGTCTCCAATGAATCCTAGTACCAGGATGCAATCCATTATCGAAGAAGACCTAAGACTAAGAGCTGGTGAGTTTGGTATATGGAGCCGACTAGAAGATGAGGTAAATGATGATAATCATCTAGTGATTCGTCGACAAGAGGAAGGAAATTGGGTCATGCTTCAGGCATACCTTTCCAACCGAAGCATCCACTTACTTTACCCAACACATGAAGGAGCACCCCCCCTATTGAACACAACTTTGGAGAATACAGAACAACTGGACCTGCAAACAAATAAGTGCAGTTGGACATCGACAGGAGAAGTCGACCCGAACCGATTGCTTCTTGGATAAAAAATGACAAACAAAATGACCGATGGGAATGAAAGTTCTGTCAACAACAACTCTACACAATGAGACAAGCAAAACATCCCACTACCCCCACCACTGCCACCTCTTGGAGGAGACAGCGACAACGATTCCGACATGGGTCACCGATAAACACATATCCCTCTATACGAGGGTGACAAAGATCCTAGATGAAATTGGTTCCTCTGTGAGTCGAGATGGGAGGAAAATCAGGTTACAGCTGAACATCAACAGATGGCATAGTTCATCGGTGCCTTGAAAAAAATAGCACTACCGTGGTACATGACCTATATCGAGAGAACTCCCAAAGCATCTAAAGCAGAAATTAAAGTGCAATTCCTGTATTTATTTAAAACTCCAAACACAAAACATCTGGAAGCCAAAAAGTTGAAAACAATGCGTCAAAAGCCAGTAGAGTCTGTCCAAGAATATGAAAAACATTGGAAAGAACTCCTCAACCAACTGGATTATGTAATTGATGAACAACTATTAATTCAATGGTTCCTTGTAGGTCTATCATAGAAAATTCGGTGGCATATAAGCTTGGAGACGTTTAAAACGTATGAAGATGCGCTTACCAAAGCTCTACAAGTGGGGATGGATGAATATTTCCCATCATATCCCATGGATACTAGACTGGAAGAACAGCTAGAAATCATGTAGAAATCATTGAAAGAGCCGAACCTCAAGAATCAGGATGTATGGTGCACAAAATGCTAAATGGCCAGACATGCTAAAGATAACTGTCGACGAGACATAAGTCGACATGACGTTCGATTTGTTCAGACGAAGTGTTTCTGCGACATCTGCCAAGAACATGGAGAACATACAATGACAGATTGCCCGTATAACATGAAAAATGACAAAGCATCTTGGTGTGAAATCTGTGAAGTAAAAAGTCACACCACATCTGACTGCCACTTAAACTTAAAGAACTGAAAAAACTACCAAGCAGTCTACCAAACAAACGCAGTTGCACAAAACAACGATAACAACCAGCGAAGCAATGATCAAAATGAACCGAATAATCAAAGATATGAAGGATGTCAATATCAGCGCTAGTTTGACAACCATCATGGAGGATATGGAGGTCAAGGTCGATTCTCTCGAAATCACGACAATCGACCATGTCGTCCCATCCAGTGTTTTACATGCTATAAAGAAGGTCATCGATATGCAGACTGCCCATACAAGGACATAACCGATTTAAAATTTTGTACTAGCTGTGGAGTTGGTGATCACTCATCAGAGGATTTCCCTACTATGCTTGATAAAATCAATAAAAAGAAAAACGTTAATGTCTTGTCGTGCGTTCAAAAACATGATGTAATCAATACGAAGAACCTGCATATAGTAACCCGACAAGGGACAAAAATTGGGAGTGATAATCCATGCATAAGTAAAATAAAATAAAAGAACGATTATCCTAACCCAACTACACAAAAACAATTGTATAATGATGCAACAAATATATTTAAAAAATTTGCTAGACAAGAAGAAGCTGATAATAGTCGAAAAAGCACAGTTAAATAATTAATACGTTTAGTACAAGAGGATAAAGAGGTATCTCAATTCATTGAATTATTGTATAATATGAAGCATAATAATAATATAGAAAAACAAACAAAAAACATATGCAGTCTAAACCAAAAGGACTAAAGTTATGCCGACCCACTTATCGACCTAGAAATTGAAGGATACCATGTTCGACAAGTTGTACTTGAATTTGGCTCACAAGTAAACATTATGAATTGCGGCACTTGGGAACAATTGGGTATACCTAAACTATATGAGTTAGGAATATACCTCAAATTAGTCGACCAAGGTCTGATCGAACCTATCAGAGTTTGGAGAAATGTCGATACAACAATAAAAGGAATATCGACCAAAGTTGACTTTGAAATTACTGACCCTAAGGAAGGATCCAGTTCCTTCCCAGCTTTAGTAGGTCGACCTTGGGGAAGAAAAATGAAAGCATCAATATATTTAGATAAAGAAAGGATAAAACTAAAGGGAATGGACAGAAAGTTATAGTACCTGTCCGTCCATCCCAAGGAGAACCTTGGATAGAACCTATTGATGATGAAGTTGACATTCAACAATTATATCAAATACGAAATAATGAAGCCTACACATAACCCAATGTTTATGGAAAACTTCACTCAGGAAATCAAGATTTAGTAGAATACAACTCAGACGCGGAACTATATGATTGGGAAGTCAAAAAATACGCGACACAAGAAAGAGGTTGCTGGACCATTCAAACAGTGCAGACGAAACCAATCCAACAATGTTTCTTAGTTTTCATCATCCCAAAAATATTCGAAAAGAAAAGCAAGGAATACCCTACTTTAAAACCAACAAATATAAGTATCAAACAAATCCCAAGATACAAAGAAAGAGAATCACTAGTTATGCATATAGAACAAGTTTTTGAAAACATTGGTGAACATGGATGACTACAAAGCTTAGTAGAAACCTTCATAGGGCAACCTGCTAGATGGTGGGATACCCATCAATCAAGATTGCAGACATGGGCAACAACTTCGAATTACTTTGTAGAAAGATTCAGAGAAAAGAGGCTAACCAAAAAAGCACAAATACCTGTATTCATCCAAGGGTAGGACCCAAAAGAACACATAAGAACATGCGAAAAAGAGTGGAAAAGACTTGGGTATAAAGATGAACGTACATGGCCACACCTATTTCCATCGATGCTATCTGACTTACCAAACAAATGGTACAAAATGGAAGAATCACGGGGTGAAACATTTCAATGGCATGAACTTAGAGAGAACTTCATCAAAGACTTTAGCTTTATACCACAAGATGAAAAGTTAGTCGAAATTGCGAAAAAAATCGAAGCATTTATAGAATCGATCGGGAACAACACCCTAACACAAAATTATGATCGACCGAAAACAACATGGAATAACATACAAACCAAGACAATACCACAGTCGACAAGACTACAAATGGAAAATGAAAATTCAGAAGGGAAAATATTTCGATGGAAATCATACCATTCAGAAATAACAAAACCAATTTGCACAGTACTTAAAGTCGAGACAGCTGACAAAGAAGATACCGATCGAATGACTACAACAGACTTTCCTGCTACATTTTCATAGTTTAAAGAAGGGAGCCAACCAATTAATGAATCCAAAGCACCAGAATGGTTAGATGCCAAAGTGAAAACTAAAGAATTTGACATATCGAACGATGATCGACCAAAAATGGTAAAAATTGGTGATTACTGGAGTGAAGAACAAACAACTGAAATAGTGAACTTACTAAAATAATTCCAGGATGTATTCACTAGAGACTACAAAGACTTCAAAGGTCTAGTCCAAGAAATGGGCGAAATGAAGATCGACATTAAACCTGATGCCCGACCTGTAAAGAAGAGGCCATATAAATTAGGTCATAAATACAAAGAGATAGTCAAGAAAGAGATTGATAATATGCTTGCAGCAGGAATTATCTACCCTATTGACCAATTAGAATGGGCAAGTACAATGGTTGTAAAACCAAAGAAACATGACCTGACAAAGTTAAGGATCTATGTCGACTTCAGATAATTAAATAAGGTCACCTTAACAGACCCATTCCCAACACCCTATGCAGATGAAATCCTAAATGAAGTCGCAAGGCATGAGTGCTACTCATTTACAGATGGATTCTCAGGTTACAACCAAGTACCAATAGCCAAAGAAGACCAGAAAAAGACAACATTCGTATGTGAATTCGGCTCATTTTCCTACAGAGTTATGCCTTTTGGTCTAAAAATGCACCTGCAGTATTTTTAAGAATTATGGTCAAAACATTTCAAGAATATATCTACAAAACAATGGCAATATATTTTGATGATTGGACAATATACTCTATGTTAAAAGATCACTGCAAATGGCTAAGGCTCATGTTGGAATGATGCCGACAAATCCAGCTATCTTTGAACATAAGGAAATGCATATTCCTAACTCCTATAGGGATACTATTAGGACACATTGTATGCAAAGAAGGCATCAAGGTTGACTTTGCAAAAATAAAAAGTATCCTTGACTTAAAACCACCAATGAAACCAAAAAAAGTCAGGGTACTACTTGGTCATACAGGATATTACAGGAAATTTATGAGATACTACTCAGATATGACCTATCCATTGGAAGAACTATTAAGAGAAGATCAGGAGTTCAATTAGACAAAGGAATGTAACATATCATTTGAAACACTAAAAAGGAAGCTAGTCGAGCAACCCATCCTAAGGATCCTGAATTGGTTGATCAAATTTCATGTACACATCGACGTATCAGGCCTAGAAATAGGAGCGATCTTAACACAACCAGGGGACGACGAAATGGATTGCCCCATAGTTTACAGTAGCAGAAAACTAAGTAAGGCATAAAGAAACTATTCGACAACAGAGAGAGAAGCATTAGGAATGGTTTTTGCACTACAGAAGTATCGACATTACCTACTATCCAACCCTTTCATCTTTTATACTGAGCACCAAGCATTAAAATACCTTGTAAACAAACCCTTACACCATGGGAGAATTTGTCTATGGCTACTACTATTCCAAGAATTTGAATTTGAAGTCATTGTTAGACCAGGAAAATTAAATGTCAGGCCCGACCACTTGTCGTGAATCGACACAAGAGAGGATCCGACATGAGTCAAAGATGACCTACCAGATGCACACATATTTTGAATAGAAGCAGTCCCAACAGAGTTAGAGGAAATAGCTCAATTCTTAGAAAGTGGTCAAGAACCAGAGGGCATGAGCATGAAAAAGAAACAAATCTTAACTATGAAAGTTGCACCATATAGCCTCATAAATAGATTTTTATATAAAACGGGCCTTGATGACATCCTCAGATGATACGTATTAGAACACAAAAGAGATAATATCATGTACGAAGAACATTATGGACAAGCGGGAGGAAATTTTCAAGTAGACACAACTTCCAAGAAAATCCAACAGTCAGGGCTATGGTGGCCGACACTATACAGGGATTGTAAAAATTTTGTTATCCAATGCGACAGATGTGAACAAATGGGTCGACCTCTACCTAGTACAGAAATTCCATTGATATCAGTATACCCAATTTTTACATTTGAAATTTGGGCCATAGACTTCATAGGACCATTCTCGATACCAACAAAAAGAACAGGTGCAAGATACATAATAACCGCAGTAGAATATGTAACCAAGTGGGAAAAAGAAGAACCTGTCGACACATGTTCCAGTCAGATAGCTACTAAATTTATGTATGAAAATATAATTATCAGATTTGGATGCCCAATAACCCTAATAAGTGACCAAGGTTCACACTTTATTAACAAAACCATCAAAGCACTAACATACCGGTTCAAGATTGACCACCAACATAGTACAACTTATCACCCTCAGTAGAATGGAGAAATCGAGGCATTCAACAAAACATTAACAAGGTGTCTAAAAAAAATATGCAACACTGAAAAAGATGATTGGGATGAAAAGATTCCTGTAGTACTATGGGCTTACAGAACAACATACAAGCGTTCGACTGACCAAAGACCATTCCGACTAGTCTATGGCCAAGAAGCAGTTGTTCCACTACATTTTTGGTAGCAAACACCTATCATAGCAGATATTTTACATGTCGATGTCAAATAAAGTAGGAAGGACCGACTGATGCAATTAAGCAAGCTAGAAGAACACCGACTGCTCGCTTTGCAACATCAAGAAATCCAAAAATAGCAGCAGAAGTCTTGGAATGATTGCAATATCAAAAACAAAAATATGTCAGTAGGGAACCTTGCCTTACTATACAACAATCGAGTAAAAGGAAAACCCAAAAAGTTACATACATAATGGATGGGACCTTACGTTGTCGAAGAGATTCATGCCAATGGATCAGTCCGACTAAGGACATTACAAGGCATAATATTTCGGAAACTTGTTAATGGTGCCCAACTAAAATAGTACAAAAATTAAAACAAGTTCAAAAAAAAAGGAGACATACATATAATGTTCATAACTATCAGAAAAAAACTATAAAAATATAAAAAGCCTAAAAAACAACAAAACAGAACCAACACCCATAACCCAGGATGACAGGAAATTTCGAAAGATATAATAACCAACACTTCGACAACTGACACCAAACCCATTGACATACTTCCATTGACTATTCGCATGATCAACATTGACCGAGGACCTCGAAGGCCAAATCACTCCTTCATGACTACGGTCAGAAGGAGCGCCAAAATCAAATCGCAATAAACAAAAACTCCATAGACTGTGCTAGACCATCACATCTGCCATTAATACATCCATCGATAGAAACGTCACGCGCTCCACCTATAAATATCAGACCAAGAAAAGACCATTTACCGTATTTTGAAGAGATAGAGAAATTCAGCAGTCAGAAATTTGAGAGACGAGAACTGGTAAGAAAATTTGACTAAGAGACTGACGAGATGGCCCCGAAGCAAACCAAAGCTGCAGCTGCAAAAATAAAGGAACTACAATCAGTAGAAACCCCACTCATGAGACGATTACAAAACATCAATAACGCCAAGGTACAAGAAACCTTTTTGGTGAAAACTTGGCCGAAATCAAGGAATGGGCCTATGTTGACAAGAAACTGACACAAGAAGCAGAGAAGATAAACCACAACTCCATTATGAACTACATGAACACACCGTTCATGGTGATTTTTGGAGGAACAAAATAAACTGGTAAAATTCATTATCAGCTGATACCACAACAAAAAAATTTACTTCAACAGGCGAGTAGAAATCTCTGGTGAAGTCATATACAAGCTTACTTGTCTCTCAAACAAAGGAAACCTAGTCCCTATTGGTATAAAAGAAGGACTAGTAGAATGACTAACAGGACACCATCAGGAAAAAATTCAAAGGGGCTAATGATCAGTCAAATACAAGCCCGAACGCCACAAATCGTAGCCAAAATCATAGCAACAGGGTTCCCCCTATAGGACGAGGGAGTGACCTGAAGTTAGATATGTTAGAAGCGGTAGACATAATAGCAGAAATAGAAAAAGTGTATAGATGGGATCAATATATCGCCGACATGCTCAAATCTAAATGCGAGAAGTGTCAGGAGTCAGCCAGAATTATAAGGTTCCCATCTTTGATACTCTAGATAGTGATGTACCACTTGTGCCCAGTCAAGGATAAATAGTTCCAAGAACCAAAAAAATTCCACATGTGGAGGTTCAAGCCATTTGCGCAGAATGGAACATTGAAAGAATTAGCAAATGGTAAAGTACTATTGGAAAACTGGTTCCAAAACTTAAAAATCTAGATGACCAGATGGAGGGTGCCTTAGAACATCCAAAGAATTCTACCAAAAACAACTCATATTCAACTTGAGCTAGACCACACAACATTCTGGTATATGCAGGGAGCAAAAGCAAAAGCAAGAACTCTCGGCTATTACCCAATAGTCGAAGATATTTTCCAAGAGCAAGCTCAACAATCAAATACAAAATTATCAATACCAGCAAAGGCTAAAGAAGTAAACCTAAAAATTGAAGAACCACTAACTGACTAAGAGAAGGAAGAGGACTATGAACTATGATTACACATCAATACCTTTGTGTTGGAAGAGACACCAACAGACTACAATTAACAATAGTACCATCAACAACCCAAAGGGGAAGTACATAGATGGGGCATCAAGTGTCCAAACTAGCGGAGAAAAACATAAGTCCGATTTACCAACAGGAGGGAGGAGAAGGACTAGAGGAAGACACTGAATCTGACAACCCAAAATACGTTATAACCAAAGACAAAATCAAAAAGCTAGTAAGGGAAGTATCATCCGCAAGAAAAAATGAAACTCGGGCAAAAGGGAAGGGGAAGCACAAGCTTATCCTCTCAGAATGAGAAGATGAAGACGAACTAGTAGCTACGATCGTCGACATCATAGAAGACGCTGTAGCGAACAAAGTTCTGGTCGAGACGCAGTTCAAACGCTTTGTCGAAACAGGAGCAAAGCAAGGTCGACTAAAAAAGGTAAAAAGTACAAACACTTCAATGGTTGAAAACATTGTTGATTTAGTTACTACACCTCCACCCCCATATCCAACCCATATTACATAGGAAGACAATCCACAGATACCCACCATAACCCCAGTCGACATTTGTAAGAATGCTATGCCAGATACACTGAAAGAACGATTCGACCAGGACGGTGATTTCCAGGCATACATTGAAAAATTATTTGAACTACTCGCCTCTGTCCATAGGATTACCACCAAATGTCCACTAATTGAAGCTAGTGGATCAGGGCAGATCTTCCCTCAACAAATTGGACAAATACCCTAGAAACCAAGATCTGTGGGAATCATCAAGTCGACATTATTGAGGAACCCTGACAAGACATCTCAAATTGTCATAGGCCACACCTCATCCTTTATCCCTGTCGACATCCCATACCCTCCATTATCCAATGAGCCAGCAAGAGATGTGGAGGAAGATAACCTGGAAGATATCAGCCAGGTGATTGACAAACTATTCTCTGATGACCCAGATGATTCACCACCAGAATTTGAGGACCCAACATCGACCGATAATATCCCTACTGCACCAATTACACCTGACCATTCACCATCTCCACCACCACTTCCCAATCCAAAACCTCTAACAAACCTTGAACCATCTGTACCAAATCCTCCAGATACACATCCAGCTACAGATCCCACCCAATAAAGTCAACTAGAAGTTACACCGACCGTTGCATATCAGCAACCGGAAAACCAACCATAGGAGAATCCACCACTTGCAGATGCACAAGCACAACAGTAGATAGAACAACATAAACATAAAAGAAAAAGAGACAAAAAGAATAAGGAACACCATAAAGAATCACAGTTGACAATGGTCCACATTAAGCCAACTTGGATCGACTATTGCATTCGACACAACAAAGCTAAGAGACAGAGAGTTGGGACAACTCTTAGGAACTTTGGCCACTAAAGCAAAAACAAGAAGCCAGATCAGACGCAAGGAGCTTGACGACATTAAGAATGAACAAGTCAAATTCCTGTCAAAATGCAGAAACTTAGCTCAAACTATAATAGCAGGGACGATGGAAATCGGAACCGACAAGCCACTAGAAAAATCATATCAACTATTTGAGAGTGTGGTGGCAACCCTACAGGTAGACCTACAAAATACAAAAGAATATAAAAAAGAAGAGACATCTAGATTATTGATGCAATAGTACACAACATTCTCAGAAGCTTACAAAGTGCTGCAAGACCACTTAGAAGAATCTATCATTATAGAAGAGGTACTCTGTGACTGGCCTACTTATTATGGACAAGTATTTCAGTAGACCAGACAGACTCAAGAATAGATTCAAGCATTGGAAAGGAGAAAAAGCACTGAAGAAGCACTGAGAAATACAAAACAAGATCAAATCGTACTGGAGACGGCCAAACTACAGAGACTAGAAAGACAAGCACATCAGTGGGTACAACAAGCACTCCCAAGCTTGGATAAACTACATACGATCTGCCTGCAGATGAAAAGATTACTAGAAGCAGCAAAAGAAAAAGATAAATTCTTGGGATCCGACATGGAAAGAATACCAGACCTGCCCATCCAGGAGAATATGTCAACTTTATCAAGCATCACAACATTGACCATCGATATCTAGAAAGTACTACAAAGCTGGATAGAATTTCAACATCAACTAGACGTTACTGTGGAAGAAATCATTGAAGTGTGCATACAGAAACGACCAACCATCTAACTGCATAGCCCATGAAAACAAATAATAAAGTAACTATCTCAGACAATATAAATTTTGAGTACCTCCCCTATTTCTTCAGGACTAAGAAATATTTTGTTCCCGGGGGAGATGTTGGAGGAGCTAGTTAGTGAGCCGACTAGTCGAATAGTTGACTAATTAGAGATTAGGTCCATCGCGTAAGGTCGTGTCGGTTGACCAAACCGACAGGTAGTTATATGTAACTATTTGTAAATCATATATATTAGGTTGTTGAGCTAGTTGAGAACTCGGTTCAGTTCTGTGTATATATGGACCCTCATGATATAATATAATCTGTTATTCTACATCTATGTTCTTATCTCTTGTGTCTATTATGTCTGTATGATTCAATGTGTATTATTGGTAACCCTCTATGATCTGTGCGATTACAACAAGCAAAAATTTTACTAGACTTGAGCAAAACAAGCCAGAGGGCACTTTTGGCATACTGGTAACTTCATCTTCAGAGAGTTTTTGGAAAACATAATGATGTGGTTAGATGCACCAATCAACACTCTAGCTACCCATACCCTCAAAACAATTTAATCCATCAACTACTGGAAATGGTGGGAATTTTACTGAGGTCGCTTACGCATTCTTACCTGAATTTTTATCAAACCCCAGGTCAACGTGATGAGATTTTTATTTTCATCAAATTTGAGGTGTGAGACACCCAATCAGTAGAGACCAACATGGTGATTCCATCAGGACCACTTTCATCCTCTGAAGCTTCTTTGTCTCTCCTCGATGGGCATTTTCTTCTTCTAATGAACTATTGTGGACATTTTCATAACGTAGCTACTTTAGGGCAGTTTTTCATCACTTAGTCAAATTCCAAAAATTATCATACTCTTACAAACCACTATCAGAATGTAACAAAGACATCATGAGACATTAGGACACCATCATGTGTCTTTCCAACCTCATCACATCATGAGACTCATATTTTTGTCATTTGTCCATCACTAAGAAAACTGAAAGTATGGCTGGATAGTCGGTCCACTAAGAAAAAAGACCATTCCACCCTTAGAGTTAACTGAGACAACCCCAGCCTCTGAAGGGCATATAAAAATATCTTCTTAACTTCTTTTGAGCATCAAAACATATTTCTTCCTATTTTGGTAGAATCCTATTTCACATGTGTGACCACCCTATGGAGACCTAAAGTCATGAGCAGATGGAAAACTTACCAAAGAATGGATCCATTACAATTGATGAATTTACTTGCACAAAGACAGCCCTTGGCAGTCATTTCCAACTGACCTCTCAAACTCCTGTTCTTAACACTTGGTCATCTTTTCATACTTTTGAATATGCAAAAACGTTTTTCTTCTATTTTGGGAGATTTCAATTTTCCTCATGTGGTCACCATAAGAAAAACTAAGAACATGGAAAGACAGCCAATTCATCAAAGAACAACCCCATACCCTTAGTTAAATTTATCATCATCAGGAAAATCTCTGGCGTGCATTTCCGTGAACCCACTTAGGCAGTTTTGCTAGTACAGGAATAGTGCAAATATGGCTGGGAGGCACTTTTGGCAGGTTGACATCTTCCTCCTTAGAGACTCTATGGTGAGGAAAGTGACATGGTTGTATGCTCCATAAAACAATATAGAGACTTACATTCTCAATACATTTTTCACATCATCCTATGAGGCATGGTGGGCATTTCCTTAAGGCCACTTGGGCAAATTTAACACCAATTCAATTTCTCAATTTGGACTAATCTGCCTAAAATACCCTTTTGGTAGGTCCATAACTTTTCCTTCATCCAATTCCAACATAATCTGAAGACATGGTCAGGTAGGCTGAAGAACAATCTACAAGACCCCCATGTGTTGTGAGCATTTACTCAAACCCATAATTTAGGGCGGGAATCTTTCTGAGGCTACTTAGCCATTTTTGCATCCACCGGTGAAACACCCTATTTTGGCAGGCCTATATCTTTCTTCTAGAGAAAGATTAAAGAAAACTCAAATATGAATATGTATCCAAACCAACTAGACATAATATGATACCATGGTGCGGGCAGTCTTCTCAAACCATGAATTGTGGCAGGCATTCTCTTAAGGTTGCTAGGACCAATTTTGATTAAGGTTGTTGGGACCAATTCTTCCTTAAATATATGTTGTAGTTTGGTGAGGCAAGTGACATGGTTGTATGCTCCATACAACACTCTAGAGACTCACATTATCAATACATTTTTCACATCATCCTATGAGGCATGGCTGACGTTTCCTTGAGGCCACTTGGGCAGATTTAACACCAATTCCATACTCAGACAAATTTCTCAATTTGGTCTAATATGCCTAAAACACCCTTTTGGTAGGTCCATAACTGTTTCTTCATCCACTTCCAAGACAATATGAAGACATGGTCAGGTAGGCCGAAGACCAATCTACAAGACCCCCATGTGCTTCAGGCATTTAATTTAACCCATAATTTAGGGTGAGCATCTTTCTGAGGCTACTTAGCCATTTTTGCATCCACCGGTGAAACACCCTGTTTTGGTAGGCTTTTATCTTTCTCCTCAAGAAATATTAAAGAAAACTCAAATCATGAATAGGTATCCAAACCAACTAGCCATAGGAAGGTACCATGGTGCGAGCATCCTTCTCAAACCATGAATTGTGGCAGGCATTCTCTTAAGGCTGCTGGGACCAATTTTGACCAAGGCTGCTGGGACCAATTTTGACCAAGGTTGCTGGGACCAATTGTTCCTTAAATATATGTTGTAGTTTGCTAAGTCAAGTGACATGGTTGTATGCTCCAAAAAACACTCTAGAGGCTCACATTCTCAATACATTTTTCACATCATCCTATGAGGCATGGCGGGCATTTCCTTAAGGCCACTTGGGAAGATTTAACACCAATTCCTTAGACAAATTTCTCAATTTGGTCTAATATGCATAAAACACCCTTTTAGCAGGTCCATAACTATTTCTTCATCCACTTGCAAGACAATCTGAAGACATCATCAGGTAGGCCGAAGACTAATCTACAAGAGCCCCAAGTGCTGCAGGCATTTACTCTAACCCATATATTAGGGAGGGCATCTTTTTGAGGCTACTTAGCCATTTTTGCATCCACCGGTGAAACACCGTGTTTTTTCAGGCCTGTATATTTCTCCTTAAGAAATATTAAAGAAAAATCAAATCATGAATAGGTATCCAAACCAACTAGCCATAGGATGGTTCCATGGTGCGGGCATTCTTCTGAAACCATGAATTGTGGCAGGCATTGTCTTAAGGCTGTTGGGACCAATTTTGACTAAGGGCGGCTGGGACCAATTCTTCCTTAAATATATTTTGTAGTTTGGTGAGGAAAGTGAAATGGTTGTATGCTCCATACAACACTCTAGAGACTCACATTCTCAATACATTTTTCACATCATCCTATGAGGCATGGCAGAATTTTCCTTAAGGCCACTTGGGCAGATTTAACACCACTTCCATACTAGACAAATTTCTCAATTTGGTCTAATTTGCCTAAAACACCCTTTTGGAAGGTCCATAACTATTTCTTCATCCACTTCCAAGACAATATGAAAACATGGTCAGGTAGGTCGAAGACCAATATACAAGACCCCCATGTGATGCGGGAATTTACTCTAACCCATAATTTAGGCACGGGGACTTCACTTAGTGAACATCTCACGTAGCACATGTGATCATGGGATATTAAAGAATACCCTTAATTTCCAGAGATATTGACCCAAAATATTTTTGTTGAAACCCCCTCCCAATACTTAAAACCTCCTCCCCACCCCTTTTTATACCTCAATCCTTATAAACCACCCTACCCACCCCTACCTTAAACCCATCATCCCCCCAATACCTGCAATATATTGGTTCAATTTTTAATAATTTTAAAACCCACAATATGAACTAACGTGATAGGATATTTGTCAACAAGTGAAGCCCCCGTGAATTTAGGGCGAGCATTTTTCTGAGGCTACTTAGCCATTTTTGCATCCACTAGTGAAAAACCCTATTTTGCAGGCCTGTATCTTTCTCCTCAAGAAAGATTAAAGAAAAATCAAATCATGAATAGGTATCCAAACCAACTAGCTATAGTACAGTACCATGGTGTGGGCATTCTTCTCAAACCATGAATTGTGGCGGGCATTCTCTTAAGGTTGTTGGGACCATTTTTTACTAAGACTGCTGGGACCAATTTTGACCACTATTCTGAAAAGTTTCCTCATGGAAGGGTGGATTCTGTATAGTTGGGTGGTCTCATTTTTTTTTTCATGGAAACCTTGGTAATTTTGGGATGGCAACTCGAGGTAAACTCTATTGTTTTAGTTTTTCTTCAAGAGCTTTTTAACTTGGATATTTTAGGGTTTGGTCTAACTTGGGAATTTGCAAGTATGGTTGCTGCTGGAGCGACGGTTCATTTTTTTTCATGGGGTGGTGTCTATGCTATCTTTCTTCCACAACTACAGTTGGCTCAAGTAAGTGATTTTCATTTCCTTATGACAATTATAAATTGTAATGTGTAACCCTGATATATTTTCTTTGGCTTTTGTATTTTATGAATTTATCTATGAAAATGAGGGTTGTTGTTATGCATACCCAAGTTCTATTTTTCATCCTTACATCCATGTGATATACAATGAGTAATGATAATTGAATATATACATATCAACAACAACCACAAGCCCCATTATCATGATAAATATGAAGGAAACTCAATGTATGAAAATGGAAACCACTTGTAACTCAATAGGCATACAATAAGCTAATTGGTGTCTAATTCAAAAAGGGATCTCTCACTATTTACAGAGTTTTCATACGCAAGATATTCAATCAAAGACAAGTCAAAAGGTCATATTTCTGAATAGAACAAGTTTTTTTTTATAAAGTCTGGTGGGACGATCATGGAGGGGACCATTGGGCAATGGAGTAAACAATACGGTTTGAAATATGTTGCAAGAGGTAAGGAATCATGAAAGTTTACGGACAGAGGTGAGATAGTCATCCATCCTTCAATGTGGAGATATTTAGTAGGTGATTAGCAGATAGGACAAAACAATCCATCACGCAGAGCACCTAACCAGGGTGAATTCTGCATGACTTTAAAAGAAAATATTCGAAAACGCTTGAACAATGGGCCGAGAGCATACAAGAAGAATTCTGGAACATATACACTAATGCTCAAACATGAAAAGAAAATACAAACTAGAATGAAAAACAGGATAAACATTCACGTAAAGAAGTTACTTATTGAAGAAAAAGACAACACAGGAATCTCTGCCATGAAAGGATTATCATTCCTCTGCAATTTTATTCATATCTAGAAATATTGAAACGAGTTACAGTGGAAATCCTCTGCTCTTGAAAATTCCCAACCCTTCTCCCCTGTGTGGGGAGCAATTTATACTATCTCCGTCCCCAAGGCTAATCCTTGAAACAGGACATGAAACTGCTTACAGTCATAATCAACTACTAACAACTTAGAGCATGATACTACTACCATAGTTTACATATATTAAAACATACATTATATATGGAGCTAATGTGCATGCTCGATCTAGATGGCATCACGTCGCTTCTATTTCTGAGCTTGTAGGTCATGAAAATGATGTTAAGGATGCTTCTGATGAATCACTGCTAACTGGGATCAACCACTCGTATGTTTGTCGAATCACCAACGTGTCCTTCCCTGGGTGTGTGTTTCATGCTCAAAGTCACCTTTCTGCATGGTTTCCATACTAGAAAAGGATTTTATATCCTTCCCATGCTTTGCCTTTTCTACAACCTCCCTCTGTCCTAGTAATACTGTTGTATGAGGGGAGTTGGAGAAGGTCAGATTTATACTCCCCACCTCCCATGGCATAGGTTCTCCTACAGGTCATATAGTGGGGGGTTTCTTCCACCTCCTCACCACCTCAGAAAAAGTTGGCAAGTGGAGTTCACAAATGAGGAGATAAAAGTTTGGACACTAGCCACCCCAGCACGAGCATTCACTCCGGTTGGTTTCCACTGATCACGGTCACCATGTACTGGGACTTTGGAAGCTGTGATTTCTTCCAAGGTTTCTGGGGAGACACTCCCAGGACAGGAAAACCCAGGCACCGCACAGCCGGAGGTATCGCTATCCGAAAACATTCAAAGTGCTTCACATCCAGGCCCCGATGGTTGGTGCTTTCCTAGTGTGAAAAATCAGGGTGATAGATGAGCATGGAATCAAGCTCACCAACCATCAACACCCCGAGAATGACAAGCTTCTCATAGCATATCACCATTTCAACTCTTTCAAAATTCTCAGAATCTCTTAGTAGAATAACACTTCGAGCATTGTCACTAATTACTGATTCATCTTATGCATGTTAATTGGCTTGGGAAGGTGGTGTTTATATAGGGTGATGAAGATGAATATGGATATAGAGATGACTGGTCATCATAATGGCAGCACAAGTGGACATGTGGGTAGGGATCTCTATTTTCTACTGAGAATCCAGTCATGCCGCCTCCTTTGATGTTGCATTGTTGTCCACATGGATCATGGTGTTTGGACGTGACATTATTTTCCTTTTTGTTTACGCTAACGGTGGTGTTCGGAACGGTTTCAGCTAGCCGCATCCCTTTGCTAAGTGTAGAGGCCAGTTTCATCGCTTCAAAGATATGAACTTCATGATCTCCCATTGTTTTCTATGCAAGCCATGTGCCGAATCTCTGGAGTGAGGAAGGCTGGTGAATCGGTGATTCTTTGGACATGGTATTCATGTAAGGCGTGTCACAAATGGCTTCGAGGGATATTATTATTGGTCAGCTCATACATGAGGACATCCTTTCTGTACTAGACCTGAGCAGGACACCACCTTTACCAGGTTGAACGGCTCTAGAGTCACCATGGATAAAATTTGAAGGGCAGGTCTCATTTTACTTTGAAGGGCTGTGAGAAATTGAACCCTTCAATGTTGACATTTAAAAATAAATCATTCTTTTCATTTGAAAATTTATGTGTTATAAAAAATTCATTATTTATTAAAAACATTGTATAGAAAAAAAATGACAATAAGAAGAAATCCCAAGTGATTCAACATTTACATGGAATTAGTGAGGTAAACCATGTACATATGATTTATCACTTCCAGATTCTTTTTATGGGGATTAGTCAAGAGTTAGTATAGAGTAGGAGAGACTAAAATAAAGGTTGAGAATGAAGAACATGTAACGATGATGGAAGATGTGATTGGGAAAAAGCCCATTTAGAAAGAGATTGATGCACTTGTTTTGTTAATGTGAACATAGCCATAACCATTAGGAGTATTCGTTTTTTGTATTGCATGTTCTTTGGCCTATTTATTTTTTGAAGGGAAATGTTTGTTTCCTATTATGCTAAAGTGATTAGAGTAGTTGAGAACTACTTGCAACCTTCTCTGAATGCATAATATGAAATTAGGGGTGAAAGTAGGCTCATGGGGTACTAACTCTTATTTATGTCTAGAATTGTTTTGAGAAGAGCTCCACTATTAGAACTTCTATGTTACAAGGCCAAAATAGATCATGCATCAAATCCCTAACATTAATAACAAAAGCTAAAAATATGATCTTTGTCTAGTGCCAACATATTCACCTAAAACTAGTGTACTTATAACATTGTACATCCCTGGGAGATTTAAAATTGTTGATCCTTGTTGTGACCATTTGATCATTGCCATAACCAATGGTTTAAATAAACAACATAAAAGTAAAAAAATTAGAAGAATAACTTTTCCATGACATTTTACCTTACCTATTTTGAAATAAAATTTTCTACATGCTATTAAAAGCATTGTATTATTATCTTTCCAGCTAAATAAGTTTTTTAGGATCCACATTTCCATTAATGGCAAAAAAAACATTACAAATACCATCACACATCTAATTGATATGTTTGTCCCTAAGCATCGTCTTCACCAGAATAAACCTAAGTATTAGAAGACTTGAAAATTTATCTTTCAAACTTTAGTCTTGAGTCTACTAACATCTAGATGTCAAATGAGAGGGATTGATAGGGATTCTCATTTCTCTTTTCAAAACTCGGTGCATATAATTATTATTCAAACACATTAAAAAAAGTATCCTTCAAACTTCAATGTGGATCTTACTAGTATTTGGATCTCACACAAGAAGAAGTTTGAGAGGATTCCACACTTATCTTTTCAAATTTTCATCTTATATTTATGTGAAAATGTTAGACAAAAAAAAGGGACTATTATATACTATAATCTCTTTGTGAACCTTACAGATTCAAAAATGTTATTTTGATAAAAACCATAGTTACAATCTGATCTTCTCTTAAATTCTGGGTTGATAGGTTTGAGGAGTGGTATCCAAGGTAATTGTAGACTCCATTTGATATGTTGATATTACGAACCTTTATCAAGGTTCATCATCAAGACAATGAGTCAATTTGAGTAACGGATAAATATTTATTAATATATATTTAACAACACATTTCAGGAGAAAATTAGGAAATTGATAATGTTGACTATATAACTAAGACCAAACCCAAACCCTAAAAAATTTAAGCTAGATAATAAGGAAGTCTAAGTCGTGATTAAAAGAAACACCATAAATATAGAGACATGAGTCGATAAATCATGATTATTATTTTAGCTAATGAAATTCCATACATATATAAAGCGGTCTCTACTCTCCCGGTCCATGGAGAAGATAGTTTATTGAACTTAGATAAGGTACAAATCTGTCGGGTTGGTGAAAAATTCGGCCATTAGGTCGTTGATAAAATAATCCATTTGAATTTGTAAGGACCTTTGAATGGAGGATTGATTCTGCTCGAAAGCGTCTCTTTTGGTCAAGTGTGGTTTAACCTACCTAAAAGAAAAACCCCATAATGTAAACCTAATGCTTTCAGGTAGCAACTTTTTTAATCAACCCTAAATTCAACAACTATTTTTAGAATTGAATCATGTCCTCCCCAGATGCTCATTTCAAAGTGATCAAACAAAAGCCCCAATTTTAGGTGGATTATGGATAGTCTTTGACGTGTCCAGAGACTTTCAGAGATCATTCTTTGTTTCGAGGGCGCTCAGGGTGTATATCAAAGAGCCCACGGAAGGAAGAGGAGGAAGAAGAATATGACTCAATTCAAAAGGTGAGGCGAGTGAGGAGGGGAGACATAATAGGGGAGATCAACACTATCAACCTGCACAGCTTGATTTGGGGAGATCAATATCAACCGTCGATCTCTAAACTACCTTCATTGGGATCGCTCAACCTTGAGAACTTTAACATTCTGCTAAACCTTTTTCATCTGAACGAGTAAGCAAATTCTGATCGCAGAATGCTTCTCACCCGTTGATATACCCAACATCTTGTTCCGACCGTAGATCTTCACAGCCCCTACCACTTTCTGTGGATCAACCGTAGATGTTGATTAGGAAGAGGGAGATGACGATGATGATGATGATGCTAATGAAGATGATGATGATGAATATGATGATGATGATCAATGATGGTGGTGGTGATGACAACGAAAACAATGATGATGATGATGATGAGGGTGAGGATGAGGATGATGAGGATGAGGATGAGGATGATAAGGATGATGATGATGTCTAGGATGAGGATGATGAAGATGATTATCATGATTATCATGATCATGATTAGGATGAGGATGATGATGATGAGGATGATGATGATGATGATGATGATGAAGATGATGATGAATATGCTGATGAAGATGATGACGATGATGAAGATGTGCTGACAAGATCTTTACCTTGGTCTTCACTAAATTGTTCTGAGCTTTGCCAACATTACAATAGAATGGTTATGAGTGATTATTCACTCCTATAAAGAATGCACTTTATGGAACTACCAAAATGCTCAGTTTGGATCTTCCTCTTTTAAGACACCGGACTAGGTCCATAAGTCTTGATTCTTCATGTGCACAAATCTAAGAATAGGAGGCTTCACAGGGCCCAAAATGTTGTATTTGTTTCTTACTACTTCCTCGGATCATATTGAATTGTCATATTAGTCCTTGGAATGGGTGTTAGGAGCAATCCTTATTTTTTCACTCAACTGGCTGCTCCCCCTATCATGTAGACGTCTTCATTCATTGAGCTCCCCCTAAAATTGTGATGATCAATATGATGATGATGATGATGATGATGAAGATGATGATGATGATAATGAAAATGATGATGATGATGATGAAGATGATGATCATGATAATGGAGATGCTGATGAATTGGATGATGATGATGTTGATGATGAATATGATGATGAAGATGTAGATGCTGATGATGACGACGACAAATATGATGATGATGATCAATATGATGATGGTAATAATGAAGACATTAAGTGATTATGAAGATGATGATTATGATGATGATGATAAGGAAGATGACGATGATGAAGAGGATCATGATGATGATGATGACGATGACGATGATGATGATTATGAAGATGATGATGAATATATTGATGAAGATGATGAAGACGATGGTGATGATGATGACAAGGATGATGATGAGGATAATGATGATGATGATCATCGTCATTGTTGTCGTCATCACCATCATCTTCGCTATCTTCATCGTCATCATGATCGTCATCATCATCATGATCATGATCATCATCATCGTGTTCGTCCTTGAAGGGACTTATGTATAGGATCTCACTATAAGCAATGAAACCAATACAAATTATGATAAAATCCTAGTTAAATTAAATTAAACTACACTAAATTAAAAACATAGAGTTGTTTAACTATAATTAATTTAAAATGCAACAAAATATAAAATATGCAAATAAAAAAAACCCAAAATAAACTAAACAAAAGATAAATATGAAAAATAAACAAAACAAAAAATAGAAAATATGCAAATAATCAAACAAAAAATGTAGTATTCAAAAACACCCACGCACTAGTTCATTAGCATTAAAAAATGGAGACTCGCACAGTATCTGCTCCAGCTCCCATTTGGGGGTTTTCGATTTTGAACTTTCATAGAAGGATCTAGAACAGGCTATGATGATTTTTTTACAGGAAGGGCAAGCAAAAGAATTTTCCTAGTAGTGCATCATCCACTCCCTTCGCATGTGATCCCATGCTTCTAGAACCACCTGCCACACCTCCAGAATGGCAGCAATGTTTAGACCTTCAGGTTTGTTTCCTTCTATGTTTTTCTTGATTACCTATTGTGTTTTTATTTTATTCATGGTTTTTTTCGTTGTTGTGGATGTGGTGGAGATTAAATGGCTCAAATCTCCTTGCAAGCATGAAGCACGAGCTGTCCAAGTGAAATTGGGAAATTCAATGTGAGAACCAACAGTTATTGAGGAATAGGAGGAAGGGAATGAGACATTTTGATGCTGCCATGCCTATGTTTTCTTGTTGTTAGATATTTTGACAATATTCCTGAATGGAATGTGGTGGTTTTATGGAGCTATATGATTGCAGGATATGCTTTGAATGCGAAAGATGAAGAGGCTCTCAAGATGCGTTGGCAAGCGTTGATGATGGGGATGAGGCCGAATGATTTTACTTTCTCGACGGTGCTTCTGATTTGTGCAAACATCATGACTTATGATCAAGGTAAGCAAGTTCATATCCTCACCATAAAATATGGATTTTATTCATATGATTTTGTGGGTATTTATCTGGTTGGCATGTCTGCAAAATGTGGGTTTGTTTCTAATTTTGTTCATTCCTTTTGGGCATCATGTCAAAATTCCCATGAATTGACAGTTCAAAGATAGACTATGAATGTTTTTAATAGGATATGCAAGTGGCTATTTTGTTAATAATAATGCAATAACTGGTGCTCTGTGGACTCGAAAAACCCAATTCTCTTAGGTGCCAAGATAACTCCATGCCATGTTTTTTCTTTAAAGGGACACTAGGTATTCTATTTGAGAGGAATCTATGTTGGTTGTTACCATTTCAGTAACCATTCCGAAAACAAGGCTGTAATAGCCCTATATCAACACACTTCGACCTGCTACCTACAGTCTGAAATAAACTGCAAATTGTCAAACTTTGACAGCCCTCCCTACCTTCAACCACAATAAACACCGAACTGAATCAAAGGTTAACTATTAGTTGGATGGTGATATTGTTTAATAGAGGTAAATAAAGTCTGAAAATTTAAATTATTTGCATAGCTACAAGTCTAGAACATACATTTGGTGGCTGTCCTATATCACTAAGAATAGTGTTCAAGGTTTGGAGTGGTGTGGTTTACATTGAATGAAAAACTAAAACTCTTATACGCCTTACGTTGGTAACCTTCACTACTGCTATAAAATTGTCATAATTAGAACTGACATACTATATTATTGCACTGTATTATTGCTGCTATATTTATATGAGTCCTCATACTTAAATGGAAGGTTATTGGTTGGTTAAATACTGCAATTGAATTGTATATGGTTACACGGCTAATGATCTCTTGTATGCTAAAGTGCTACTGGATGACCTTGCTACTAATTCCATATATCTTGAATTGAATACATTGACTTGATATCATTTACATTTGCATCTATAAGCACTAAATCAACTTAGTATGTCTTCTTCATTCATAGAAGTGATTGATTGAAAGGCACTCGTAGGGATAATTTTAGGGGCAAATTTTAGCCCAGTGGGCTATTTTTCCATGTTTTTATCCCAAAAAACATTTTCCATTTTGCATTTTTTGAAGCCCTGTTTCGCCCAATTTTGATGGGGTAAAATTTTTTCACCCTAAAAATCGCCAAATTATTATATAAACGATATAAAATCCTCGGAAATTAAAATAGTTTTTGAAAAATATCACCAATCATTTTATAGTTGGTGTTTTAAAAATTGGTAATATTCGCCAACATTTATATACTTTTAAATAAGGATGGTTCCTTAAAATCATCCCTGGGCACTGGTCACTGATACAATTGTGTAGAAGATATAGTTGTTTGTACTTGTAATTAAATAGAAAGAAGGTTCTCTGCAACCAAATGCATTTTCCATGGCACTAGATTCCATGGCAAAGTTGTCGAAAAGACCAGAATAGGTGTCATGCCATGAACATTTTGGTACATAAATGTGTGGTAGACACTAGAAATGTGTTACTAGTTACCACTACAAGCCATAAAGACAAGTCCAATGGAAACATGTTTCTACAGCTGGAAAATAATTTCCATGCCATACCAATGTCCATACAATATGTTTTCTTCTCTGCATCCACCTCTTTTGACTTGGTTTGACTCATTTTTTTACTAGACTTGACCAAAAATGCTGGTAAAAGTTGACATTTCCTCTATCTTTCCTTTTCTATCCTTTTACTTAAATTTTTAACATTACCACTAACTGTTCCAGTATGTTTGAGAAAGTTTCCAACCTCATTAGACTTCATATGGAGAAAGTAGAATTTCATACTCCATTCAAAATTTAATAGACTTAACAGTTTAAAGGATTTTAGGATTGGAAAGATTACAGTCGTTTGATTGGATTCTATCATGTATTAAGGAATGGGATTGGCATTTAATCAACAGCACCAAGCCCTCTATGTAACTTGATGTTGGTGCCATTGATTGTTGAATTCCTCTATCATGGCCTTAGCAAAAATGTACCCTTCACTCAAGCCAAAATCATTGATTAGGCATGAGCTTTCTCTATGATATTTTAAGGCTTGTATTAGGTAGTTTCATCAAAATTGAATGGTGTTAATTGATGTCCCTGGGGGATTGAGATAGAGCCAAAGGCTAGATGAGGAGGAAGAGGGTGATACTAATGGCGAGGATCCCAATATAAGTGATGGTGGAACTTTCCTTTTCATTTAAATGTTCTTGCTCATTTATTCATAATCCTTTCTTTCAAAGTTACAATATAATGTGCTATTTATAAATGAGTGGTCACATTTCCAGTGTGTTTCAGTTTTGGAAACACATACTTGTTTCCCCGTATCGTGTAACTTAGGTCCACAACCATAAATGGAATTGATTTAACTTCATTGCAATTAAATTTGTGGCACTGTTGTGAACTTCCCTAGCCATTATTTGACTAGAATTCAATAAACCCTTTTTCAAAGCTAGTATTAAATTTCAAACTGGAAGCAAGGCAATATTCATTGTAAAGGGCAATGTGTAGTAATAGGAAGAAGATAGAGATTACGAACAAAGGATAGACCAAGGAATATTATAGTCAAACAAAAAAGATGTTGAGAGAGAAACCAACCTTAGTGAGTTATGCTTGTGAGTGATCAACTGCAGGAGATGTAGATCCAGTAGGGGAAACATGACCATTTACAACATTATTGATAGCTGCATCTACAAAAGTATCAGGTGTGTTTCCACCATCCTTATTTTTTTCATTTTCCATAAGCTCCACCTCCTCCTCTTCTATCAATTGAACCATAAGAGGTTAGCATAGATAGATATGCCTACAAATTCATACATCTCGAATGTAGTGGCTTACTAATATAAATGCATTCATAACAACCAACCAAAATATCTGATTCTGGTAAAAAAACAAGCAAAAGTTGTGAAGAGAATTCTTATACTATTGTTTAGTATTATTATTTGATGCTTGTGGATGGTTGATTGGATGGCTTTGATACTTGATGCTTGGTCAATGCATATCATCTTCAATTTTCTCTTGATAATAAATTATAATCGGGTAAGACCTTTCTCTATTATATTGGATGCTTGTCGTTGAAAATTTTAATAGTGTGCATGTTTCTCAAATTTGGTTGTGTTGCTCTTAATCCTTGTTATGTCACCACAAGCGGTGATATATATGGATGGGTTATGTATATTAATCCAACCAACTGTACATTGTTTAATTTTTCGTGGTTGTAAAGTTTTTTAAAGTTTTTAAAATTTATATTAAATAGAATTATTTTAATATTATTTAGTTGATTGTTGATTGGGCTATATTTCAATGATGTAGGTTTTGATATTGGCTCCTCCAGCATTGGAGGCATATCAGACGTCATAGGTGTCAGTTGGATGTACTGCAATTAAATTAAACCTTGAGTATGGTTGTTAGTTTTTCTTTGATAATGGAAACTTTTTGGAGTTTGAAGCCCGAATGTTCTATAGCAAACTGTTTTTGTTTGCTCAGAGAGGTTTTGAGGCTACTGAGCAGAGCTTTGTAGCAATTGTAGACTTCCATATCTTGTCTTGAGTTGTACATGCATAATTGCTTTGATTAATTAGTGAGACACCGACCCTAGCCATAGCATTCTCTACATAAACTAACGAAATCCCATTTCATACATCAATTCTTGCAAATTCTAAGTGTAAGCAAGTGTTGCGATAGAAGAACACAATATTCCCTCTATGGTTTGTCGTTTCTTATTTCCAATATGGCAGAATATTCTACCAGGAGGAAAAGAAGCAGCAATGAGGGCTACCTTGGAGTGCTTCCCAAGAAGAAACCCAAGCCTGAACCTAAGGAGAACAAGTTCATGTTTAGGTTTTTTCTTCTTAATGGTTTGAATTTAACTCTATAGTTGGAGGATGCCATTGAAAAGATGGCGGTCATTGAGTTTGTAAGGACTGTTGGGAGAAAAGATGAGAAATAAGGAATATAAAATGGGTCAAGAAAGATCCACTGCAGTCCCCAAGTCTATGTGGAATATGCAATGGGAGAGCGAATAAATATGGAAACATCATATGTGATGATTCTCACAATAATCTCATGCTCGTAGCTCTGCAGGTTCATCCCTGAAATTCCTCCCCTAAAATTTTATATTAAATAGAATTATTTTAATATTATTTATTTGATTGTTGATTGGGCTATTGTTGGTTACTACAAGGTGGACCCGAGTTTACTTGTTATGTACCAACAACGCCCCTAGCTCACTGGCCCTTTCAACAACAGACCGCAGAACGTCCTGAAGTCTCACCCGAAGTGAGCTTATGGGTTGGCTAAAGACTCAAGTGTCCTCAACCAGGTTCTGTGGCATCCTGGTGGTTCTTACCTCTTCTTAGCCCACGTGATCTCTTTGCAGGGTGAGGTTCTCTCTTACTCGCTGACTCTGATAGGAGAAGGACTCTATCGCATCGCAGCCTCGCAGACGATGTGCAACCTTCCCCTCTACTTGCCTTCTCTCCTGCGATATCTCACACCGCAACTCCTCCGACGATGAGATATTTCCTTTCTATACTTGCGATATATCCTATAGTAGGGCTTAATATGACTCTCGAGGTCTAAGGGCTTTCTCCCTTAGGTACACTAGCTAGATTAAACAGCCTCACTTAGACTTCTATGATCTAATATGCTTAACATCGACTATGCGCAATCTTGCTGAAGTTGTATACATAAATCACTTAACACTGTAACTGTTACTATCATGATTCAAAGCACTGGTAAACTCATACACAGAATACTTAACAGATCCAATGTGTAGTTCAACCTTCTAAGCTACTGTAAACTGAAAGATAGCATACATACATTAACTGTATGCAAAGTTCATGTAATGAATGACAAATAGCAATAAGTAGACACAATCACATGAATCAATCACACCACACACTGATTTTACATGGTTCACTTCAAGGGTAGAAGCTACATCCACAGGAACTGGTTTATATATTATAACTTGGGAGAGTAAACACAGTTCTGCTGCAACCTCATATGCAGCTGAGATCTTCTGGGTAACTCCGCGCACACCGCTAGGAGCCCTTCTCTCTTAGATCTCTTCTCTTCTCTTATATTGCTTCTCTTGAAATATACTCTTCCTCTCTCTCTCTCTCTCACTCTCAATCCCTGCGGATTGTTACATACATGCTCTAGGAGTCAGCTACTGGTTACAGTAAGATACTACAGACTGAATAACATAACCAGAACTCGGCTCTTCTATAATACAAAATGTCTATGAGTTAACAGATCATCGAATGACTAGATAAATGTCTGAATAGCTTGGTGTCTATGAGCTAACAGGTCAACTGACTAGCTAAATGTCTAAATAGATAACCTTTTACAATACAAAATACATGCTTATATAGGCGGCCTGAAGGTCTTGCCATTACAACACTGTGGGTTTGTCCCAACAGTAACCCAAACCCTACCTATGACAGTTGGTCTATTTGTACTCGAACTGTCGCTTTCCATCACACCACAGCTCTTTGCAGTCTTCCACGCTTCCCGGTGCTGATCGTGGGTATAGGTGCTGCTTCCTCGGTCGCTTCCCTTCTGTACTTCGTCTTCAATACCTCGTCCCGTTGCTCCTTTTCTATTTATGAGGGTAGCTGATCCCTCCTATCTATGCCACTACCTCAAGTGCAGTGGTTGAGCTCTCTCCTCTCAATCGCTACCTTAAGTGCAGTGGTTGAGCTCTCTCTTCTTGGTCGCTCAAGTACTGTTACCTTTGACTTTCTTGTCCCAATATATCAGCTTTTCCTATAGCTACGGGACCCTGCTCCAACAGCTATATTTCAAGGACATAGGTTTTGATATCGGCTCCTCCAGCGTTGGTGGCGTATCAGACGTCATGGGTGTCAGTTGTATGTACTAAAATTCACTTAAAACCTGAGTACAGTTGTTAGTTTTTCTTTGATAATGGAACCTTTTCGGAGTTTGAAGCTCGAATTTTCTATAGCAAACTCTTTTTATTTGCTCAAAGTGCTTTTGAGGCTACTGAGTTGAGCTTTGTAGCAATTGTGGAATGCTAGAGCTTGCCTTGAGTTGTACATGCATAATTGCTTTGATTAATTAGTGAGACATCGACCCCGGCCATATAATTCTCTGTATAAACTAACAAAATCCCATTGCATGCATCAATTCTTGCAAATTCTAAGTGTAGGAAAGCATTGCAATAGAAGAACACTATATTCCCTTTGGGGTTTGCCATTTCTTGTGTCCAAGATGGTAGAATATTCTTCCAAGAGGAAAAGAAGTAGCAATGAGGGCTACCTTGGAGTGCTTCCTAAGAAGAAACCCAAGCCTGAACCCGAGGATAACAAATTCATGTTCAGGGTTTTGCTTATTAATGGTTTGAATTTAACTCTGCAGTTGGAGGATGTCATTGAAAAGATGTCGGTCACCAATTTTGCAACGACTATTAGGAGAAAAGATGAGAAATAAATCATAGAAAAGGGGTCAAGAAATATCCACTACGGTCCCCAAGTCTATGTGGAAGATGAAATGGGAGAACAAGTAATGATGGAAACATCATATGTAATGATTCTCACAATAATCCCATGCTCATAGCTCTGCAGGTTCCCTAAACTATTTCTTTAGTTTTTTTATAAGTAAAAAAAAATGTATTAATATGTGTGCTACAAAAACATTCCATGAGCTCCTCAAAGTCCATTCTGTTAGAACAAATATTTCCATATCTAAATATTATTTACTGGAAAGTTTTTTTTTTAGTAACTAGGGGAATCAGTAACTGGAGTTGGGCTGGTACTCACGTGAAACAGGGTCCAGGGATCCATTCCCGCTGCCACTATACCCCTAGGTTCCCCAAACCCTTTGCAATACATGGGACATAGGTAAACCCGGGTGGGATTTGATCTCATGACCTCCAATTTACAACAAGTGAATTCATAACAACTGAACCACCAATGAGCCACACTCGTGTGAGCTATTATTTACTGGAAAGTTAACATTTCATAGATAACAAATATTTATCCATAGTATTTAGTGACACTTTATTTATATAGTAAGACAACATGACTCTTTCCTCTATTTTTTGTTTTATATTGTTTGACAGGATGGTGGTATTAATAGTGTCCACACATTTCCAGTAAAAACGGTTAGATTTTATCATTCAAGCTACCATTATGTTAGGATCTTTAACTGAGAGAATAACAAGTACAACAATCAAACACAAGAGACAATGAACACAGTGTTTTTCCTCAAGGAAACCATAAATGGAGAAAACCTTGAAACTTCCTCAGAGATAGAATCAACACCAAAAGTAAAACCCCAAAATAGTAAGATGATCTCCTGACAGCAGTAACCTCTTTCTTCCTAGCCCCAATGTCTTCTTCGTCCTCATCTATGCACTACAAATAAGTGTGAGTGAGTGTGTACTAAATAGAGAGGCTAGCTCTTTATTTATACTAATTCCTGACTTGACTAAACCCTACTAGGGTTGAATTCTCTAGGAGAGTCTAATAACCCTAATGCCCCGGAACTACGGGGACTTTAACCCTTGATCAATAGGAGGGTTACCCACAATGACTTGACATGACTTGTTTACATTATAGAATCTCCCGATAGGAACATCGGGGCATGACATGACTCAATTACATTACAGATACTTCCCAGAATAAACATCGAGGTACAATACATGAAATATACAAGTGAATACATTCCGAAGTTACATATACATCAACACTCCCTCTTAACTAGGAAGTTATTCTCTTGACACAATTTTTCAGCACTGGTCTTCTTCTCTGGATCATCTCGTCATCTGCATATTCAAGTCATATTCATCTTCAAGTCATCTTCATCTTGGATCAGGATCATTACTCGATCTGGATCATCATCACTGGATCTGGATCATCACTCGATCTAGATCATCATCACTGTTGGATCCGGATCATCACTCGATATGGATCATCTCAGAGACATCATAACTGGATCTGAATCATAGCTCGATCTGGATCATCACTGGGTCATCATCATATGTACTGTCTCATGATTCTTCTTGTCAAAGGAAGTTCTACAGAGCCAACCCTTTTTCATGTTGGTTGTAGGCCTACCTCCTCATAGGTCTTTGGTAGCCCTTATATCTGACCCTAAGTCATAATGGCTAGCACTCATATCTGATCTTGACTCGTCAGAAAGGAATAACACTTACATCTAACCTTGACTCATTAGAAAGGCACTCAGTCCTAGACGGAGGGTTCCTGGTATCTAACTAGGTGCCTCCATTCAGAGAATGGTAGTAGCCCTTATATCTGACCCTAAGTCAGAATGGTCGAAACTCACATCTGACCTTGACTCATTAGAGAGGTGGTATCCCTTACATCTGACCTTAAGTCAGAATGGCTGGCACTCACATCTCACATGGAAGGAAACAATCCTCTCACCATGACAGAATTGCAGTATCCCTTACATCTGATCATGTAGGAACCAATCCTACAGTCACATCAGAATGGTCAGCACTCACATCTGACCTTGACTCATCAGAAAGGAAGTATCCCTTACATCTGATCATGTACGAACCAATCCTACAGTCACATCACAATGGCCGGCACTCACATCTGACATGGAAGGAAACAATCCTCTCACCATGACAGAATGGCGATAGCCCTTACATATGATCATGTAGGAACCAATCCTACAGTTACATCAGAATGGTTGACACTCACATCTGACATGGAAGGAAACAATCCTCTCACCATGACAGAATGGCAAGAGCCCTTATATCTGATCAAGTGGGAACACATCCCTCAATCACATCAGAATGGCCATGCACACACATCTGATCATGTAATACTACATCTTACCATCATATCAGAAAGGCCCTCAGTCCTAGACCAAGTATTCCTGGAAACTCACCAGGAAGCTCCATTCCAAGAATGGCAATAGCCCTTATATCTGATCATGCAGGAACCAATCCTACAGTCATATCAGAATGGCTCAGCACTCATATTTGACATGGAAGGAAACAATCCTCTCACCATGATAGAATGGATCAACCCTTCCATCTGACCTACTCATCAAAATGGCTTATGGACTAATCACTTCTTCTTGGAAGGGACCTCGATCTGGAGAACACCAAGCTTCTCCCTCAAGTACTCAAACTTTACTTTGGCCAATGGATTCATCAACACATCAGCTATCTGATCGTCTGTCACAACATATTGGAGCTTCACTACTCCCCTTTCCACCATATCCCTGATATAGTGATACTTGATCTCGATATGCTTCGACTTGTCATGGAACACTAGGTTCTCTGATAACTTCACACAACTCTGGTTGTCACAATTTATACAAGTAGCATCCAATTGGAGATCAAA
Source organism: Pseudotsuga menziesii (assembly GCA_001517045.1). Taxonomy (NCBI): domain Eukaryota; kingdom Viridiplantae; phylum Streptophyta; class Pinopsida; order Pinales; family Pinaceae; genus Pseudotsuga; species Pseudotsuga menziesii. The sequence continues at coordinate 95,402 of LPNX010226865.1, forward strand.
TAAATCATACAGTAGCTTCCTGAGCCATACTATCTCACAACTAGCTGAATAAGCTGCAACATACTCTGCTTCAGCTGTACTCAGTGCCACACAGAATTGCTTCCTACTAAACCAAGAGATCACACCTGATCCCATACTGAAACATCATCCTAAAGTGCTCTTCCTATTGATGGCACTACCTGCCCAATCTGAATCAACATAACCCTCCAGGTTAATCTTCTGATTCGCATCATACTTGAGACCATAATCAACTGTACCTCTCAGGTATCTCAGAATATGCTTTGCAGCAATCAAGTGAACATGTCTCAGATCTGTCAAGAACTAGCTCAAGGTGTTCACAGCAAAGCAAATATCTAGTTTTGTGTTTGTCAGGTACATCAAGGACCCAGTCATCTTATGATACATTGTGGCATGAACCACTTCTGATGAAGCATCCTTCAATAGCTTCAGGTTCTATGCCATGGGTGTGGTCATGGCCTTGTAATCCATCATCCCGAATCTCTTTAGGATCTCTACCATATATTTCCCTTGTCCTAGGGAAATCCCATCTGCGCTCTGTCACACCTCCATGCCTAGAAAATAATGTATCATACCAAAGTCCTTCATTTTGAACTTGGCATCAAGATTTCTCTTCATATCAGCAATCAACCCATCCATACCTGTTACAAACAGATCATCTACATACAGTAGGAGTGTCACTGGGTTGCCATCTTCAACCTTGTAGTAAAGGTTGGAATCTGCTTTACTCTTGGTAAAGCCCAAACTAGATATAAAGCTATCAATTCTGCCATACCATGTCCCGGGTGCCTATTTCAAACCATACAGGGCTTTCTTCAATCTACATACATGAGACTCCCTGTCATGTGTCTCAAAACCAAGTGGATGCTCCACATACACTTCCTCTTCTACTACACCATTCAAGAAAGCAGTCTTGACATCCATTTGGTGTATCTTCCATTTCATCACTATAGCTAGAGCAAGTACCGATCTGATGGAAGTGTATCTGGATACATGTGCAAAGGTTTCTTCATAATCTATTCCTTCTTTCTGGGAGAAACCACGAGCAACAAATCTTGCTTTATATTTCTCTATGGTACCATCTGTAACATGCTTGATCTTGTAGATCCATTTGGAAGTTACAACTGACTTCCCTTCTAGTCTTGGGACAACATCCCAAACATCATTCTTCATGATTGATTGATACTCTTCGATCATAGCATCCTTCCCTTCTTTCTGTTCTTCCGCTTCTTCATAATTGGAAGGTTCTTTATGGATGAAATCACATAGTAATGCTACATACCCAGAGCAGGATCTGGTCCTCCTTCTTTCTCTATGATTCTCTTCTGGAGCCCCATATCTTTCCGTACCTTGGATAGCTTCTCGTACCCAAGCCAGTTTCCTCTTGTGAGGATTGTTCAACCAAGGTGGGTCTACAGGTATTTGTGGTTCTTCAAATTCTCGATCTTCTTCTTGAGTTTCTTCATTCATGGTTGTATCATGAATTTTGGGTGCTTCTGCTTCTTCAGGCTCTTCAATAGGTTTCTTTATGGATTTGTTGTAAGCTGTGTCTTCATAAAATCTCACATCCCTGTTGATGTCAATCTTCTTGAATCATAGGAAGTATATTTTGTAAGCCTTCGAGCTTTCAGAGTATCCCACAAATATACCCTTCTTTCCTGAAGGATCTAGTTTTGTTCTCTTCTCTTTTGGAATGTGTATGTACACAGGACAACCGAATATTCTGAGATGGATGAATTCTAGTTTCTTGCTGGAGAAGACTTCTTTAGGAGTCTTGTTCTCGAGTACTATGTGTGGAGTACGGTTCTGTACATACACCGTTGTTTTGGAAGATTTTGCCCAAAGATGCATGGGAAGATCTTGGTCATGAAGCATAGCTCTTGCAACTTCCATGATAGTTATGTTCTTCCTTTCTGCAATCCCATTCTGTTGTGGATTATATGGAGTGTACAACTCCCTCTTAATCCCTAAGTCTTTGCATAACTCTTTGAATTCATTTGATGTGAATTCTTCACCATTATCTGATCGAAAGGTCTTGATCTTCTTTTCTATGTGATTCTCGATCAAGGCTTTGAATTCTTTGAACTTGCTAAATACTTCATCTTTGTTCTTCATGAAGTAAATCCATGTCTTCCTAGAAAATTCATCAATAAAAGAAACATAATATACATACCCTCTTAGTGAGCTTGATGACATTGGACCGCATACATCAGAGTGGATGATTTCCAAGATTCCTTTTGCTTTGCTTTCGCTACTTGGAAATGTCTTCTTTGTATTCTTTCCTTTCACACATCATTTGCAGACTCCATCATGTTTTGCTTGAATTTCTGGAAGACCTTCAACAACTTTGCTTACAAGTGGTAGTGCTCTGTAATGCACATGTACAAGCCTTCTATGCCAAAGTTCATTTGTCTCTACTGTGTCATGGATCAAGGCTTGTTCTGAATGGCTTGAAAACTTGACCATCTATAAATGAAACCCTCATGCCTTTTCCATCTAATGCAGATATGGAGAGAAGTTTCTTCTTGAGTCCTGGTACAAACAATACGTCTTGCATCTTCATAGACTTTTCAGAGTCTAGATTATAGGAGGATTCCCCACCACCTTTTATTGGATATTGGTAGTCATCTCCAAGTTTCACCTTGTGAGGTGATTCATGTTCTGAAAGTTTGACAAAGGACTCTTTGAATCCTTTCATGTGTTTGGAATCCCCACTGTCTATAAGCCAATCATTGCTTCCATGTGTGATGTTTCCCGTAAGAGCAAAAATCAAGACATATTCTTCATCACTTGAAGAGTCTTCACTTTCATAGCGGGTTCTCTTCTTGGATGGTTCATCATCCTCTACAGCATGAGCATGATGTCTTCTCTTGTTGCCCTTTTTCTTATTTTGACTTCTGGACAGTCTTTTTCAAAGTGTCCTACTTCATCACATGTGTAACATCTGCTTCATCACATGATGTCTTCTCTTGTTGCCCTTTTTCTTATTTTTACTTTTGGACAATCTTTAGCAAAGTGTCATACTTCATCACATGTGTAACATCTGCTTCTAGAAAAATATTTTCTAGGGTTATTTTTATAGAAATGCTTGCCTCTGGAGTGATGAGAACTTCTCTTGTTTTTCTTAGAATGAACTGTGAGGATTGGATCTTCACTTCCCATCTTTTCTTCTCGAGCTGCTATCCGAGCTTCTTCTTGAGATCATTCTTCCCATAGTCTGCTGAACTTGACTAAATTCTTTCTGGCACATATTCCTTGAATAAAGGAGTCCCATGATCTAGGGAGACCATTCAAGGTGGTCATCACAATCTCTACATTCTCCACTTCTTCATCTATTGCCTCTAGTTGTTCCTTCATCTAAGATACCCTTGTCAAGTAAGATTGGATGGTCTCAGCATTTTGGATCTTTACATTCTTCAGTTGGTTTCTCAGAGTCATCTTCTAGTTTATATTCTTCCCTTCAAAAAAATTGGTTAGGGCATCAAACATAGCTTTAGGTGTCTTTAGGGAGGACACCTGTGGTATGAGGTGATCCTTGATTGAATCAGAAATGATCCTCTTTGTCATAACCATCTTCTTCTTGTCTAAGGCCTTAGCCTCATCTCCCTCTGGAACTGGAACCTCCTCATTGATATAGGAGTTCTTCTAGGACCAGGGAGATCCTATACTTCCAAGCTTGGAAGTTATCATCTCCCGCAAGCTTTTCATCAAGATTGGTATGATGAGACATCTTAACTAAGAAACTCAAATGGAAATACAAAATATTTAGATCTTACTAGTTCAAGATGTCAGATCTGGATTTCGAGATGAAATTCTGTAGTGTTGGTTCAAGAGCAGATTAGGGTTTTTCTTTTCTGGAATTCTATCCAACCAAATGCTTTGATCTTGATCTCTAAACTTTTATTTTGAGGAGGAGATCAATCTAGGCCTAGGCTCACTAAAAAATTCCACTTCTGTGGAAATCCCTAATTTCCGGCAGTAGTGTCGGGTCCAAAACTGAAAAACCTCAGAATTGGATTCATCTTCGACAGAAAGATGCACCCTAAAGAGGAGAGTTATTCCAACCTTCTTTTGATGAAAATATGTGGAGAGAGATCCACAAAGTAGGAAGCACTAGTTCCCGCAGCTGCACAGTGTCTTCTTCTTAGGTTAGCTCTGATACCATGTTAGATTTTATCATTCAAGCTAGCATTATGTTAGGATCTTTAACTGAGAGAATAACAAGTACAACAATCAAACACAAGAGACAATGAACACAATGTTTTTCCTCAGGGAAAATATAAATGGAGAAAACCCCACAACTTCCTCAGAGATAGAATCAGTACCAAAAGTAAGACCCCAAAACAGTAAGATGATCTCCCGACAGCAGTAACCTCTTTCTTCCTAGCCCAAATGTCTTCTTCTTCCTTAGCTATGCGCTACCACTGAGTGTGAGTGAGTGTGTACTAAATAGAGAGGCTATCTCTCTATTTATACCAATTCCCGACTTGACTAAACCCTACTAGGGATGACTTCTCTAGAAGATTCTAATAACCCTAGTGCCCCAAAACTACGGGGACTTTAACCCTTGATCAATAGGAGGGTTACCCACAATGACTTGACATGACTTGTTTACATTATAGAATCTCCCGATAGGAACATCGAGGCATGATATGACTCAATTACATTACAGATACTTCCCGGAAAAAACATCGGGGTACAATACATGAAATATACAAGTGAATACATTCTGAGGTTACATATACATCAACAAAAACCTATTTATATGTGTATTTAATATATTTATGTCTTAAACTTTAAAATTTGTGTGTTGTTTTTGTTTTAATACAATGGTTAAATAAATCTTGTCGAATACAAACACAAGTTTCCACATCAGTGAGGCAACGATATTGTAATATAGCATTTAAATGTGAGTTGATATTCTGGTGGAAAATGTGTGTTGGATAGATTGATTGTTGATTTCCTTTGTGGGACATGTGGAATGTGACTCCAGAACCACATCTCTTAGTGGAATTACCCCAAGAACACACTTTCCAGACAACATTAGCTGATTTAATTGTATGCCCATTTTTTATTTCATAGAGTATTTTGATATTTTCCATGCCTAGCAAAATGACCACTTGTGTATAGGTCTAGGAATGGATTATTTATTTAATTTATAAATTTAATTGCCAGCCAACATAGTGGTTTTCCATTTATTAGGACAACTCTTTGCAAGTGGTATGGGCTAATGGATTTGGCGAAAGGTGATTGATAAGGTAAGGGTTCTTGCATTGCCGACATTCTCCCTAGGAATTAATATTTTATATGACTTGCTTGTACCTATCGTATAATATAACTTTTCTATTTTCATTTCTATCCTCTTAATCATGCTTCCTATCCAATGTTTGTATAGAAACATAAGAATATCAGACTTAACTGTCTTTGTTGTGTTCTTGTTGTATCATTCCCTACTTTTATCACTCTTATGTTCTCTCTGTGCATTTCCCACCTCTTTTTTTAACCACTTTCCCTCTATTAGAACTATTTGTTTTTAGCTTTTGGCTCCATTTCTCCATCGTTTCTTTAAATTACAATTCAAATTTGTGTTTTATTTTTCATTTTCTACCAAAATCTTGGAAGTTTTTGTTCTCGTTTATTTTCTACCAAACCAAAATATTGCATGAGAAGCCTTTTTTGGGTGGAAATGGAGGTGCTTTTCCTGTCTTCCAAGCTTCTTCCAACCTTCTCATGGGGAAGAGGAGTCTCAAGTTTTAAAACCTAGTAAGAGAAATTACCTTTTATCCTCCATCTCTGAAGCTACCATTTGTAGTTATATTACAAGTGTATTATAATAGATTTCTTGGTTTGGCATGGGAAGCTTTGTTGGGGTTGAAACAGAGGTATATTGTCCTTCTATAGCATTTGTCTTGTAGTAATAATTTTTAGGAATTGCGGTGACATTGCCACCTTGGGGCTCTTGTTTGACAAATATCTAACCTCTAGCTTAGGATTTTCCTATTGAAGATTTCTGAAGTGGATCTAGTTATTAAGGAACAGATTGGGTTTGAACCATTCAACCCTATCTACTCTTTAATCACTAAAGCCTCCATGAGATCTTCAATTGACCCCATCTTCCTAACTTGGATTTGTTAGGCACTAATCACAACTTTTATGCCATTTTAAATCTTAATTCATCTTTCATTTTTTGTTTTATAAAATCTAAATTTTTTTGTCATTTACATGTATTCAACTCATCCCTAAAACATCAAATCAGATGGTAGGTTTTCCCCAGTTTATGGCTCAACCTTATGGAAATATGCTCTATAGCGCTAATTAAATTTGGTCTAAAACATAATTAAAAGGTCCACGAGACTGCACATCAACCACAAGCACTTATTGAAGATCCAAAACCATGGACAGGAATGTGCCTTTCCACGGGTTTTTAATTTTTTTTAAACCTCCAGGTTTCGTCACAATATCGATGAAATTTCTTCGCGGGTATTACCAAACCATCGAAACCCCGGGTGGCTTTCCATGAATACCGTCTCTATAGAAACGCATTTTCATGGAAAAATTACCATTCAACTTGCAGATTTCGTCTAGAGAGATTGGTTTTCCACAGTTTTGCATGGAAGAAATTTCTATTCAAATTCTAGAATTCGTCGATAGAGAGACAGATGTTAGTCGAAACTATTCCATGGTTTTGCGTGGAACCAAAATTTTCCCAGCAATTTTTGGCCATATTTTCGTCATTATAGGGATGATACTTTTGTCGATAGAGCGATGAAACATAGAAAATTAATTAAAAAAATCAATTTCAAGGCCACCGTATAGAAGACACGTGGCGACCAGTTTTCGTCTCTATATCGATGACTTATAAAGTTCGTCATTATAGAGATGAAATAAGTTCCATGAAACATCATGGTCATTATTGTCACAATTGAGACGACCAAACGTGGAAATAGCAACGAAAAACCGTCGCAAATTTCGTCGATAGAGATTGGTTTTCTACGGTTTTGCGTGGAAGAAATTTCTATTCAAATTCCATAATTCGTCGATAGAGAGACAAATGTTCATCGAAACTGTTCCACAGTTTTGAGTGGAAACTAGATTTTATCTAGCAGTTTTTTGCCATAGTTTCATCATTATAGGGACGAAAACTTTGTCGATAGAGCGATGAAATGTAGAAAATTAATTCCAAAAATTCAATTTCAAGGCCACCATATAGAAGACACGTGGTGGCCAGTTTTCATCTCTATATCGACGGCTTATAAATTTCGTCGTTATATCCACAAAATAAGTGCCACGAAATGTTGCGACCGTTATTGTCGCAATTGAGACGACAAAAAGTGGAAATAGCAACGAAAAAACATCGCAATTTTGATATTATGTATTAGTGTGAAAATTCACAATGATATAATTCTCTTCAATTACCACCCACTTATTATAATTCTTATTTGAGTTAATCATTTGAATACTAGGCCAAAAGTAAGTAATAGACATTATGGAAGAAAATTCCAAATTAAATATCATACGATACTTCATCAAGGTTGTTACACCCACCAAGTTACATGATCTATACTCAAATATATATTTTTTGTTGTAACTTGATAAGAAAAAGTGGATGGATTCTTGAAGGAATAAAAAAACAATTATTCCAAAACTTAACATGCAACTGATATGATTTTCGAGGTTATGAATCATAGTATGTGCCTATAGAATGTGTTGTTACCCATTAGTAATTGTTGTTATTACCTTGTGGGAATGTAATAATAAATAATTTCCTGTGTATATTTTTCAAGAATATGTTCATCTTTATAGTTGTTCCCTATCTGGGGCCTTCTTTCACTAGTTGAGTGCTATTAGGGCCTTCTCTAAGCATTTGATCCATGTCTAGGGCCTTCTCAAAGAAGTCAAGCTTTGCTTATGGTCTATCCCATCCAGCTACATCCTTGTAAGGGCTGATACTCAGCCACCGAATCTGTTGGGAAGTCAAACAGTCAAACAACACAGTCCTATAAGCTTCAAACACTCAACATCCCAGTCAATCTGGTTAACAACAGACTTCTCCTTAGTCAACGACAGCCTCAGTTTTGGGTTTGGAACAGTGGCAGTAGCTCACTTGTTCATGACAGTCATCTTCTATGGGTTTTTTTGTCTTCGTATGTGTGTATCATGCCAATAAGGGTTGAAAAGAGATATGCATTTGATGAGAGTCACTTCTTTGAGATGAGCTTCTCTTCATCACTTAGATTCCATGGTGGTCGATTCAGGATTTTCCTAATCATTTTATTTAAGCTTGTTTTGCATTTCCTTCTAAGAGAAGTCAATTAATCTGAACTAGACACTCAACTAATTAGCAATATCATCAATCATGATTTCAATATGATCGAGCTGAGATGGGATACTAGGCTTGGAAAGGAAATTCTCTTTGTACTACTGCAACTTATTATTGAAATCTCCAAGGAAACAAACTGTAGATCAAGAAAACAAGTGAAAATGTGTAGGAATATGATTTCAATCAAAGGCTATGTATCAACCTAATTATTCCTATTCTTGTCAATTAAGTGGAGTGAAACCTGCTTATGATGGATCAAAGGCTACAACCTTGTTCCCACCATAATCATGATTTAAACTAACCTCGATCCTCCTCTCTATAATGTCATCTCATCTCGCATATGGAGGATGCCCCTGCTCATTCAATTGTATCGAGCAGGAAAATTGATTCATGCAAACTATGCACTCCTAATTTGAGGTAGGCATTTTGTTCTAAATAAATTTGGAAATCCCATGACACCCTCTTTTCTTTAATTATCTTACCACCATGTTGCTTCTCATCTTTATGTGTTTTTTTATTTTATTTTCAATATCCTTCTAAAAACTTATGGTTTTGAATGGGCATGCTTTTTTGGGGTTCTCATTTATGTGGTAAGTGGCTCACTGTGAGTGTTCTGTAGCAGTCGAGAGTCATTGGACTAGGGATAAATTTATTGTTACAAAGGGTCATGTTACTTTTAAATACTTCATGTTGTGCCCTTGGCATATCACCTTACAATTGAATATCTTCTAGGAGATATCATTAGACGAAATTTCAACTCAAAATGGGCCTTCTAACTTTTATTCAAATTCCATGTCATCATGTGTTAGCCAATGAAATTGATTTAAATTTGAAATACCATATAGGTCTTAAACACTTTTTTAATATAAATTTGGGGATAGGTATCATAAAAAAAACTACTTTTTTGTTTGTATTTTTGACATATCTCCCTGTGTTTTTACTCAAATTTCGATAGAGAGAGCTCATTGGATGCGGAATTAAATTCCGCATCCAACGAGTACCCACTCGGCATACTTTTGACGGACCCCGCTACCCCAAAAACAAGAAATCCTGAAAAAATGGAATGATGACATCATCATTCTATTTTTTCAGGTATTTCTTGTTTTTGGGGTAGCGGGGTCCATCAAAAGTATGCCGAGTGGGTACTCGTTGGATGCGGAATTTAATTCCGCATCCAACGAGCTCTCCCAATCGAAATTTGAGTAAAAACACAGGGAGATATGTCAAAAATACAAACAAAAAAGTAGTTTTTTTTCTTTTCTTCCTCCAAAATTAATAAATATTATTTTATTATTTTAGCTATTATTTTATTAGTTCATTTTAGGAGGCCCATTTTGAGTTGAAATTTCCTCTAATGCCTAATGCATTTTAATTGTTCCTGTTATTTTTTTGTAAATTCTTAGAGAATTTAATGTTGTAATTTTCACATTATTCATCTTACAAATTCCCTGTATCCTCAATCCAAAACTCTCCTTTTGTATATTGAGAAGAGTAAGTACATCATATATTTACCAAAATTAAAGAGAAGATAACTCTATAGTTGGATATTTCTTGTGAGTTTTTTTATCATATTGACTTGAAAGCAAATGCAGTATGTCCATATAGGTAATATTTGTATCATTGGTCTCTTGATATTGAATTTAGATTGAATTATATCTTCCCTATCTGTCTTGTTTTTATATTTAGTGTTTTATACCTATTCAACTAGTAAGTTCTGAGAGAGATTTTCTCCTGCATGTTCCAATAGATTCTTGTATTGTGGGAAATCAACACTCTTCCTTCTTGCAATAGGTCCATAGGCTACATTTATTGAAAAAAAATATTCCCATTTTCCTGAAGTGCACAATTAATGGCATCAGGCATGCCCCTCTATCAGAATTATTTTTGTTTACTTAATGTTGAGCTCAATGCTTCAAAATATTTATTTTTAGGCTTCACATATAGTTGAAGTCGTCTACATAACGCCAGAATAGCGAGAAGGACTGTTTCAGTTTCCTATTGTAAGTATATTAAATAGTTTCAATTATATCTTGGTTGTAAGTATATTATATATTTTAGATGACACCACTCAAAGGTATTGAAATAGATTCTGATAAAATTCGAGAAACTAATGACCTCATATCATCAAGCTTTCCAGGGTTGCCTTCACTTCAAAAATTATGACTCTCTAACAATCATCTTACTGGTTTTGATATGTCCCATTCAATTCTATGGGGAAAATATAAATGGACCTCCAAAACAATAACTTAACTCAATTTAAAACAAAATTTCCAAATATTACTTTGTGGTTGGATGGGATCCCTATCTACAACCAAGTGAAAGTGTATGATATACGTAAAGATCATGATAGAGATCATATTATTATAATTTGATGGGTTCGGTAAATATATTATTTCATACAAAAATATGGAGCAACCAACCTCTACTTATCCAATAGAAATAATATTAGAAGGATTCATTTGCACTATCTTTGCCTATGGCCAAAACAGACATGTATATTATGTGTGTTAAGAAAGTTCAAACTATTCTAAGATTGCAACAGTACAGAAGTGAAATAGTGAGGCAATTATACATATATTATAAGATAATAAAAAAGTAAAGTTATCAAGGAATAGTCTCATATTATTTCTCAATGGAAGTTGTTGGAGGTAGGGTGCACCTCACAATGAGTTAGCTTCAACATTTAATCAACAATTACTATCTATTCTGGCTATTATGGTGCCACCGATTCATTGGCCTCTTCCTTTTGTACCTACTGCTACGCTTGAGGTATTCTTAATGAAATTCCTTGATGGGTTCCAGTAGATGATATTTTTCATCAAAGTGATGTCAAGAGCCGACAAGAATCAATAGAAATGAGAATCTCTAAAGTTACTGATGTCAATAGCCAACAAGAATGATTGATGTCAATAGCCAAAATTATAGGATGATTTAAATTGTAAAATGATTGAAATATAAAAATTCTACGAACAATTTTAACAAGTTTTTATTAAAAATTCTCTCCAAAAGCGGGGCGTTTTATTTTTCTTCTTTATCCTACTCGCAATTTGAATAGACAGGATGGGAAATATAATGAAATAAGCTTCATAAACGCACATATATGATGGAAATTATTTGTTTGAACCCTAACACAACTATCAAAGAAGTACGGATCCACCGAAACACAAAACAATCCAAACATAAATCTTCACATGAACCAAAAAAACAAATCTTCATAGGAACCAAAAAAATGCTTTAAGGGTCACAAATTGAGAGCTCACAAAGAAAAAAAAACATAATTGCACAAAAAAAACTCCATAATTTCTGATTCAATACCAAATAGTTCCATTCCCTAGGGCTTCAGAGCATAGCTTAAGAGAAAATTAGAAATGTTGTAAAATCGCAAGCTCCGTTGATGAAGAGTTGATTTCTACAGAGGCCTGAAACTAATGAATATACGATCTTGGACAATATGGAGAAGATACAAGGCCAACAATTTCTTGTTAGTTTACCGTGTTTTAAATCTAGTTAAATTAATTCCCTCCAAACCCTAACAGGGTGTAGCAGGAGCCCTTGTCATCGAGGAGAAATTTGAGGTCTCCTATTGAAAAAATAGATTTAATATGTTGGTTTAATTACTGTTTAAAGAAATAGATATATGAGTTTTATGTCAATATATATTGGAGATTTATGTAAGAGTAAATTATTGAAAGAAACACAATATTATTTAAATATTTATATTTAGAAAAAAAATAAAAAATAAATTGTTTAATAACTTTATATGAATATTGTATTTCATGTTTATTTAATTTTATTATCAACATTTTATTTGTATGTGTTGATATTTCCAAATAGTGTAGTCTTAAAAAATCGACAATTTGGGTCGAAATAGGTAGATTTTCCGACACAATTTTGAATGAAACTGTTCAATTTTTTTTTCAAAATTCATGTTACAACTGTCAAGTTATAGTATCTTGGGTGCCACAAAGGATTCTGAGTGTGATGAATCCATTTCTACCATTAAAATATTGATTAAAACATAGTTAAATTAAAATTTTGAAAAATAAAAAACATCAAATTCTGGCAAAATAAGGTTGCCTAGTCCAAATCATCGAATTTTTAGACGTATCCTTTACAAATGTGAAGTTATATCTTAAATGTTGAAGTGATTATAGTTACTTAAATATGAAAGAAATTGAAAAAAATGGATACTTTACAACACTCTAAATTTAATATTTAATGTCGTGTTGTTGTCTTTCTCTTATTTCTGGTGGCAGGACCCTCCCCTACTGCCATGGCAACTATCCATGCCTAATGTGCTAATAGGTGCTTAACCATTTTTGCTGACAGGTAACCTTGAAGTTATTTTTCAAAGTCAATACTTTTAGGAATGTGTGGACATGGTACAAAAATAAACACTTCCCGGCCTTGCCTTGGTCTCTTCTCGCACCCCCCACCCCAGCCCTTGCCCTTCAACTTTTGATGTGGATATTATAGATCCCATGCTTTCTCAAGACCAACATATGCAAATACAAGCACAATCAATAACATAAAAATTGTGGCAAAATTGATAAAAAAATAATATGTCACATTTTTCTCTAGAATGAAATGTAAGAGAAAACCTTAAATAAGTCTGAATATCAAGGATTGGAAATCTAAACATTTTTTCTTGTTATAAAAATGCAACTGTTGTTATTTTAAATTTCACTCTATAGTCTACACCATTTTCAATTTACAAGGATAAGAAATTCTTAATGCAATTGGGCATCATAACATGGCTTAACATACTATGGAATGGGACTTGAATAAAAGTGCACCATATCAAAGAAATGGAAAATAGTTCTTATGTAAGACATAAGAAGATTTTCAATAAAGTATCCACGTTATATAGATAGACTTCCCACCACTAAAATGTTGATTAAAATGGAACTTGTAACCTTTTACGAATGGGCATGCTTCCTTAATCTGTCGTTTGTTCACACTATTGTCTGCATTCCATTCTATTATGGCAGTGTCTCTCAGCCGTTAGGGTTTTCCTTAACCGTTTCTATCTTGGCACTTGCCGATCATTCTGTCTGTGGGATGGGATACCTACTCGTGGCTGCATGGGCATCCGCCTTCACCTTCTGCTTCTGTTTCACTTCGTACCTGTCTACGTAGAGGAGATTCTATATATTCCCTGCCTACGTTTCTCTTCTATCAAAATTTGTGGACATCTACAATTATGGAACAAGCCTCCATGCATTTCTATGTTTTCATGGTCGTCGTCACCCCATGCCTTACATTTATGGATGCATTACTGAGTTTGGGTTGCAGTTTGCTCTGTGAAAAGCACCAATTTTATTCCCTCTGCCAAATGCGTGTTGCCTCTTCTTGCTCATCGCTCATCATTGGTTGTAGTGGTGGTTTTGATATACCCTTCCATGTGTCATAGTATTTCACCTTTTCCCTGCCAGTCAGGCTTTATATTTGCTTTGGAAGGATCAAACTTCAACTTGTAGATTATTAAAAAAAAAACATTATTATTTTTTGAAAAATACCCCCACCTCTTTTAAATCTTCGAATAATTTGTTTCCTAAGGGAACCGTGGTAAAACAAGAGCTACTAGGTGGCAATGTCCCCGACATTGCATCTCTAGTGGATTCTTGTTTATTAAAATTGCAATTGGTTATCTTGTTCTACACTAAGAAAGCAATGAACAAGTTAGCAATAATAAATGCGATGACAATGCTTAGTGCTGATGATATACCAAGTCCAAAACACTATTGAATAGAGTTAAGATTGAGAAATGCAACATATGCAACAAAGTATTTAACACTCTCCATAAGCATATCTATAAGAAAAAGAAGGAAAAATAAGGCATGCCAAAGCAAGTTGCAAAATTGTAAACAATTCTTAATTGTGAGCATAAGAGAGAGTTAGTCCATCTTGTAAAATACAAAGAGCCTAAAATAATTTCAAAAGTGGAGATATCTATTAAAAACAAAGACGATGTATGAGCATAGACTATCTACTATAGGATAGAGATAAGATTGGAAAATACAACATATACACCAAACTATTTATGACACTCTCTGTAACCATATCCATAACAAAAAGAAGGCATGGTAAAGAAAGTTGCAAAATTGTATGAGAGGTTAGCAAGGTTGCATACAACCAATAATGCATTAAAATCATACACTCGAGGAAATCTTTGTAATTCCCACCATTACATTGGACAAAACCATACAACCAATAATGCATTAAAATTGTACACTCAAGAAAATCTTCGTAGTTCCCAACATTACATTGGACAAAACCATAGTGAATATTTAATATTTAATTTGCTCAAGGGTTTGAATGGATAGGTATGCCCCATTCAATTGTCACATGGAATCACTTAAATTTGTTTGGATTGACAAGAGGACATGTGTACACATGTCCAACTTTAAAAAAGAAAAAAAAAGTCTTGTAAAGCACATGCTAATCTATATTACCTTAAAATATAAACATGGCTAATATTTTAATATTAACATATTCACTTTAAATGGGCCTATGTGGTTTTTACAAAAAAAAATACAATAATAGCATTTATTATTTATTATTTTCTTATTAAGTTATTTGGTATTTTTATTAATATATATCCGTAAGGTAATATAAATTTATTATTATTACTAACTTATTATTATTAATTATAATTTATAATGTTAATTCATAAAGATTAAGATATGTATCATAATCAATTACCATACTATATGATACCTTAAGATAATTCTCTAATAATAATAATAATTAAGCAATAATAATAGTATAGTTTTTTTTTTTTTAACAGAAACTATAAAGGGGGTTTGTATAAAACAGGCTGTGCACAACCATTCATTACAAAAGCATCATCATAGAGAGTTTATGTATAGCAAAAATGTTGCATAGAAGGCCTATCCATGGAGTTTCCCGAAAAACTTTGCATAAAGTTTGTTCAAAACATTTGAAACTGCACGTAGTGTATACCCTTACATACTGTTTACATAATAAAAGACAAAAAAACATTCAGCCATAACTAGAAGGGTGCAGATTACAGTTTTTCTTTGAGATTTCTTGGATGGTCAATGGATTCCTCCTCCATAGGGTGCATAGCTTCAACGGTTTCTCCAATTCTGCTGCTCTGATTCATTGTTATGAGCCGCTGGAGGTCCTCTTGTATCCTATCCACTTTACCCATGATTTCTTGGAGATTGCTTTCATTATCATCGATGCGAGCATCATGATTACTGATCTGGAGAGAAGTACAATTCACTGTTTCTCCCATACTCTTCACCACTTTATTTATTGTCCATGACACTGATTGCTAGCAGTTCATATAATCTTCGCAGGTTCTTTTTTATGTCCATGATGCCTGCCCATTCTCCATCCTGCGCCATTCTGCTTGCTTCAGCCGAGATGCTTAACCGAGCAAATTGGTTGTGAATAATACGAGTTGAATTGTCAAGAGCATAGTCTTGATGCACTACCAGAAATTGATTAAAACACAAACTAAGCACAACAAGTTCCTGGAACAGAGGTAATTCCCCTTGATTTTGACAGGCCAAAGTGCCCACGGCACCTTCCTTCCACCTCGAGCAGCGGCAGCCAAAAACTAGGCTGCGACCCCAATTTCCAGACGCAATAACACCTGAGCTAAGAGTGGCAGCCCACGATACTGAAAGGGAAATGCACGAATAGGAGGAGAAGGCTGCAGAAGCAAGTCGTTCCTTCACTACTGAGCGCGTAAGGGGGAGGACCTGCCACGGGAGGCCTTGCAACCACCCTTCACCAATTCCTGTGACTACCTTCAACAAAATTCGTAGAGCTTCATGGAGACCAGGGTTCAAGGTAGGAATAAAATGGTAAGACATATTGCTTCTGGGAGAAGTCATGGGATAAAGACAGAGGAGACGATGAGTGTGCGAGAGGTTAATGCCAATTACCCGAGGCCTTAAGGCCATTAAAGCAGCAGCGTCCGGGTGCTGAAGGGACCGTTGAAGAGACCACGCGGCGAGGAGGTGAGGGCTGCGAATTAAATGAGAGGAGTCGGCATAGGACAAAGTGGGAAATAGGATCGGGAGGGAGAGAAGGATAAGGATGGGGGGCGGAAGGCAAGAAGGAAAGGAGGGTGGAAATAAATAAGGAAGGGGGAGAAGGTTAGGAGGGGGACCATAAGGACAAAGAAAGAATAAGATAAAGGAGGGGGAGGACAAAGGACTAAGCCTCCTACAAAGTTCATGCTTGAGAAAATTCCAAATCATGCAAGAATGATGCTACCAAGGGGAGGCCTTATTCATCATTACAGAACATGTTTATGGATGGGAGAGTTCCCATTATGCTTATAAAAGCCTTGCTGAAGGGAGGCCCCCATATTGGCCATAATGTCCGCTGCAAATTTATTATTCCGAAGAATGTGAAGAGGCTCATAGGATTTGAGCATAAGAGGCTTTACTTTATTGTACAGGTGGTGACAATTGATTGCTCCCGATGGGTATCCATTGATAAATTTAGAGATGACATGCTTTGAGTCTCCAAATATTAGCACCTTTCGATAGTTTTTAGCCTGAAGCATCTGCAGACCTTGAAGAAGAGCCAACCACTCTGCTTCATTGTTAGTTTTGTTCCCTAACCCCCAAGCAAAGGATTGTTCTATATGTCCACCGGGATCCAGAAGGATCCCCCTCGCTCCTGCCACCCCAATAGTATAGCTTATATTAACCCTGTTTTCTCTCTTATAATTAATATGTTTAACTAATATTATATTAATAATTATAAATAAGATAATATTAATATAAATATGAATTACATATTATAAAGAGATCTCCATTTATTAATTATGCTTTTGATAATATACCCACTTATTAATATAAGATATATTAATTATTAATTCATTAAAAATTTATAATTATAATTATTTGTATTATAAAATTAATTATACAATAATTATATATCATTAATATTTATTAATAATTTGGATTAATAATTAATTTAAAAGATTAATTATCAATTTATATGAATCATTAATAATGATATTGAAAATTCAATATAAATTTTCAATTTATTAATATTAAGCATATATTTCATTTATCCATTCACCATAACCAAGTAATTATTGCATTTGTTTTTGGTTAAATATGACCCATTGTATTGGCCATGCACTTCATGCTCTCGTGTATTGAAAAAAACATATACCTTCGTGGGTTTGTTTTATTATTTTTGTCAGAATCCACATTAGTTTCAGCGAATGGAGAATCACTCCATTGTTTAGAAGAAATTTATATATTCGATAGTTATATTCAAATTGGGAATCAACTCAAAGGCTAAATCACTGCTTTTTACTAGTAGTGTGGACAAATCTATAATTTTATTGGCTTTCCATCTATTTCTATGGTCCTAATTTTAAGTTCAATCTTGAGAAAAATGAATGTGTATATTAAAAATCAATATAGACTTTCTTTTCTTTTGATCTCCTATTCAAACCAACTTGGTATATAGGATCTCTTTTGTTATAATAAAAAAGCAAAGCCAAATTTAATAATAAAAAAATGATTAAACTATGAGGTTTTATGATTTCATTTTTCAGTTGAACTCAAATGACTTAGCGAATTAGATACCATATCCTATGGTGGTTATGAAATTTATGATTTAGTTTCATCAACAAAAAGTAACAACATACAACTTTTACCCACTCCTGCAAAAATATACAGAAAATAGAAAAAATGGCTACAATTCCAATCAAATCAAATCAAAGCGTAAACATATAATACCAAAGGGTATCTTAACCTAAATCCTATAATAAACACCCCAATGAATACATATTATTTAATTTCAATTTAATAGTTTTACTAGTAATTAAGGAGTAAAGGGTGGGCTATGGTGACAACTCTTACCACTGTAACCGATCATCAACAACTTAATGAGGTAATCGTAGTCATCTCGATCCATAGAAACCATCCTAATATTTCACTGATTCTCACACAAGTCATCACTAATAAAAATATTTGTATAATAGCTTGACACAACACAACAAGAACTGTTAACCACTTCAACAATACATACAGAAAAATTTGTTTCTATGATCTATATATAAAATATCATGGTTATCACATCTTTTCTTGCAGGTTATAATATTAATCTATTGAAGAGGAGGAAACATACTCTACTACTTGTATTATTGTTAATTGAGGATCGAAAACACAAAAGGAGAAGAAATCTACAAGGATGACGATATAGATATTTAGCAGCAACCACCTTAGAAGGGAATCCAAGAGATATGATCATGGATAACATGATTCCTCTTTGATTGCATGTGACCTTCTTTGATAGAAACCACAATGGAATCATTTACCCCTAGGAGACCTACTAGGGTATGATTATAATAGCTTCTGCACCAATCATGCTTCAAAGATGCAAGGTTCGAGCCAAAAAATAGTCTGGATACACAGATGGCTTGAAAATCTCGATACAGACCACTTGAGGAATGTGCGCTCCAAACCCAACGAGGAAAAAATGAATGAGGTGCTCAAATTCCCTATGAATTGGTTCAAATTTTATTGCTTAAGACCATTTTGATTCCGATCGAGTGACACATTTTAGTTTTATGCATTCGATTGTTGGAATGCCCTTCTCAAACACAAAATGAAAACAAAAACTAATTTTACATTCACCTACATGCTCATTCTGCCTCTCTACATTTTTCTAAAAATCCTCCAAACACTTTCGAATAAACTACCTTATTAGTAAGAAAGAAAATATGTATTTTACTTTGGTCCAACTTTTGGGAAAAAAAATTCAATATAAATATCTAGAAGCTGAGTGAGGATTTTTGCATGAAACCTATTCCATCCAAATTTGGCAAGAATTCATTAATTAGTTTCAATTAACAATTAGAATCTGGGAACACACATTTCTAATCCAATGGATTTTGATTCTACAGATTTATTTGTGAAATCCTATCTAACCTTAGTCACTTTCATCAATACCCTATAACCCACAAATTCTATGTTTTCATATTGTAATGAAGACTAAGATATACCAGTTTATGCAAACCAAAAGAAGTTAAGAGCTACTTATAGAAAATAAAACACAAACCCACACTTGTAAACAAGTCCTAGTGGGAGCAAGGACACTCTTGGATAAAAGTAGGCACTCTCCAATAAACAATCGTGTCAAATAAAATCAAATTCTCAGACATGTATAGCTATATGGATGTAATCAAAATACATCTACAATCTTTGAATTGTTTCTTTAAAACACAAATGTCAAAAGCTGAAGAACCCAAATATATGTGGTAGGTAAATGAGTATTAAAACTATGCAAAATCAAATTTTCAGAATTCCTTTCACACCATGCTACTCATTCTAGCATTTCATTCAATATCGATCACACCTTTCTCTCCATACAAAGAATGTAATAACAATCTATGTTGTAAAACAAATCCTAAGGGACATAAAAAAATTCTATGAAAAGATAAATAAGCTCGATTACAACCTTGATATTAAAAACTTTTACATAAAATATTTTAAACTATAGTGTGCACACCTGTTGTTCTTACTGAATTAAGGGTATACACTAAGCTCTAGATTTCTTAACATAGACTCAAGAAGAATTGCATAGTCTACACATATTGATTTCACTAAAAAGGATTCATTAAATAGCTATTCGATTCAAAAGTTTGACATCCGTTGCAAAAATATTTCAAGAAGTATCAATACTTATAAATGATAAATGCCTAATCTATCCTTGTATTCATAGACTCCTACAAATGTCTAAATCACCTATCACGAATACTATGTTGTTTCAACAAAACCAAAATCCTAATTTATGCTTACACAGGCTTGCTCAATTCTATTACCCTAATCTATAGTCACATAAATATGTATCCACAAACTATTTTCCTAGAACCACTTGCAAATTTAAATAAAATCTCATGCACACACTAAAAAACTAATGTAGACTCTATTCAATCCTAGGAACTCTATAACACTACGCAAAAAAAAATAAAAAAAAAATCACTTGCAGCAATTCAAACTTTGTTCAACCCCTGAATGAAATAATTTCTTTACACGCACAAGAATGACTTGAGCACACATCCTAGGATCAGTAACCAAAACAACAACACACCATTCAAGAATTCTCAACCACACCATATACAAAGAATATTTTAAGGGTTCATTTCATGGGTTGACCACTGAAAGGGTCGATACCCCTAAACATAATGATCACCAACTCACAAATTACAATTGTTATGTCTACATTCATCCAAATTAAGTTTCAATTAAAACCATGGGAACCTTGAATCCTTGCATTATAAACACCCTTCAGTTGAGATTAGGGCCATGATCCTTGGAACAAACAAGGAGTCTAAACAAAAATTGGTAGATAATTAACCATGAGGAAATAAGAAGGCACAAAACCCATTTGAGAAATTTAATAAAAGAGGCCTCAAGATACTCGAACCACTGATTCTCTGCCCTGGTGGTGCTAGAATAAGTGCCTGACTGAGCACGAGAGAAGTGGAGCCAAATCTACATGGCAATAGAGATCTATGCTAAGGAGTTGAGTTTAGAAATTGTTCCGAAATCCATTGAAATTAAAGAAATAACTAAAAAATAGAGAAATTTCCTTGTATTAACACATCACGATATAATCTTAAAAAATGTGTGAGCAAAACCAAAATAGATTATTTATGTATACGGAAACTACTTGATCTTCATAGATAATTGGACTTAATATTTGAAAAAGGGTGAACAAAATAGGGGACCATCATCTCCCCCACACTGAATATCTTGCAAGTCCCACTGCAAGAGAGAAAAATTTGATAGAAAAATAGATTCAAACACTTGTAGTATTAACCAATGCTTGTAATTGTGGAGGTGATGGAGTTGGTTTCTATTGTGCTTTTATGATCTCTCCCAATTGCTTTTCCTTCTTCCTTAATTGTTTCCTTAAGCTTATATGGGAACCTATCATGTCATCAACTAATGCTTATATGGGAACCTATCATATCATCAACTAATTTTTGGAGAGATGCAACTTTAGTCTTCAAAATCTCATTTTCATGCTTATGATGTCCATCCAATGGAACATATTCTTGAAGTTGCTCAATCAACTTGGTGTTCTCTTTTGTAAATATTCAATAGTTGGTAACTCTAAAGAGGTACTAGGATGATTAGGCATTGAATACTTATTAACAAATTTTTACGTTGGACTTGATTAAGTATGTAATGGCACTAAATATTCCTTGATAGGACTTGACATAGAAGGTAGAGGAACATATTGAGAATCTTCATGTTTAGATGAAGAAGTAGGTGAATAAATTTGGGCATGGACAAGATTAAAATAATATTTAGAAATATGTTTTTTTTCTTTTACTTTGGAAGCCATGCTATGAGTAAACATTTGAAGGAGCACCTTATATACTGGACATATTTTCCCTTGGGAGGTGAGCCTATCAAATGGGCACCGTCGGATGAGAGATCCAATGGTATCCATTTGACAGGCTCCCCTCCCGAGGGAAAGTCTATCCAGTAAATAAGGATTGCCACATTTGAGTAGGTTGAACTAACACCACATGCGTATCCTCCTTGGGGTTCTTTGATTCTTGTCGATTATGGCCAATTATGGAATGAGAATCCTAGAAATGATCATTTAATTTATGTTGCATCTTAACATTGGACTTTTTCCCTATTTGACGACCTTTTTAACCCTTTTTTCTATCACATTAATGGGGATCAAAGGATTGAGTATTACCCAAGTCATGGATTTTAGTTTATTTTGCAGAGGACTTAACTAGGGAATCGAGGTTTGGAGATGCTTCAACGTTATTGACTATAGGGTAAACTACATGAGGGTTTGAAAATTCCTAAAGAAATTGTTCCCAAGTCTTATTATGTTTTTTTATCTCATCGAAAACAAGCATCCTGATAAGGCCATGATGATATAAACTATGGATAAAGTTTTCCACAATTTTTTGTTCTTGGAATCCATTTTGCCCAAAATTTTCCAGAAGTAGAATGGAAAATTAATGGGCCAGATGAATTTGAATTGTGATAACAAACGAAAATGACAAGTCTTAAATGTAGAGACCTTCACAGGTGATGATTTTGTTGATGACCACTAAAGGATTGATGAACTCTTCTCTGATTTAAACCCCAGAAAATCCTTCATCGCCATTCATAGTTAAACACTTTGGCTTGAAGACATAATCATAACTCTGGTGTGATATCTTGAAATTCTTAAACCATCAATCACTAGTTTCTAGAAGCCCCGTATCTTGGGCAACCATTTGCTCAGAGACTGACAATACTAAGGGCTCTAAATTGTGCAGTATGGCCATCAATTCCAAGGAAGAATTGCAGTGAAATGGCATCATCGTTCCCATGCAAGGCATCATCGTGCCCTTGCAAGGCTGATAAGAAAGGATTCCACCCGACTCGAATGAATAATTCATGAAACTCTTGGAATTCAGGCATGGAGGACAGTTTAGAACAAGAAGTCAACTACGCTTTTCTTAATCTGTGCATCAGCCATGATTGTTCCAATTAGCTAATTATTAATTCAATTACTGATATCCCTCTGGATGGACTATGACAGGCTCTCCCTTGCACCTCCTTATCACATAGCAGCCAAGCCACTATCCTCCACGGTGTTCCTCGGACTCGCAACACTTCAAACCTCTCTCCTCGCTAGGCCCACCTTCATACCATCATTGTTGTGACTCTGTTTGCTCAGCTGAACGTTATCTTCCTCCCCCTCAACTACTCTTCCTCCGCATGCTTCCCATAGCTTCGGCCGCATCCATCTTGCGACCATATTCCTCATTTCTCCAGCGCGCAACTCTTATATTGACCCACACTGACCGGTGCATATGGCACTCTCACACATCCTTCCACATGACCCAATTTACCCTTCTTCTGCATACCCTCGGGTTCCCTACTACTCACTGTGAAATCCTCTAAACCTCGCCTCTCCATACAACCTGCACACGCTCTCCTTTAATTGCTGGATCCTTTCCTTTGAACTTCACCCGTGAATGAAGTGCCCAACAAACTGGTCCATGTTAACAACAATTCATATAGTGCCTATAGTTTACATAGTATATATGTTAGAATGGTGAGAGATATAATTGATTCGAGATATTTAATCTGGGTTGAAGATGTGGGGCTGGTGGGATGGCGTTTTAGACCTATTGGGACCACTTGAAACTTGCTTAAAATGATAGAAACTAGGTGCAACTAAATCGAAGATGCCCAGAATAGAATCAAGATCAACCACCCTAATGTTAGGTGGCCCTTTAGTCTGTTAAAGACATCTTCACCCATCGACACCAAAATAGATGTTATCTTCAAGTCAGACAAGTGATAATACATGCAGCTTGCCACGCTCTTTCATGCATGCATACAATGCATCCACTAAAACACAAGGAGGCTTTTTGCACAATGCACTTAAAAAACACAGGTGGTATGCACAATGCATTTGAGGGGTCTACCCAATGCACTAAAAAACAAGTGGTATGCACAGTGCATTTGAGGGGTATACATAATTTACTAAAAGTGAAAGTGGTCTGCACAATGACAGCTCGCTAAATTAAATATGGAATATTAATTGGGATCCTGGAAAGCTATAATATTAATTGTCATCCTTGCGTGCGTGTTATTTGAATGACGAATGGCATATTTATGATAAAGGAGTTATTGTTTACGAGGACAATTACAACATTGCTGATATTAGCCATGCCACCGGGTCTTGGGGTGCTGGAACCAAGGCAATGTCATCTCCACCAAATCAATAATAATCTAAAAAAATAGACATTTAAGAAATAAAAAAAATAAAATTAAAAATTAAAAATACACAACCTTAGTCTAAATTATAAGTTTTTGTTAAAGTTGCTACAAAATACTCCAAATAATCTCCCTGGGCAATTCATATATATATCCCCCAGAACAAGTGTCTGATTGAGCATGAGAGAAGTGGAGCCAAATATACATGAAAATAGAGATCTATGCTAAGGAGTTGAGTTTAGAAATTGTTCTGAAATCCACTGAAATTAAAGAAATAGATAAAACAATAGAGAAATTACCTTGTATTAACACATCACGATATAATCTTAAAAAATGTGCGAGCAAGACCAAAATAGATTATTTATGTATAGGAAAACTACTTGATCTTCATAGATAATTGGACTTAATATTTGAAAAAGGGTGAACAAAATAGGGGACCATCATCTCCCCCACACCGAATATCTTGCAAGTCCCGCTGCAAGAGAGAAAAATTTGATAGAAAAGTAGATTCAAACACTTGTAGTATTAACCAACGCTTGTACTTGTGGAGGTGATGAAGTTGGTTTCTGTTGTGCTTTTATGATCTCTTCTAGTTGATTTTCCTTCTTCCTTAATTGTTTCCTTAAGCTTATATGGGAACCTATCATGTCATCAACTAATGCTTATATGGGAACCTGTCATGTCATCAACTAATTTTTGGAGAGATGCACCTTTAGTCTTCAAAATCTCATTTTCATGCTTACGATGTCAATCCAATGGAACATGTTCTTGAAGCTGCTCAATCAACTTGGTGTTCTCATTTGTAAATATTCAACAGTTGGTAACTCTAAAGAGGTACTAGGATGATTAGGCATTGAATACTTCTTAACAAAGTTTTATGTTGGACTTGATTAAGTATGTAATGGCACTAAATATTCTTTGCTAGGACTTGACATAGAAGGTAGAGGAACATATTAAGAATCAATTGATTGAGAATCTTCATGTTTAGATGAAGAAGTAGGTGAATAAATTTGGACATGGACAAGATTAATAGAATATTTAGAAATATGTTTTTTTCCTTTTACTTTGGTAGCCATGTTACGAGTAAACATTTAAGGGAGTGCCTTATATACTGGATAGATTTTCCCTTGGGAGGGGAGCCTGTCAAATGGGCACCGTCGAATGAGAGATCCAACGATATCCATTTGATAGGATCCCCTCCAAAGGGAAATTCTGTCCAGTAAATAAGGATTGCCACATTTGAGTAGGTTGAACTAACGTCATAGGTGTATCCTCCTTGGGGTTCTTTGATTCTTGTCGATTATGGCCAATTATGGAATGAGAATCCTCACAATGATCATTTAATTTATGTTGCATATTAACATTG
This sequence comes from Pseudotsuga menziesii, assembly GCA_001517045.1. Taxonomy (NCBI): domain Eukaryota; kingdom Viridiplantae; phylum Streptophyta; class Pinopsida; order Pinales; family Pinaceae; genus Pseudotsuga; species Pseudotsuga menziesii. Next base: position 120,867 of record LPNX010226865.1, read on the forward strand.
GAATTTTTTCCTATTTGATGACCTTTTTAACCCTTGTTTTCTATCACATTAATGGGGATCAAAGGATTGAGTATTACCCAAGTCATGGATTTTAGTTGATTTTGTAGAGGACTTAACTGGGGAATCGAGGTTTGGAGATTCTTCAACATTATTGACTGCATGGTAAACTACATGAGGGTTTGAAAATTCCTGAAGAAATTGTTCCCAAGTCTTATTATGTTTTTTTTATCTCATAGAAAACAAGCATCATGATAAGGCCATGATGATATAAACTATGGATAAAGTTTTCCACAATTTTTTGTTCTTGGAATCCATTTTGCCCAAATTTTTCCAGAAGTAGAATGGAAAATTAATGAGCTGGATGAATTCGAATTGCGATAACAAATGAAAATGACAAGTCTTAAATGTAGAGACCTTCACAGGTGATGATTTTGTTGATGACTGCTAAAGGGTTGATGAACTCTTCTCTGAACCAAACCCTGGAAAATCCTTCATTGCCATTCATAGTTAAACACTTTGGATTGAAGACATAATCATAACTCTGGTGTGATATCTTGAAATTATTAAACCATCAATCACTATTTTGTGGAAGCCTCGTATCTTGGGCAACCATTTCCTCAGATACTGATAATACTAAGGGCTCTAAACTGTGCATTATGGCCATCAAATCCAAGGAAGAATTGCAGTGAAATGGCATCGTCGTGCCCCATCAAGGCTGATAATAAAGGATTCCACCTGACCTGAATGAATAGTTCATGACACTCTTGGAATTCAGGCATGGCAGACAGTTTAGAATAGGAAGTTGACTACACTTTTCTTAATCTATGCATCAGCCACGACTGTTCCAATTAGCTAATTCTTAATTCAACTACTGATATCGCTCGAGATGGACTATTACAGGCTCTCCCTTGCACCTCCTTATCACATAGCAGCCAAGCCGCTATCCTCCACATTGTTCCTCAGACTCGCAACACTTCAATCCTCTCTCCTCGCTAGGCCCACCTTCATACCGTCATTGTTCTGACTCTGTTTGCTCAGCTGAATGTTAGCTTACTCCCCCTCGACTTCTCTTCCTCTGCACGTTGCCCATAGCTTGGGCCACATCCATCTTGCAACCATCTTCCTCATTTCCCTAGAACACGTAGCTCTTATATTGACCCACGCTAACTGGTGCAGACCACACTCTCACACAGATTTCCACACGACCCAATTTATCCTTCTTGCGCATGCCCTTAGGTTCCCTACTACTCACTATGACATCCTCTAAACCGTGCCTCTCCATACAACCTGCACATGCTCTCCTTTCATCGCTGGATTCTTTCCTTTGAACTTCACCCGGACGAAGTGCCCAACAAAACTCGTCCATGTTAACAACAGTTCATATAGTGCCTATATTTTACATAGTATATCTGCTAGAATGGTGACAGATATAATTGATTGGAGATATTTGATCTGGGTTGAAGATGTGGGGCTGGTGGGATGGCGTTTTAGACCTATTGGGACCACCTGAAACCTGCTTAAAATGATAGAAACCAAGTGCAACTAAATCGAAGATGCCCATAATAGAATCAAGACCAACCACCCTAGTGTTAGGTGGCCCTTTAGTCCATTAAAGACATCTTCACCCATCGGCACCAGAATAGATGTCATCTTCAAGTTAGACAAGTGATAATACATGCAGCTTGCCATGCTCTTTCATGCATGCATACAATGCATCCACTAAAACACAAGGAGGTTGTTTGCACAATGCACTTAAAAAACACAAGTGGTATGCACAATGCATTTGAGGGGTCTACACAATGCACTAAAAAACAAGTGGTATGCACAGTGCATTTGAGGGGTCTGCACAATGACAGCTCGCTAAATTAAATCTGGAATATTAATTGGGACCCTGGAAAGCTGCAATATTAATTGTCATCCTTGCGTGCGTGTTATTTGAATGACGAATGACATATTTATGATAAAGGATTTATTGTTTATGAGGACAATTATAGCATTGTTGATATTAGTCATGCTGCCAGGTCTTGGGGCACTAGAACCAAGGCAACGTCATCTCCACCAAACCAATAATAATCTAAAAAAATAGACATTTAAGAAATAAAAAAATAAAATTAAAAATTAAAAATACACAACCTTAGTCTAAATTATATGTTTTTGTTGAAGTTGCTACATAATACTCCAAATAATCGCCCTGAGCGATTCATATATATCCCCTTGTCGGGGACATAACAAGTTTAGTAAAGGAAAGAGAGGTCTTAAGAAAAAAAAAGGGCTTGATATTGTTAAGGGGAAATTGTTTTTTATTATTTTATTTTATTAATAAAAGAAGGGAATGGGTACTTAGGAAGGCTGGGAATAATTTGGGAAGAACTCAAAAGAAAAGGAGAACATTTTTTTTAGGATATAAGCAATGAAAAAGAAAGGTGGGAAATGGGTAGGAACGATAGGGATATTTCATTTTTGAAAAGAAAATAAAAATAAATAAGGCAAAATGTATTTTTTAGAAAATATAAGTGAACATTGGAAATGGGGGGAGTATTTTCACTTTTGAAAAAGAAGGTCATTGGATTTTTGCAAGGAGGGACTTTGGGGGCGTCGTTGATTTAAAGAACATGAACATGATGAGAATGATGTCAACGGATGAGACTAAATAATTAATCACTGGATGTGAAATGATGTATTTTGACTGACATAATGCAAAAGGTTTTGACTTGCCGAAACTTTGATTGAGTGTCGAGTGGGTCAAACAAACTCCAATTTTTCAAAATGATGTATGAGTGCGATGATATGACGTATTGAATGAAATGACATTGAATCCTTGGCATGATCATGTAATAGACAAGAAATGACAAAATTCCTAGACTTGGCTTGACCACGACATGACCATGCATAAGACACAACTTGGAAATTTAGTCACAAGGGTCACATGGAATCGTAAATGGTGAAAAAAGATACAGGCGTGACAAGCACATCAACTTGGAAATGATGGTGCATATGGAAAGATATTGTGACAAAGTATAGTAGGTTCTCCTTTGGCGTCAACTTCCAATCATGTCGATGTTGAGCATCAACAACTGACAAAACAAAAGTTTTGATTATCAAGTCCAAAAAGGTCACTTCACTCTTCTAGTGTGAGGTTTCAAACATTCATAGTCCAATACATAAACATATCATTTCTTTTTTTTAAATCCCATAATTATAGTTTATAAATGCTTATGGGAGATATGTCACATGATATTACTTATGTATTAAATACATCAACATCATTTCCATCATCATCCTTGTTAAGTCAAGTCCCTAGGCTAGTTACCTCTATGAATATTTTAAACCTCACTCAATGTCCATGTCATTCTTATGGTCAATTCAATGCATTAGGGTGAATTATGTTTCCATTAGGACCAATCAATATCAAATAGTGCTATAATCACATGTGTCATCATTCATTAGGGGATTTTTGAGGTAAATAATGGGCCTCAAAACAAAACTTGTACCATTAAAATTGACTTTATAAGAACCAATAAGATTCAAGATGATGATGTCAACCATAAGGGTTAACTTTGTAAAAAAAAATGGAGGGAAAAAAAATTTCTTATCATATTTTTGACATATTTCCTTATCGGTCCACCCAAATTTCAAGTTTGGGGACTCGTTCGATGCGAAATTTATTGAAATTTTCATTTTTTCGGTGTTGTGGGTACCTCAGAAGCATGCAGTGTGGGTATGGGTTAGATGTGAAATTAAATTCTGCATCCAACGAGTCCCTAAAATCAAAATTTCAGTTGACCGATAAGGAGATATGTCAAAAATACAATAAGAAAAAAGTTTTTCTTCACCGCCCCCCCACCCCCCCAAAAAAATATAGCTTTTGTTCTATTATTATAACTTTTATTTTATTATTTGCCTTATGATGCCCATTTTAGACCTCAAAAATCCCCTAATGATTGGCATTGATATCATCGTTGTCATCAACATCCTACTAAATATTGTAGAAATCATCATTTCCATATTATCATTGTCAATATGTATCATCATCATCAACAACATGTCATTAATCACACTCTAATGTCATTAGGGATCGTATGATTCCATTAGGATTATTTATTATTAACTAGGGTCTCTTGGTTGCCAAAATGGCCAATTAGGTGCTACCTATGTCAACATGTCAAGCACTATCCCCAACGCAACATTAGAGTTTTCTTGAAACATTTTTCTAGCACAATTTCTTTCAAACTTCCTAGTGAAATTCTTGGTGTTATGTCTAGCTCTATACCTGGTGCTATGCTTGTCCCTTTTCCTGGGGAAATTATTGGCGCAATACCTTTCGAAATTCCTGTCTCAATTGCTAGTGTTATGTCTGGCTCTATACATGGCATTATGCCTAGTGTAATTCCTAGCATAATTCCTTCTGTAATTCCTGGCTATTTTCATAGCACAAATTTTGGCATTAATCCTAGCTCTATATCTAACTTTGTGTTGGACATTTTTTTGAGCAAAATTATTGGCTCTAAAATTGACACAATTCCTTTCAAATCATTTGGTGCTATTCCAAGCATAATACTTAGCTCTATACTTGGTGCTATGTTGGATGTTTTCCAGGCCCAATTCTTAAATGTATTCCTAGATCTATACCTAGTGCTATGCTTTGCCCTTTTCCTAGGAAAATTCCTAGTACAATAGCTTCTAAAATTTCTATCGAAATTCCTCGTGCTATGTCTAGCTCTATACCTAGCACTATGCTTGGTGCAATTCCTAAAACAATTCGTTCTAAAGTTTCTTGTTATTTTCCTAGCATAAATTTTGGTGCTAATATTGGCACTAAATCTGATGTTATGTTGAATGTTTTCCGAACACAATTCCTAGCTCTAAACCTAGTGCAATTCCTAACGCAGTTCCTTTTGAAATTTCTAACTTTATTCTAGGTGTTATACCTGGCTCTATACTTGGCATTATGTTGGATGTTTTCGAGGTGCAATTCCTATATCTATACTTAGCGCTATATTGGATGTCTTTCCTAGCACAATTCCTTGCTCTAACCCTCGCTCAATATATGGTGCTATGCTTGGTGCTATTTTGGATTTTGTTTTGGAGGCTATTCTGGGCATTATATGCGATGTTATTTTGGATGTTAGTTGAGATGCTAAATTCCTAGTGTTATTCCAAATGCTATACTTGGTTCTATGTTGGATGTTTTCTAGGCACAATTCTTGGATCTATACTTGCCGCTGTGTCAGATGTTTTTCCTGGTGACATTCATGGCACAATTCCTGGCGGTAACCCTGGCTCAATATATGGTGCTTTGCTTGGTGCTATTCTAGGCATTATATGGGATGTTATTCTGGACATTAACTGGGATGCTAATGAGGATGCAAATTGGGATGCTAAGTAGCATCCAAAATAGCATCAAATTTAAAAAAGGGATGCTAATAACACCATTAAAAGCGCCATCTTGTGGAACAACATCCACTTTGTCCAAAAGATGATGAAAAATACACTAAAAGTGATAGTGGATGCTAAAAAGGAATATAAAAGAGATGCTAATCATAGGGTTTTGTTGTTGTGAGCATGGATTATAAAGTTATTCCTTCCATGAATAATAGTTAATGGTGTTGTCCTACCTTAAGGGTCTTCTCTACATTGTTGTGGCATTAACTTTTTTTTTATGGCATCGATATATTGTGTTATTCATGATTTAATTTTCATCTTATATATTCATATTTATTAAGGTAAATAACATATGACCATCATGGATTTACTAAAGAATCAAATATAGTGTTGGGAATTGGCCTCAATGAATGAATTGTTGCTTCTATGTGGATTTTGTGATAAAAGGACTACTGTATTGATGATTGAATTCTTAGATATAGGTTTGAGTTGGTTATACTGTGATCACTATAATGTAAGAACGACCATATCACTTGACTAGAGATTAAATTCATTAAGTATAGGGTTTGGTTAATATGGAGTTCATAGTCAAAGTCTTGAATTTCTAATAGAAGTATCAGTTTATGAAGATAATCGAGAAAAATGGGGCTCACATGCCATTTGGAAATTTTTTGTTAAGGAAGTGATGATCCATATGATAAATAAATACTCAAGAACAACAATTAGTAATATAAGGAAATTCCTTTCATTTCCATAAACATCATTTATATTCCAAACATTCTCTAAAAGCTCCAATACCTCTGAAACCACAACATCGATTTCTCCAAGAGGAACTTCTTTTAAAATAATTTATGTAAGAGTAGATTACACCACACCATAATCCATAGAAAAAAATATGAAACAAAAGTTGGGATATACACTATTCTTAACATCCATAAAGTTATTTTCAAAATAGTGATACTCATTGGCACATTTCTAGTTGCATTGAAATTGGAATATTTAGAATATTCCAAGGTCATCTCAAGCATTCCAACCTAGATATAACTTTATGATATATAATTTTAAAGATATAATATATCATTCCAGAAATGTGCATTTTGGAGAAACTAAATAATTCCAAGAATAAGAGAACCTAAGGACAAAAGCCTATATAATCTCAATAAAAGTGCTAACCTACCTAACAAATAACTACTTGTATTCTTCACAGAATTATGCCATTAACAAGAACAACTGCAAAGGAGCAAGTCTCTTCCCGAAGGATTTTGCATATAAAGAAACAAGAATCACAAGATCTCTATCAAAGGTAGATCCCAGTGATTTGTTTTCAGCATCAGGTAAGAAATGTGTTCATCTTATAAATAAATATCGTTGATTGTCTTTGTAATAATGTAGGTATTTAATTAAACTTGATTAATGATACCAGTTCAACTGATGATGGTTATGCTACAAGAAATGCAGGGAGTTACGAGGCCGGTTAAACTTGGAAATGCACTGACTTTCCTATTCAATTAGCTTGATCTTGTTAATTGATTTTCTTATTCAATTGGCTTTATCTTGTTGATTGCTTGATCTTGTTAATTGTTTGAATCCACTGAATCAACAGGTAGAAAAATCATTGTGCCTTCACTCTTGCTACTATCTACGCATATGTTTGTATCTTTTTTGCTGAAGCTTGTGTTTCCACCTTTACTGTGTCCTTTGCAGGCCTCTGTTATGGACTATGTTATATAAGAATTTATATTCCGCACCCTATTGATGATTCAGAAGAATTTATATTCTGCACTCTATTGATGATTACAAAGATTAAATTGTCATTTTATTTTTACCCTGTGACTTTAAAATAGAAAAAATATTACCGGACATTTTGGAATTGGAAAAAATATTACGAGATAAATTGAAAGATTACATAATAAAACACATCAAAGTGTTGTAGCACTTTTAGGAAAGACTCAACCAAAATTATATAGAGTTAGGTATTGCTAATATAATCAAGTCCTGCCTTCTAGTTGTTGGCATTTCTTTGCAAGCGTCTCATGCCTATCCATATTTAGTAGAATGTGCTTAGTTTATTGTCCTAAATTTCAGTCTATCCATTTCATGTTCTACTTTTACACAATTCAGAGTAAAAGACATAGTGAAGTAACCCTCGACGTTAATGAAATGAAGGGCGCAAACATTAATCTTTATTAACCCATACAAACAAGGTAGAGGCAAGTGCGCTGAATTTCTTTTAGTTTTTTTTTATGTTTATTTATTTTTTAATAACAAATTAATTTTAATGCATGAGATAGACATATTGAGGTAGTCGTAGATGGAAAAAAGGAATCGATACCATGACATGAAAATATAACACGTGGAGTCCATGTATACAATGCCATGCTAAATGGTCTATCGTCCAAGTGCCATCAGTCTCGATTTATTATATTGCTGGAATTTGCACAGTCATGTTGCTTGTCATTGTGTATCTAAAGATAACATGATCAAATCTCGGGACGGTCTTGAAGCAACATGCCAAGTGAGTTGCCTCATGTCAGGAGGGTAGCTTACTACGTTGCTGAGAAGCACAATATTTTTACTTCTACATAGATGAACAAAAGGAAAGGGCCATGGCTATGGCACTGGTGGACAAGGAAGAAGATGACGATGGTCTATTTTTACAACAGTAAATCTATTCTCACAACCATGATTCAAATCAACAGTCCTCAAGCAAAAATTTATCACCATGACAGAGGTAATAACTCTTATGTTGCCATTACAATTCCCAAGTCACTATGTAATCAGAGTGGATTGAAAGAATCTCTTCTCTAGGGTATACCCTACAGGCCCACCACCTCTTCTAAGTATATGCCATCGTCTCTTCAAAGTATCAATGCATCACTGATATCCAACAATAGATACTAGTATTTACATTTACAAATTTTACTCAAGATAGGAAAAGGGTGTCTCCTCTCACTTTACTATATTAAACGGATGTCCTGACCTAAAATTCCATACAAATATAGTAGAAATTAGGATTGGATATTGTCTATGTTCACTTGATCACTCATTCATTTTAGCTTACGCTGCCATGTTGTTTTTCCTCTCTTACATTGTTGTTCTTCTCTGCATTAGCATGGCCTCCGTGAATACACGAGCTCATGCTATTATGCTCCCTTTCCCTGCCTAGGGTAACATTCAGGCCATGATGTAGCTCTCTAAATTGTTATATGCTAGAGGATTCTTTATCACCTTCATCAATACATAATACATACAAAAACGCCTCCTCAAATCTGGATCGGTGGACTCCATTAAATCTTGTCTCGACTTTAGATTCGAAACTATTCTAGATGGCCTACCTCCTGAGCATGGTCGGACCTCCAAATTGGTTGAGCTATGTTTGTCCTTCCATAGTAACAGGACTTTGGTCATACATAGATTGTTCATGGCATCAGATGCTATGCTTTTCTCAGGTCTTTCAATGGATTGAATTGTCTGTAATCTGTCCCAAGAAGAAGAATTGACCATCTAGGTTTTTAAATTTTAGGGGGCTTGATCAATGAATGGAGAAGGAGACAAAGTGGGAGATAGATAATTGATGAATTTGGCTATCTACATATAGTGCTATCAATGCAGCCCAAAATGCATCAAATGAATTTTTCCAATCATGGAATGGGAATGTTGCCTAGTTCTGTTAGTCATATCATCTCCCACCATTCCAATCTTTTGGATTGAGAGCTTACTTCCTAAACACAAATAGAATGAAAGACAAAGTAGAAGAAAAACAATTTGAAAATTCATTCAAAAGAGAATTAGAAAACAATATCCGTTATTGCTGATGCTTTACGAAACTTGATAGAATGTTTACCTGAAGTTGAAACTAATGTCAAATTTGCGCAGATCAAAAGACAGACATAAATGGAGTCTTAGCTGTTGGAGTTTTCATGCTCTTACTAATTGCTCCATACTGAGATCCAAAATTCCCTATCGCATCGCTCCATCCATGGATTGTAACGGCTCTTCCTGCTCATCGCTATAGCTCTAAATGGTGCACCAGACTGCAATGAATAACTCATCAGTTGCGCATCTATGTAGGCCCTTTGAAATAAATTCCATATCTGGGTGCAGAGAAAGGAGTAGCAAGAACAAAGGAAAAATCATAGCCATGGGTGATATGATATGGTGTAAGGGTGTTGTACAAGTGATATGAAGTAAGGGATTCCTGGTGTCAAGCATGCACACTACCATGGTGTCGAGCATGCACACTGCCATCCTATCGAAGCATGCACACTAACATCATAACTATGATAACATAATTATATGAAAAATAATCATAACATAAAATGTTACAAAACTAATCTTAGCTAAAAGTTAACAATAATCCATGTATGTGTTTTTGATTACCTATTTGCATAAGAAACTATATACTAGTTATCTAGTTGCCTCGATTTGAGGCCAAATAAGGTCTCAAAACATTTGATTGGTTTTGAGAGAGGTTGGTTCCCATTTCCATGACAAATAGATTAATTTAAGTAAAAAAATATTTGAAAAAACAACAAAACTCGTTAAAACTTAGGTTATAGTTTTGATTTGTGTGTACATAACCCTTTGGTTTAAGTGAAAACTAATTCCAATGGCGGCAAGCCATTTCATAGAGTCCCTGCTAGCCGGGGGCAGGGACTAATAAGAGTGTTTTTCTATTGTCAATTATAGAACATAAATAAATATTTTAAAATCCAAACTTTGTGATATAGATGGAATTTGGTTGTGTCCTTGCTTCCACATTATTCCATTGGAAGACAAAAGGAATGCAGCTAAGCCAATTTCAATCATAATAAATTAGAGTAAGATGATATCTTCTTATTTACAGCCTTTTAACTTGGAAATATTTAGAATATATTATATTGTACTGGCCCCACCATATGGTGTGTCACCAATCTTATCTGTATTGTTTGTCTCAAAAACATATTCTCTAATAAGAATAATTCTATGCACATTTCATCATGCTTAGTAGAAAATTCCGAGTCCTATTTTAAGTGATTGATTTAAACTTTCCATATAGACTTATGGAAACATTAAACCACTCTTTTATAGTTCCATTTCAAAAATCCTACATATTATTTCACTACATAAATATCCAAGGAAATGAATATAAGAAATACCACTTCGTATAAGAATTTGTGGAATCATGTGACATAAGGAATCTTGGTAGAGAAGGGACTTTAAAATTGACTAGATACAAAACCACAAGGTCAAGAATTGATTAGTGACTTATATCCAAACATGCATAAGAAAGAAGTGGACAAATTTATAAAAATGAATTTATAAAAAAAAAGGTTAGAATTCATTCTACACATTAAAATGTATATCGACTTGGTGTGTTTAGAGTTATGTGTGCCACTAAAATGAATCCACAAGGAATTGGTTCTTAAAAAGTGGCAAGCAACTTACTTTCACAAATTTCATAGCAATCACAACAATTTTGTAACAAAATAAGGGCCCGTTGAGTTAGTGAAATAAATCATAAAGGCACTTTAGATTTGATTTAACTAAAATGATTTAATAGTTTACTCGGACACTAATTCCATATATCATTTTCTTGTTTCATGATTTTAATGCAACAAATATTTCAAATTTCAGTATACATACCAACCAATAATCTGTAATTGATTGCAATTAAGCCTTAATTTTTATTTTCAAAGGCCCTCGAAGGAATGCTTTAGAAAAAATTGAAAATCAACTTGAGACGCATTATCTATCACAAAAACATATTCATAAATATATGGCTATTTACCAACAAGTAGATCTATGAAGGTGATTGGATATGTATTTATGGGTTCGTTGAAGACACATAATTATAGATCACAACTTTAAATTCTAGACTTGTTAGAAAATATGCAAAGGTATCACACTAACTCGGAAACATTTGTACTAAAAAGGAAGTAATGAACCAAGTGTAAGCATGGAAAATTATTTAATTAAGAAACTTAAAGAACACATTAAGATTAAGCAACCATTGTTCTTATAACAAAAATTGCAGAGGATCCACATACCGATTCTTTCAATGAAACAACTAGATTATATGATCCTTTCCTATTGTCATCTCAATTCTATTGGACACTTGTTGTCTAATCCAATACACTATATACTTGTATGTCACTAGTACACGATCGTATAAAAATCCCTATAACACTTTTGGTTTCTATAAAAGACAAGTCTTCTCCTCTTCCATAGAAAACCTTAGAATTCGTTTTGATTGTCTTGTTGTACTTGCACCAATAGGTATGTTACCTTCCTTGGACAAGCAAACAATCCTTATGAATATTTGTAGATACTTGTAACTATTTTTCACCTCAAATTTGATAGCCATTCCCACCCCAGACGTTATCAAACTAGGGTGTGTTGTATGGTTATATGCAATAAAAATTAATATTGTTTCTTAAGGTTTATTTTCACATGCATGACATCGATACCAATGTAAGGATACAAAAAAAATAAAAAATGAAGCAGCTAATTTTCTTAAGCAATATGCACCCCCAAAAGAGAAACCATTTCACACAATAGAGACATTTTCAAGGCCTGCATGCCATAAACTGTTATTGCTTGTGTGATGGGAGTGATACTTTAATATTTATTTTATATATACACTAAATAAGAATGATCAAAATGTCCATAAGACCAAAATATTGTTGCACCTTTAGTATATGAAAAGTGTATGAACAATACAACATAAATTATCATGTTTGACATGCTTGTTTATCAAGAACATGATATCAAAGAGTCAAAACCCAAAATCAACATCTCAATGGTATTTAAATTAAATAGACAAACTTAATGGTGCTCATAAGTTCCTTTGCTTGATGTTTTATAAAGATCACCATGGAAACGTCATCTAATAACATGACTGAAATGCATGCAAAAACCATCCTTATTGGGTGGATCAATGATAAAGAACAATAGCAATATTGGTGATAAGAAATATTTGTACTTGATTGGAAATGCACCATTTGTATTATAGATCCATGTTAGGATTTTTAATGTATTACGCCCAAAAATGTTTAAATGATACATGTGTAGTATTTATGGTCACATCCCTTATAAACAAAAATAAAGTTTGTGAAACATGAGAAATCACCCATTTGTTATATCAACAAGACTACGAGAAAATTGATAAAAATAAAGTTAGTGAAACATGAGAAATCACCCATTCGTTACATCAACAAGACTAAAAGAAAATTGATTCATGGGGTAATTGGACATGTCTAATAGTATGGACCAAGAGGTGGGATAACTCATATGCAAATCTCTACATGTTTGGATACAAGAGATGAACATTATTAACACAGTTTCATTGAAAACCAAATACATCACAAGGTTGGATATTTTAACCCTTATTTCATTGAATCTGGATTAATAAGGAGAAATATAGACTAATAAACAATGAATTGCGATTTTAAAAGTGTCAATATTAGTCTTTCAAAAGTGAAAAATTGGTTTTTAAAGTGGAAATATTGGTTTTCAAAAGTGCGTTTTTCAATTTTAAGAGTTGAATTTCAAAACCAAAAAGTGTTGTTTTCAATTTGAAAACTACGATTTTCAATTCTAGAAGTGCGGTTTTTTTATTTCAAGTCTCCATTTTTCAATTCTAATAGTGTGACTTCTTATTCCAAAACTCTGATTTTCTTTCGAAAACTGTGATTTTAATTCAAAAAATGTGAATTTATAAATACCAAAGTGTCAATTTTGATTTCAAATGTGTGAATTTTGATCCTAAAAGTGTCAATAGCTAATTTCTACGATGTTTATTTAGATTTCAATGTTTTGACATTTTTTCTTAATGTATATAATATCAAAATCCAATATTAATGTACAATTGTGTTGTTAGGGAAAGTGTTCCTATGGATATGATGAGACCACCAACATAGTAGGGTTGAAAGACAAACATATAAAGCTATGCAAGTACAATAATTAAGCAAAAAGATTGAGGGTTCAAGAGAGTGTGTACCTTACAAATGAGAAGGTTGATCCGAGCCACTCCTTAAGTCCTCCTCTTGCCCTCCAATCAAGGAACCTGAAAAACCACTTCAAGACCTTCCTCAAACCAATTTGATTACATATAAAAGATTGATATTCAAAACAACATAAAACATTGGTCTCATAAACATCAATAAGTAATCAGAATTGAGACATGCATATACACAGTGATTTGGAAAGATAAGAATGGCTAGTATTTTATTAAAGAATGAAGAAAGTACATATTACCTTCCTTTAATCAAAGCATGTGGAGAACCTCCTACAATAAACAATGAGAATGCACGATATAACAGAAATATTGGAGCACAAAAGAGATCTTATTGATTGTGGGCCACTTCGAGGGGGCAACCTCCTTTGAGCAAGCTCAATACAAAATAACTCTTCGATGATTTCATTGGCCTCAACACTTAGTTATATACTAACTCTAATCTAAACAACTATTACTCCCCATGAATGTGGGATAATACAACATACTAACTAGACGACTTAACATCAACTATTAATCCCCATGAATGTGGGATAATACAACATACTAATGGGACGACTTACAAAGCATATGTGTCCAATAAAATATACTAAAAAAATAAAGAGGAGGGTTGACATGGGTTCTTAAAATCCCCTCCCTCTTAGAAAAGCTTTGTCCTCAAAGCTTATGATGTGGAAACTATTGTTGAATCTGAAGGAGTGGTTCCCATGTGGCATCCTCTAGTTGCAGGCTGTGCCACTGAATTGAATACCTTTATGATGGACCGAGAGAGAAGATAACAAGTGTGATTATTGAGAATGGCCTTCGACTTCGAAATGATGGATCCTTCATTATCCCATTATGGTAAAACAATTTGTGCGCTAATGTTGGTGCCAATCACTTGCTGAATGCAAGAAGGAGGAAGTGCCAATTTATAAGCAACATACCCATTCTTTTGAAGAAATGTATATGGGCCAGAGATCTTTGGAGTGAGCATTTTATTCCCTTTGTGTTTCAAGGAGGATTGCTTGTAAGGCTGTAGATGAAGAAAAACCATATCACCCACTTGAAAAGTGCACTGAGAACTGTGTTGATCGGCTTGTTGTTTCATGCGAGCTCTTCCCATGTGAAGATTGTCCTGCAAGAGGTGAAGAATCTGATGTTGGTTTCGAAGACCCATATCAACTGCCTGAACTCGTGAACTTCTAGGGGTGGATGGAAGGAGTACTGGAGGTGCGTGACCATAAACTGCTTCATATGGGGTCATTTTAGATGCAGTATGGTAGGAATTATTGTACCACCATTCAGTGAGAGGGAACCACTTTTCCCATTGATGTTGTTCTTCAGAGGTGAAACAATGAAGATAAGTTTCCCAATATTCATTGATTATTGTAGTCGGACCATCTATTGGTGGGTGGGAAACTGAACTCATATGCAGTTTGGTGTCAGTGAGGTAAAAATGACTTGTGAAAGTTGTGTTGCGGTCTGAGACAGTGGAAGAAGGGATTCCATGAAGAAGGAATATCTGGTCCATGAAAATTTGTGTGATTGAAGAGGTGGTATATGGATGGATGAGAGCAAAAAAATGACTATATTTGGAGAGTCGATCCACCACAACCAAGATTACGATCTTCCCTCCATATTTAGGGATCCCTTGAATGAAATCCATCGAAATATATGTCCAAATCGTTGTAGGGGTGGGAAAAGGTTTGAGCAATCTAGAAAGGAGTGTAGTTTCACCCTTGTGGTGTTGACAAGGAGCACATTCGTCAACCATATGTTGAATTTCTCATTGCACCCCCTTCCAAAAGAAGTTATGTCATGCCATCTCATATGTTTTGATGAACCCAGAGTGCCCTGCTGATGGAGAAGCATGGAGTTCATAAAAGACTACTTTTTTAAGGTCAGTGCTCTAGGGAAGCACTAGACGACCCGTGTATCTCAGATAAAATCCATCCCAAGATGAATATGGTACCATAGAAGGGTTACTGGCCAAATGTTGGATGATTTCAGATAATGAGGAGTCATTGACATAGCCTTACTGAATAGAGTGTAACCAAGTTGGAATAAGCATAGAAATAACTGAAAGAGAAACATGGGCATCAAATGTGTGGAAAAGAGCATCCACGCCAAGATTGTCCTGAGCCTTCTTATAGTCATAATCCCTAAGTTTGCTAACCCATTTCTGTTGTTTTGGGGATGAGACCCATTGTTCCAGGAAATATTTCAATCTTTGGTGATCAATCTTGATGCCAAAAGGATTCTCTAAGAGGGATGGCCACCACTTCTGTACTGTGTGCAAAATAGTCATCATTTCCTTCTCATATGTAGAGGTGGATAAATTCTTTCCAGAAAGGGATTTGTCGGTGAATGCAATGGGATGTTCACCTTGAAAGAGGACAACCCCAAGTTCATTGTTGTAAGCATCACTCTCAAGTGTGAAGAGATTGGAAAAATCAGGCATCTGAAGGGTGCATCGGAATGAAATATCCAAGGGAGTAGTTGAGACTGCTGAAGGTTGCATATGAATTAAATGGATCTAAGCGATGAAACCATGTGAATTCGTCTTAAGGAGCTTTTCCATGCGATGGGAACTGATGATGCTAAGAGAACCTAGTTTTAAGCCATTGAATGTTTGTTTGTTCCCATTGACTAAAAATTGAATCTACAGTTCAGCAAAATCCCATAAGATGGGTCCAAGAGTGCATAACCATTGAGTTCCCAAAATCACATCACATCCTCCTAGATGCATGGCAAACATGTTAGAGTGCAAGTTATAATCTTCAATAGAGATACACACATTGCGACACTTTCCTTTGCAAGGTAAGGTGCTACCATTGGCAACCATGACTTTAAAGATGGAGCAAGGATGGAAAAAACTATCATCTTATTTGGTAATATGAGGGTCAATGAAGTTATGGGTGCTACCAAAATCAATGAGTATTGTAACAAGAATCTTCTTGAAGAAACCCTTGACCTGAATGGTTTGTGGGGTGGTGACTCCGACTAATGCATGGAGAGATATCTCTGGGTGTTCATCATGAGAATGAGGGTCAACAGGCGGCTACTGAATGTCCACCTGATCGTTTACTGGATCTTGAGCAGCTTCAAAAATTTCAAGTGTAGGCAGAGAAACCACATCTAAGAGATAGAGCTTTTGTTTAGTACATTGATGTCCCCGAGTGAATTTCCCATCACAATTATAACAAATTGCTTCTTCCCTACGTGCATGCATCTCAGCTTCAAACAAATGCTTGATAGGAGTGGGTGTAGGATTTGGAGGGATTGGATGTCTTTGGGAAACCATATTTCTGAATGGAACAAAAGTGGATTTGGGGCGTTGCTGAGCCCTGATCTTGTCCTCCACCAACTTAGCCAACCCTAGGATTTCCATCATTTTGTTGGGGAAAAACATGTTAACCTAAGATCGGATTGTATGCTTAAGACCACTGATAAAACAACTCCTGTAGAATGCATTAGAAAATCCTTTTGTGTGCTTGACTAATTTCTCAAATTCTGTGTGATACTCTCTCACAGTTCATTCTGGCAAAGTTTGGTGAGTGCTCCTGTGAATTCATCAAAACCACTAGGGCCAAATTGATGCAAAAGGAGTTGGCAAAAATCTGTCCATTGGGGCTCTTCATGATCCTTGATGTACCAACAGAACCATTGAAGGGCTTCACATTCTAAATGAAATTATGCAAGTGGAACTTTGGTGACATCAATAGTGTTGTGCATATTAAAGTATTGTTCTGCCTTGTGTATCCATCTAGTTGGATCATCAAAATTGGAGCAAGGGAAATCAATCTTCGACCCACGAAAGTTGTTAGAAGAAGAGAAATCAGTGGCTGTAGAAGACCCAATTTGTTGTTGGTTGCTCATGGTTGAATGATGAAGATGAAGGTCAAGAAATATTTGATCCATAAATGTGAGTTTGGTATTGACGGTGACAAGTTCTTCTTCCATTTGTCTATTTGCTCCTGTGCGGGTGACAATAACAAGATTTTTTTTTTTTTGAGGGGTGGGGGGGGGGCAGGGGAGGGTAGAAAAACAAAAACAGAGAGGGTTTTAGAAAAGAGAAATTTTGAGTTGGGAAAGACGTGAGTGGGTAATTGGAGTTGACTAGGTTTGGGACACTTTCTGAAGGACAAGGAACAGAAAATGTGAATTTCAGAAGTAGGGTGAACGAATGGGAAAATTTGTCAAAGAGGGACAATGAAGCAGAATTTGGAAACGAACACTGTGGAAAAATTTGAAGGCAATTGGGTGAGAATTGAAGATGTTATGACAAATGTGAAATTTCGAGCTCTAGGAAATGAAATTTGGGATAGGGTCCTCAATGACTGAAATATGCAGGATGCAATGATGGGGGTGACTATGAATTTTCAAGGGAAATGGAGCTAAATCAAGGAATATATGGCTAAAAAATAGAAATTTACACATTTTTTTTTAAGAAATGATCTATGGTGGTGAAATAAAGCTGTGCTTTACAACTTGAAATGATCTGTGACAATTCTGGAATTCTGTGCTTTATCAACTATAAATAGATATGGACCCCAGGTATATTCAGCTTCCTATGGTTCAAAGGTAGTCACTAAGCCACCAAGGCTATCTCAGGCTTGAGTATTGGGTCAGTACCCCTCACTTCATGACGCAGGTAAAACTGCTAACCACTTGGCCAAAAACGATAGCTCTTTGGTTTTCCTCACAGATGAGAGTCTAGTCAATCTGATGGGGATCATTTCCCTTTTTGCTTGGCAGGTCCTCTCAATGACCAGCTACTTCGGGGTTCTGTCGAGCTAAATATATAACATATAAACAAACATTTAATTGTCAACCCGGGAAGGTAGACTTAGAGGAACTAGCACAGGAAATGCAGGGTTGAAGAGGGAATTTAAAGAATGTCAAACTAATCTCTGAACTGCTAAAAGAAACTTGCTGGAAGAAGCTACTGTACTCCACTCATTTTGCACTACTCTGTACCAATTTCATAAAACTGTTCTGCACTAATTAAAAATGATCATATGCATGTAAAACAATGGCTGAACATTAATGGTTGAAAGCAATGCTTACATTTCTGCTACTTATCACTCCACACAACTCAGCAACTTCTATTTCGTAATGCAATAAACCCTCTATTGCAATCAAATGAAACCTCTCTATTTCATGAGATATCCAGACTAGTTCCTGAATGTTACTGTTACTTCTGCACTATGAAATCGATAAGAAGACTAAACAACTGAAAGATGAAATCAATGGATGAAAAAGATAACATTTAAACTCGAATCTTTGAAAAGCTAAACCCTCTGTTGTAATCAAATGAAACTTCTATTTCTGTGCTGAAATCGAATGAAGTGCTACTGCTGTAAATGAAATGAAATGCTGATAATGTAACTGAAATCGGATTCTTGCTTAAAGCTAACGTTTAAAGCTGAAGATGGAATCTATGCTAAATGCAATGTATATCGCTCTGTTTCCATTGAAAGGGGCCCTGCCTTCATTGTCAACATATCGATTCTTAAATCAATGCATACTGAAGAATGAATAGCTTACAGCAAACTTCTAATGACAGAAATCGTATCCATAAACAGCTCTAATTACTTTATTGAGAAAGAAGAACAATATAAGCACTGGAAATTCTATTTATATTCCATTCTTCTATCTACTCTATGCTCCGTCTATCTCTATTACATATCTCGAGCATAGCAGCTCTTTATATAACATTTCATATCTGTTACAATACATGGCTTTGCACCCTATATAGGCAAGTGGTTACAAAACGGTTTGGGTCCCCTTTACCCTGCGCCTCTTGATGGGTTAAATATCGATTATATGGGTAACCGAATGCCTCTGCGCCCTTTGTGACAGTACCTCCCAAGATAACCCTTGTAGTCCCTAATAATCTGAAGCTCAATATCCGCCCGCTGCGGGCTACCAGGCTGAAGCTCCTTATCAAAATCAACCGACCTGACATAATACGGCACCCCGAAGTCCTTGGTAACTTTGTGGAACTGATAAGGATGAGCCTTCTGCATCGAGTAATGGGGTTCTGAATAAGGTAGATAAGTAACCAAAAAGAGAATCAGGATGGGTAAAATCTGTAAGAGGGTGACCAAATTGAGGCCCCCTACGGCCTCATGAGTGCGCCCCATAATAAGCGATTGGTTACATTCCAACTTCAATGCATAGGGAAGCTGATTGCATTCAGAAATTCACGCAACTGAAATGCATTTCTGTCAAGGAGGCATGCTCTCTGTTCACCTCCTTATGCGTGGGAATAGACACATGTCGCTAATTGTTAAATTTGTTGAAGATTAAATTGGCTTCACTCCATGATTCATAGCGACTCCTCTCTATTCCACAAAGCACCATAAAACACTCTTAAAATTGGATGGGATAACAATTAAATAAAATAGAATTTAGTGATAATATTGCTCATCCATCGAACAAGAGGCAAGAAACTTTAACAAGTTTTGTGTGGATATAATCGCAGAGATGATAAGATGAACGTTCCATCCACATCCTTCCTTTAATGGTTTTATTATCAATAGCAGTAGCAATGGCTTTATCATGATCGTAGTGATCTTTAAACTTGTATCAGGATCATGTAAAGGTAATATGGCTTTGATGCTTGGCCTTTTGCAAGATTTAAGAAGATCCAGCTGTCCTCATAGTTCGATCTTCCTTTTCACTCCAGATTCCATCAAAGCTTGAGAAAGGAATTCATTTTAAGAGAAGAATGAGCAAAATGTTCATGAAAGAAATCTATAACCTGCAAACAAATGTATTAAATCCGGAGCCCAACATTCCCCCATGCCTGGATTTTTGCATGTCCTCATGCAAACAAATTCACCTCTTTCATATTGACACAATAATAGAATGTTAACAGTCCCAGGAACTGTCCATTTTGATTGATAGGAAGCTGCTGTGAAGATCTTCTGCACCCTTGAACATGTTTTTTTAACATTTCCCCCCCAGCTTTAGCTCAATAGAAATCTGGTCCTTCATCATGTGTACGATAACTTGCAATCCATTTCTTATTACAACTGCTGTTCTTTTTATTTGCAGAATAAAAGTAAACTATTTAAAGGTACTGACATTTATTCACTATCCTACCTACCTACTTAAAGAAATGAAACATTTCTTTAAGTATAGGCAAATAACCAATGTAGCCACCATCTTAGTAGAATCAACAATGAATTCATGCCCTTTGATAGAATATATAGATGCATAATTACCAAGGCATGATGAGCAAGCAACACCAGTTGCTTGATGTCCAAGAATTGCTGAAGAAGAAGAGCATCTGAAAGCTGTAAAACAGATTGAAACCAATGTTTGATATAATTATGCATACCATGTTCTTTCTCTGCTGGAATTTCTGACTGCTCACTGTTCTCTGCAGATTGGAAAAGGTGTTCACACAGAACCACTGAATTAACTGATTCCTCCTCCATCTCTTGAGCTGCAGAGATCTCTTCAAGTTCCTGCAAGATGCACAAAAGTTCTTCCAACAATATCTTCTTCCGTTCATTCAATCTTGGATCCATTAGTCGATTTTTGTGATTTTTTTTTCTTTTCCTGTAGGGAATTTTCTAAAAGATTTTGAAAGTCACACCAACTGATAATAATTCTGAAACCCACACTAGCTTGAAATAAAATGAAATGCCCTCTTGCTGCAAGGAAAGTTGCTTCTACTGAATCAAATGCACACCCTCTTAGACTGACGAAATCAACTGCTGAATCAAATCTAACACTGCTGAAATGAAGACTTTGCTGCTGTTGAATAAAATCTACTGAAATAAAAGCCTCTTTGCTGCTGAATGTAATCTAACACTGCTGAAATGAATCACTTGCTAGAAGGAAACAACAAGAATTTGGGGCAACCCACTAAAGTGGATGCGGCAGGCTGTTACACCATGGGAATCCCATAGTGAATTCGTCTTTGCGTCTTAATGTTTCCCCTCCACCTTGTTGAGTACTGTAAAAGAACCCTATCTAAACTTCTCAGACAACAAATTCATAAGATGAGCAAAATACCAGCTTACCTTGGAGCAACTCCCCTTTGCCTTCTATTAATGCAGTACCCACTCTTCAATCCTTTTTAGTACCCACTCTTCAATTTCTTTCATGAACATTTTGCTCATTCTTCTCTTAAAATGAATTCCTTTCTCAAGCTTTGATGGAATCTGTAGTGAAAAGGAAGATCAAACTATGAGGACAGCTGGATCTTCTTAAATCTTGCAAAAGGCCAAGCATCAAAGCCATATTACCTTTACATGATCCTAATACAAGTTTAAAGATCACTACGATCATGATAAAGCCATTGCTACTGCTATTGATAATAAAACCATTAAAAGAAGGATGTGGATGGCACGTTCATCTTATCATCTCACGGGTGTCATTGTAGTATAGTGGTAAGTATTCCCGCCTGTCACGTGGGTGACCCGGGTTCGGTCCCCGGCAACGGCGCCAAAATGTCGAGCTAAATATATAACATATAAACCAACATTTAATTGTCAACCCGGGAAGGTAGACTTAGAGGATCCAGCACAGGAAATGCAGGGTTGAAGAGGGAATTTAAAGAATGTCAAACTAATCTTTGAACTGCTAAAAGAAACTTGCTGGAAGAAGCTACTGTACTCCACTCATTTTGCACTACTCTGTACCAATTTCATAAAACTGTTCTACACTAATTAAAAATGATCATATGCATGTAAAACAATGGCTGAACATTAATGGTTGAAAGCAATGCTTACATTTATACTACTTATCACTCCACACAACTCAGCAACTTCTATTTCATAATGCAATAAAACCCTCTATTGCAATCAAATGAAACCTCTCTATTTCATGAGATATCCAGACTAGTTCCTAAATGTTACTGTTACTTCTGCACTATGAAATCGATAAGAAGACTAAACAACTGAAAGATGAAATCGATGGCTGAAAAAGATAACATTTAAACTCGAATCTTTGAAAAGCTAAACCCTCTATTGTAATCAAATGAAACTTCTATTTCTGTGCTGAAATCGAATGAAGTGCTACTGCTATAAATGAAATGAAATGCTGATAATGTAACTGAAATCGAATTCTTGCTTAAAGCTAACGTTTAAAGCTGAAGATGGAATCTATGCTAAATGCAATGTATATCGCTCTGTTTCCATTGAAGGGGGCCCTGCCTTCGTTGTCAACATATCGATTCTTAAATCAATGCATACTGAAGAATGAATATCTTACAGCAAACTTCTAATGACAGGAATCATATCCATAAACAGCTCTAATTACTTTATTGAGAAAGAAGAACAATATAAACACGGGAAATTCTATTTATATTCCATTCTTCTATCTAATCTATGCTCCGTCTATCTCTATTACATCTCTCGAGCATAGCAGCTCTTTATATAACATTTCAGATCTGTTACAATACATGGCTTTGCGCCCTAGATAGGCAAGTGGTTACAAAACGGTTTGGGTCCCCTTTACCCTGCGCCTCTTGATGGGTTAAATATCGATTATATGGGTAACCGAATGCCTCTGCGCCCTTTGTGACAGTACCTCCCAAGATAACCCTTGTAGTCCCTAATAATCTGAAGCTCAAGATCCGCCCACTGCGGGCTACCGGGCTGAAGCTCCTTATCAAAATCAACCGACCTGACATAATACGGCACCCCGAAGTCCTTGGTAACTTTGTGGAACTAATAAGGATGAGCCTTCTGCATCGAGTAATGGGGTTCTGAATAAGGTAGATAAGTAACCAAAAAGAGAATCAGGATGGGTAAAATCTGTAAGAGGGTGACTAAATTGAAGCCCCCTACGGCCTCATGAGTGCACCCCATAATAAGCGATTGGTTACATTCCAGCTTCAATGCATAGGGAAGCTGATTGAATTCAGAAATTCACGCAACTGAAATGCGTTTCTGTCAAGGAGGCATGCTCTCTGTTCACCTCCTTATGCGTGGGAATAGACACATGTCGCTAATTGTTAAATTTGTTGAAGATTAAATTGGCTTCACTCCATGATCCATAGCGACTCCTCTCTATTCCACAAAGCACCGTAAAACACTCTTAAAATTGGATGGGATAACAATTAAATAAAATATAATTTAGTGAGAATATTGCTCATCCATCGAACAAGAGGCAAGAAACTTTAACAAGTTTTGTGTGGATATAATCGCAGAGATGATAAGATGAACGTGCCATCCACATCCTTCCTTTAATGGTTTTATTATCAATAGCAGTAGCAATGGCTTTATCATGATCGTAGTGATCTTTAAACTTGTATCACGATCATGTAAAGGTCATATGGCTTTGATGCTTGGCCTTTTGCAAGATTTAAGAAGATCCAGCTGTCCTCATAGTTCGATCTTCCTTTTCACTCCAGATTCCATCAAAGCTTGAGAAAGGAATCCATTTTAAGAGAAGAATGAGCAAAATGTTCATGAAAGAAATCTATAACCTGCAAACAAATGTATTAAATCCGGAGCCCAACAGGTTCTAGTGGTACTCTTCACAATGAGTTTTAGGGCTATTCCAAAGTACTTCCCACAGTTAAGTGAATAGGTTTTATTCCCTGATCTGAATGAATAGTACCACTGTAAGAAGAAGAACTACTGCAATAATCATAGTGCCAGAAATTCCACTTGATGCCCAAAAAAAACTTGTAATTAGAGTTAGGGTTTTGAGACGAAATTTTAAAATCATCATAACTTGATCTATATTGCTCAGAATCGCTATTATAGCCTGCTTCTAGAACTAGAGCAACCACTTTGCTTCTACCCACACAATCGGAATAGAAATCTGGTCACCCAGTCAAAAGATTTTCGCTCTGCAATTTCCGCGGCCGTCACTGAAATTTTGACAAATTGCTGATTTTAAATCCATGATATCTTCACTTCCGGAACTCCAAATGAGATGGTTTGTTTTTTTAAACTATGTATTTTTACAAGAGAAATTCAGATATGCAACTTGTTTCTTTTGATTCTATGTAGAAAGTTTCAAAAAGTGATTTAAAATTTGCCACCCAATTTTTCCCTCCTTTTTTTTTGAAAAAAAAAATTCCCACTTGTTCCAAGGAAAGTGCTCTGATACCAGATGTGGAGAACCTCCTGCAATAAACAATGAGAATGCACGATATAACAAAAAAGCTGGAGTACATAAGAGATTTTATTGATCGCGGGCCACTTCGAGGGGCAACCTCCTTTGAGCAAGCTCAATACAAAATAACTGTTTGATGATTTCATTGGCCTCAACACTTAGTTAAATACTAAGTCTAATATAAACAACTATTACTCCCCATGAATGTGGGATAATACAACATACTAACTGGATGACTTAACATCAACTATTAATCCCCATGAATGTGGGATAATACAACATACTAACTGGATGACTTAACATCAACTATTAATCCCCATGAATGTGGGATAATACAACATACTAACGGGGTGACTTACAAAGCATATGTGTCCAATAAAATATACTAACAAAATAAAGAGGAGGGTTGACATGAGTTCTTAACAAAGCACCTCCTGAAACTATGATTTTAATTGAAAAAATGTGAATTTTGAATTACCAAAGTGTTATTTTTTATTTCAAATGGGTGAATTTTGATCCAAGCTTCAATAGCTAATTTCTACAATTTTTATGCAGATTTCAATGTTTTGAAATTTTTTATTAATGTATATAATATCAAAATCCAATATTAATGTACAATTGTGCTGTTATGGAAAGTGTTCATATGGCTAGGGTGAGACCACCAACATACTAGGGTTGAAAGACAGACATATAAATGTCTGCAAGTACAATAATTAAGCAAAAAGGTTAAGGGTTCAAGAGAGTGTGTTCCCTAAAAATAGAAGGTTGATCCAAGCCTCTCCTTAAGTCCTCCTCTTGCTCTCCAATCAAGGAACCTGAAAAAAAAATTCATGGCCTTCCTCAAACCAATTTGATTGCATATAAAATATTGATATTCAAAAGAACATAAAACATTGATATCATAAACATCAATAAGTAATCAAAACTGAGATATGCATATACACAATGGTTTGGAAAGGGAATAATGTCTATCCTTTTATTAAATAATTAAGCAAGTACATAATACCTTACTTTAATCATGGCACCTCATGAAACTATGATTTTAATTCCAAAAATGTGAATTTTGAAATACCAAAGTGTCAATTTTTATTTCAAATGTGTGAATTTTGATCCTAAAAGTGTCAATAGATAATTTCTACAGTGTTTATTTAGATTTCAATGGTTTGACTTTTTTTCTTAAGTATATAATATCAAAATCCAAGATTAATGTACAATTGTGTTGTTAGGGAAAGTGTTTATATGGCTAGGGTGAGAACATCAACATACTAGGGTTTAAAGACAGACATATAAATATATGCAAGTACAATAACTAAGCAAAAAGTTTAAGGGTTCAAGAGAGTGTGTACCTTACAAGTATAAGGTTGATCCAAGCCTCTCCTTAAGTCATCCTATTGCTCTCCAATCAAGGAACCTGAAAAATCCACTTCAAGACCTTCCTCAAAATGTCTAGTCTTTTATTAAAGAATGAAGAAATTACATAATACCTTCCTTTAATCAAGGCACCTCATGAAACCTTGAATTTTGGTTCTCCTACTTCTCTCCTCCAACAATTCCAACCTCCAAGAAATGCATTAGGGTTAGATAGAAACCAAGGCATAAGTGAGGGGTATGCGTAAAAAAATTTCAATTAACTATATGTAGCTAGAAACCAGGGCATAACTATATATGTAATTCAATTAAAAAACTAAACTATATGTATATCATTTATATACGAGTCTAATCATGATGTGGGGAGGGTGTTGTAACAACACATCATCTTGGAGATCACGATAGGTAGAAGGAAGAACCTTGCTTTAAAGAATGATTTGTATGCAACAATGGAGAAAAATAATATATATGTCATTCTTTGGATAAAATGATGTTATAATGATGGTGGAAGTGATGATGAGGATGATGAAACGAATGATTAGGATGGTGTCAACACATGACAAAGTTTTCATGATGATGTATCTTATGTAAGACAAAACCTATATCATAAGCACTAAAAAATGTTTCTGCACATCTAGGGTTAAGAGAAATGTGTTGAACTATTACAAATGACCATTTCAAAGGATAATTGGCCTTAGAATAGGAAAAGGGGAAAGAATCAAGAGGAAATAACACTAGGTATGAGTCTTAGAAATAACATAATCAATGCAAGAAACCAATATTAAGAATATATCGTAGGCCACAACATATGACCTCTTAAGTGTACATCTCCTTGGTGTAAGAGTGGATATGTCGAAGTTCCATTGGGATGTTTTAAGAACTATACACCATTCTCAATGACCTTGACATATTTAAAGGAAGAAACCTATACCTTAGGGCCTAATGGAAAATGTTCATTGGCCATGCCCAAGAACAACACCTTGAGCCACTACACATGACCTGCTAGATATATCATTTACCTCTATGTGGGAATATAAATTAAAACCTTATGTGGTTTTGAGTAGTATGTATAGGTATCAAGGTAGTATCATGAGGAAAAATATAGTATGACCTCCCAATTGTATCATTGTATTTTGAATGAGAATGTGCATGGAAATAGGATATTTTGAAGACTAGGTGACACTAGACATGGTTCCAGGTGAAGAAACTTAGGGATTGAATTCTAAAGGAAGTTATTGGGAATCCATGGGAATGAAAAACACTTTGTGCCACCAAACATGACCTCTTGATCAACTTATCTTTAACTCTACCTACTTTATAGGGAAGAATTGTGACTTTATTAGGGTTTTGAAATCCTCCCGCTTTGTTACTAGCAGATCACCCTCCAGCTTAAAACTGCCTCCATGTGGCTTTCCCACCATGTTAAAGAACATCTTTCTAATTTCAATCAAGAAAATGAAATATTTTTATCCTTGTATATGTTGTGGATACTAAAATAGACCTCTAGTTACTGCAAGCAATTATTCAACTATAAAACATCAATCTGACCTTGGTAAGGCTTGATATCCACTTTCGCTTCCATCTTAACTAACAACTCGGAAGGGGTAATGGAACTATATTTTGTATTCTATTTCTCATTTCTTTCCTCATCTCGTTTTCTGGGTTGCATTTATCTCATGGTTTCTCATTTGGTATGATCTCTAAATTACCAACCCCATCCCATCCTAGTTGTCGACCCCCCTAGTACAAAAAGAATGTAAACCTTTATTTAAACTTTAACATTCAAATAATTGTGTCAAGGGAGACACCTGCCACAAAGAAGTGAGTGTTCCCTTAAAAATACATCATCATCCTCTAAATAGGGTTATCCATTGATAAGTTAAAAGGTTGTTTAGGAAGAAGTCTAAACAAACAACTATTTTGAATTTACTATGATATTTTTTTAACAAATCCAAGTTTTATATTGTTTGATTCATGATTTTATGTTGTTCAAATCATAAATAGATTAAAGACCTTAAAAAAATCCTAAAAACACCCAAATTCAAGGAATTTAAACACTACTATTTAAATTTTTTTAAATTCTTTCAAAAATTTTGTGAGATTCCATCAAAACCACACCTTAGAAAAATCATAAAGAATAGTTGAAATCAACACGTTTTATGTCATTCTATACACAAGTTAAACTAGCACAACCAAGACATTTAGGGTACCGCATATCCCCTTTGAGATAATTTTAATGGAATTAAAATATTATATCAATTGTAGATTGTATTGTAATTTCATATTTATGCTGCAATTGTTGAAGGAATTATAAATTATATGACCGGATTATTTCAGTTAAAGAAGTTGCATACGAATCGATAAGACATTCTTCCTTTTGGGATGAAAAAAACAAGAGAATAGTTTTGCAAAAAATTGTTTGTGAATCCATCTTCTATATATTAAATAGATGATAACCCAAATTTAGGGGACCAACATTGCATTCATGAAATATAGAACTCTAAATAAATCATAATATGTACTTATGTTATATGGGGCGACAGGAGAGGGGGAATGCCACAAATAACCAAGCAGAGTGGTTTTCTTTATATATGGGTTTGGATTATATTGTTTCTCTCATCCTAAAAAATGTTTTGATTATTGGAGATTCAATGTTTATCATATCCAAACCCAAGAAAGGGACGGATTTGGATGATCAAATTGCATGGTGTATTCGATCTCGCATCCCTAATTGAAGTTACTAGGTTGAAGATCTCAAATGGGTCCATGTTTGTTGAATTAAAAACTCTTTGAATCCTTAGCCAATTTCACCTCCTCTCTTGAGAAGGGGAAAATTGTGGAAAATTAGGGGCATTCTTAGCCTAGATGGATCCACTAGATGTTTAATTCAAGTATCACTCCTTGATGTCATATCCAAAGTAAATGTGGCCCATGTGGTTGTGGTCTACCTAATCTTGTGTGAGCATTAATGAAGGCATTCCTTCCCTCATGAGAGAATTCTCCCAAAAGCCTGTTCTAGAAAGCATATTTCCTGAGTATTTTGAAATAGTGGCATGGTGTGTAATGTATCATCAATTTGGGAAAATTTCTAGTGATGTGAACTAGTTTAGCTCTACTCTGGTGTGGGATTTGATTATCCTAAATCAAGATATGGAATGGTTGAGCATGGGACATATACAAACGTATGTGTGGTAATGTTTTAGTGAAGCTTGGTTGGGGAAAGATGGATTGGATGTTTGGGATATTTGGTTTGGTGTTGGGTCTAGTCATCCCTTTGAACTATGGGATGTTCTTGTTAGTAGCATCAAGTATTGGCACTTTCAGAAGGAGACGAATAATTTTATCATGGCATAAATTCAAGGTAAACTCTTCCTCTGTATCATTTGCAATGCTTTTTTCTTGGTCAGTGAAGCCAACACATCAAGAATCCCTTTTACGTATAGATATAGTATTTGAAAAGGTTGAGGTTGAATTAGAAGGAACAGTTACATAAGCTGTCACGTACCCCAATTTCAATAACATTTTATGTTTAAGAAGACATCATATTTTATTTTTATTGTAAATTTTGAGACTATTGACCATGTGGAGTCAAGGATGACTGTAATTAATTATGCGGAATATTTTATTTTTAATAAATAAAAGATGAGACAAATAGCCTAATGAGGCTGTTGAATGAGTGTCCACTGACCCACTAGGTGGAATAGGCTAGGGTGAGAGTAGACTGCCACATGGCAGCATCCTCAACCACTTCTAGTTGTTGCATGGGAAACTTCCCTAATTTTGTGGTCATGTTCCCCAAGAAAGTGAAACAAAGAAGGTGGCTCATTAAGTGAAAAACTGACCAAAAGGACCTAGGCATGCATATATCTACCCATCGAATTCAGCAGGAGGCTGTTCAATCATTACCTT
Organism: Pseudotsuga menziesii; assembly: GCA_001517045.1. Lineage (NCBI taxonomy): Eukaryota > Viridiplantae > Streptophyta > Pinopsida > Pinales > Pinaceae > Pseudotsuga > Pseudotsuga menziesii. The sequence goes on from LPNX010226865.1 coordinate 150,595, forward strand.
GTCAAAATTATGAGTTTAAGAATGATGCATAGGAGATTCAATGAGGGGAAAAGCAGAAGTGATTGAGTGATTAAGACTATCTTTAGAACTAGTGTATCTGGTGAGCTGAGTTCCTTACTGCTAAGGACAAAAAGTACTGCTTCTAAGTACTTCTGTTGAGTTTCATGGGTATTTAATCCCATTTCTACACATAGTGCTTTCATCCTAGTGGTTCAGTGGACAGGCTCGGGGGTCCTAAGACAAGTTGTTGAGCTATCTTCAGGAAAAGGTTGGGTGGAATGGGCTCCTTGGGCTGTTTGTCTCCTCTACAAGTTATCAGGTTCCAATGTGTTATTTTATTTTTATGCAAGTAAAAGTACTGGAATGAAAGTAGTCAAGAATAGTTTTACTATTCTTTCTTAGATACTTGCAGCTGCATATAAACTGTTAAGTATGCATTTGGTTCAGAAAATTATTTGTATTTGCTTAACTGAATAAATGAACCTAAAATTAGATAAGATGGATTAATGAATAAAATCCCTTTCTGTATTTTTCCACTCATCAATTGATGAAGTACTCTAGTATAGAAGGTTGAATTAGAAGATTGATTATATAGGGATAAGATGGTTTGAATTTGCTTTACTCAAAAATCTTTTTTCTGATTACTTAAGCAAGGCATGAAAATAATCTTTTTTTAGAACCCATTTCATTTATATATAAATTTCTCTAAAAATATTTCGCATAACTTTTTCTTTTGTTACACAGCCTTAAAAGTGTGCATAGCACATTACAATTATAGTTTCCTTCTTCGGGGCTTATATATATATATATATATATATATATATATATATATATATATATATCGCTACAAAACACTTTAGAAAGTCTAGTATAGTAAAACTGTTGTTTTACAGACAGTAAAGTGTGAGTACTTTTATAAAAATAAATATTACTGTAAAACCATTAAATTAATTACATTAGCAAAGAATACTAGTATTATTTTAATATTATAAGTATTTAAAGCAATGAAATAGTAAACAAAGCAGCAATAACCAAACCTATTATTATTATAAGATACAAACTATTTTGGTTTTCAAAACCCTAAACTGTTAACGTAAACCTTCTTATTCATTCTAGAAGCTATTGAAAATCAATATAGATTCTACCTTTACCTTTTAAACAAGCAAACCATGTTAACTTAGATATCAAACTACTTAATAAAAACCAGAACCTAGGTTATCATTTACAGTACTGCATTTATAGATAAAATTAAAATAATAATTTGCCAAATGGATATACCTAGTCATGGCCGAAGTAAATTTTACAATAATTTATTGACAGATCATAAGCAAAAGAAAAACTCCTTACCAAACATTGTATACTCTGCTATGGGAAAACACAAAAACAAAATATTCCTAACAATCGTTACGCTCAGGCTGCAAGCTCTACCTTTTTCTTTTATAAATAGAGTCATTCTAACAGAGTTTTTAATTATTAAAATAAGAACCATCAGTCGCCATAATGTTTAGAACCAAAATGCCTTAATATAACCATAGCCATGAATAATTTATAGAGCTGAGTGATTAGGCCAAAGAAGCTTCGTATAATTTATTACAGCATTAAAAAAAACAATTGCTAAACATAAATTTATTCAAGAGCCATAAGCTCTACATCTTAGATAACCAATATTTATAAATAGAGTTCATTTAAAACCAAAAAAATCACCACACGTTTTTAACTCTTTAAAACCCAGAATGCAATAGCATATTTCCTATCTATGAAAGATCCATAGTGGCTGAATTTGTTTTAGGCCATATAAGCTTTAAATCAAAATAATTACAATAATTTTTTATTAACCCTATCATATTTTACTTGAGTCGTAGCTCTTTTGCAAAACCCCAAGGGTTTTAAAATGGAAATGTCTTTACAACTTCCATCCTTAACCAAAATCGAAACTATCATTTAATACAGTAAAGTAAACACCACAGCATTATCCCTTAGCACCATCGTTATCATCATGAACACACCCAACAATGGAGGGTATCTCAGGGACTAGGTCGAGGCTTACCTGAATCCTTTTTCTCATACCCTTTTGTTTCCTGAAAACGACTCAACCTTCGACGGTATGATTTCACCTACAGCCACAACAAGCAAATAGTTCGAACTGTTAGTGATAAGCTTAGTATACTTATAGTAAATCAAAAAAAATAAAATGCTTGAAGGATATGGCAAAGACTTACAATGCAAACAATGAGCTCATGATCGTGGAAAGAAAACCAAAACCTCCACCCTGTTAATTCCTTGGACACACAAAGATAACCAGGGTTTGAACGTCGAGCTCAAAAGAAACCTCTAGCTCATAGTTATGGCGAGAAACTAGAACTTACACCTGCTAAATGCCATGAGCAATTAAGGTATGGCACTCATTGTAGAGGTCGAAGAGCCCGCGGCCTATCGGCTTGCTTCTCCACTTGAAACAAACAAAACAACTAATGAACCCCGGTAGTGTTTAGGGAAAGCATTTAACGTTTTGTGCTTAGGGTTTAGAACCAAACCTTTCTTCCAATGAATAGCCTCCATGTGGAATCCACTAAGCATGAAATTTCTTTAGGCGTGGATATAGTTTCGAAACCATCTTTTGAATCCTGCCATATGTGTAATAACAACATTTTAATAATTGTTAAAACCTTAAGTCAACGTTTTATATGCTTGATGGTGATGTTTTTAGGGTATAGATTATATGGCATTACAATGTTTAATATTCAGCATTACTTTGGAAGTATGTTAGGGTTTAACTAGGTTATTGTGGATATGTATGCATTTTTTATATATTTGTTAACCCTGCATAGAATGGTAAATATAATGCCTTTTACCTTGTAAAAGAAATAAACAAATGATAATCTATTATAATGGAGTTCAAGCTAGACTATAGTTTTATATAAATGCATGGTGAAGTTTATAATTAGGTCGTAGAAACAATGCTATCTAATGGTTTTATGTTTAGGTTAGAGTATATGGTGTGCATTAAATACGTGGTTAGAATTAGTATTAGTTATATTCATAGTGAAACTATAAATACCAATTCATAAATGTTAAATTCTTAGGTTAAGAAAGTCTTAGGATGTATACATAGATAAATTGCATAGTCATAAATCATATGGAAATGTATTAGGGTTTTCAACACCCTAAACAAATAAAAGCATGTCAAATTTTGCATTTCTTCAAACATGTATTTCATTTGATAAAATTGATAATCACACTATCAACTCCAATATGCTGCCTAGATAGATTAATCTTGATTATAGGACTGGGAGTTTCTTACATTTCGATTTTATATACATAAAATGAAGTTAAGTTCTTCCTTTCCTAACTTACTCATTTTAGTCTTCTGAACTTTAAATTTATACCTCATAACTGGAAGTAAAATTTTACCTGTAAAGACCTGTACAAGAATTGAATTTATGTTAGCTTAAGAAAGATAAGTAATCCTCGGGAAAACCTAAAGCCCCTTTAGTAAGACAAGAAAACAACAATCAGAATCATACACTTGCTGGAAAGTAAACAACTGATCTGATTTTCATTAAATTTCTAACCCACTAACTTTCAAGATTGAAAACTGAAAATCAATAAATATTGAATATGTTTGGTAGCTGTGACCTACAGAGTCAGTAAGTAAAAATTTTGTAGCCTTTTAGTCACAGTTAATAAAAGATAAATTAACTCCTATGTATCTCCTAATATATTCCCTTGTAATATATCTGATAATTAAACTAAAGTTAGTTATAAAACTGGCATTTAGGCTATGAATTAACATTAAATGTCACATAGAAAAATTTTAAATTTTTGTGAAATTTTGGGGTGTTACAATAGGCACTTGAATAAAATCCCTGAAAGGGGCATAACAAGAAATATGAGTTCAAAGGGATACATGACTCAAATGAACTGTGAGTAAAAACCCAAATAACTAATAGCTAAGGTTGTTATAGATTTCCACCCACGCCGCCATGAAAGATCATGGTCATCAAGAAAAGGTTTTCAGTCTCGGTAAACTTACTTTGGATAAACATGGAACCAAAAGGGAAACCACTATGGAGGCACAAGGAGAACTAAAATAAATGCATGTGGAAATGAAAGTAGCACAATAACATCATGGAAGAAAAGGCACAATTAAAATCAATATTGAGGTGGAAAGGAAGTAATTGGACACCATGTCCACACTTCACTAGGATGGATTGATGCTTGTGCTTATTACTAGTTGACTACATTGCTAGTAGATCATATCATATGGCTCCCTCCCATGTTTCAAGGATGAAACATGTGAAAGGGGATGCAATGTAATGTACTTAGGGAGGATAATATCGATTACTTAGTGTGGTTCTCAATGGGACAATGAATGTAATGTGAATTAAGGCCCACTTGATAGTTAATGGTAATAAATATTCCCACTAGGAAGTTAAAAGAAATAACATAATCATAAGGGGTAGTTGGAATACAAATACTCAATAAAAAATACAAATACACATAGGTATCATTGTATTGAGAAAATTGGATGTGAGTATTCCATCACAATAAGCCACTACAACAAATCTTGTAACTAGCATCCCATTTAGCATCCCTTTTTTTTGAATATTGTAACTTCAAAGGATATTCTAAATGTATTTTAGTGATGTAACCCAAGGGAGATGTTATTATTCCTCTGTCGGGGTGTTATAATTGTAATTGGTCATCATAGAGTCATGAGGTAAAGCCTCCATTGTAAGTCGGGTCAATAGTAACCTAATAAATATAATATAATATTGTATTGAGTCTTCCTAAGTGAAGTCGACCCAGTCAGTTAAGTGGGGATGACTTGTTAGGTTAAAATTCAAGTGACAAAAAGAGTATAAATAGAGGATTTGTGTTCCTAATTTGAACACACACTCACTTGTGTATAGCACATAGGAGAGAGAGAGAGAGAGAGAGAGAGAGAGAGAGAGAGAGAGAGAGAGAGAGAGAGAGTTATCTACTAGAGAAAGGTGCACCTGTCTGGGGTTTTGTCTTGTATTTTTGATAGATCATATATAGAGGAATTTTTGCTGGGTTTTCTTCCCCATGAGGGTTTCCCACAATAAATATGTGTGTTCTTTTGTGTGGCTATACTTGTCTATCTTTCAGTGATCCTTTTGCATATGTTTATGATGAAATAATTCTAAATGTTATCAAATATTGTATGACCATTAAAAACTTAACATGGTATCAGAGCCACCCTAAAATAAGTCTTTGTGCGGGTGAAACACTGCTACAACTACAACTATTGAAAATCAAGGTTTCATGCTTGAAAAAACTAGAAGACTAAAACTAGTTTCTTTGGTACTTTCTCTATATCGTGGTATAAGAGAAGCCTCAGGAAACAAAAATTTTACATGAATAAGATGAATTCTCTCTCTACCCTTTGTAAATTTTTCAAACTCAGATTCGCTCTAATATAGAAGATATGATTCCTCCAACTCAAGGTTCCAGCCTCACCTTGGATTCAACCTTAAACAGGTGACCTAGGGATAATTTATTTATCTCAGGCTAGGAAGGTTAAAACAAAATTTGGGAAGATGTTGTAGATAGGGAATTGACTTTAGTTTCCATGGTAAAATGTTTAGACCCTGAAGGTGAAACAATGACACGTGAAAGTTCGTACAAGTTCTTTATCTTGAACACTCCTGAAATAAGTCACCTTGGGAAAATTAGCTTAAGTCCCAATTGGTGAAATCTATTCTTCTCTAACCTGTGGGGTTGGAAAGAGGACATACCAGGATACCTCGGTGCGAATTTTCAGACATATAGGAGTTGTAATTTCGGAGATACAACAGAAACAAGATCAAGAAATTTTGTAGAAGAAATTGAAGAAAACTAGGGCATCAAACCTTTTGTAGTTCTGATCACATGTTTGGGAAACCAACTATGTTGCTCAACTCTCCTTGAGAAGGGACATATTTCTATCCAATCAGATATTAAATATACCTAAGTTGAAAAATTAGGGTTTCTCTGTCAAACCCTAGGTCCACTAGAAGCAACATTCCATAAAATCTTTCAAAGAAGCATCAGATTGAAGCAATCTCATTGGTCAAAGGAGAGGCTATAGATCAAGAAGGATATGAACACAAAGCACAAGAAATAATCTACCAAACAAACAAAGATAAGTATTTGAATTTTTTTCCTATATATATTTTGTATTATGCATGATAGAATGGTTTCAGTAATGACAATATACTACTAATATGCATGTTATGGGTAAGTATCCCATGGTTCTATACAACTCTCCATTTCTAATTATCTAGAATGAACCCTCTTTACTGACATATTGGATTAGTGCACAGTCTCAATGATGTTATGGTGGAGATGGAAGGCATCTGGAAAGTTTATGTGAGATATGGATGAATGTTGTATTGGATAAAATAGTTGCATGATTGTATCTTTATGGATAATAATTTGTCATTATGCATATTAAATGTTTCTAACCATGCAAATGGTGCATTTGACTTGTAGGAAATATCACATACAATATCCTACACAAAAAAGGATGAGACTTGTTCCGAACATCAAGTGATAACAAATCAATATTCATTCCAATAAACATACATGAATATGAGCTTGAATATCCCAGGGTCATAGACACTGTGACAGAAAAAAGAGCTTTAGAAGAATATAAGAGAGCGGTAGATCCACCTCGAGAGATGAAGACCATCTTGGGAACAAGAGATAATTCAGGATGAATAAAATTATGGCGGGACTTCCAAACTAAAGTAAGAGGCCTCAGATACACTCTAGTTATGTGGCACATTTGAGTGACATTATTGATGCAGACCCTTCCATCTATGGAAGAAGCTATGATCACGGAGTAACAATTGATCATGAGGAATGATGTCTAGGATATGGTTCCAAGACTTGAAGGGAAGTCCGTAGTGTCTTCCATATGTATCTATAAGAACAAGTATACAAATCAAGGTTCATGATTTGTCTTAGAAAGAATAAAATATGGCATGACATACTTTATCAACCAGACACACTTCTCAAGTAGAAGTATCTATTGAGAAAAGAACCACATGTGCAGAAAAGGACTTGTACGAGATCAGAAGGAACCCATAGATAAGCAAATCCATCTACATAAGGAGCTTAAAGATAACCTAGAGTGATGAATATCTTAACCTTTGATACAAGGTTGAAGATGGAAACCTATAGAATATAACAAGCTCATGGATGAGTGCAAGAGGAACTTTTCACCAAAGTTCAATATAAAGGGAACTTGGTATCTAGTAATCCGAGATGGATACATAGAATATCAGTAGCATAGGATGCTGCCTGACACTCCAGTACATAATGTAGAGGGAGGATGATGCTCTGCTTCAGGGGGAGTGACTGCAGAATATATCCGAGTTCAACATGGTACGACATGATGGACAACTCCCTAATGGACTAAGGATTTACCAAGAGTAAAGTGGGTTCCAACATTCAAAGGTTGAATGCGGAAGAATAGGATATTTCGATGACCCGACAGGATGAATTCATGGTATAAGAAATGATGGAAGAATACCAATCATTAATGGAGAATTATTTTTGGGATATAGTACCCAAACCAGAAAGCAAGAATGTGGTATCTTCCAAGTGGATATACAAGATAAAACATGTTGTTGATGGAAGTATTGAAAAATATAAGGAAAGATTTGTGGCTAAAAGATTCTCTCAGAGAGAGGGAATTGAATATGAAGAGAAATTTTCTCTAATAGCAAGGTGCACTTCCATCAAACTGAGGGGTTAGGGGGTTGAGGTATGCGTTGAAGACAAATAATTATAGATTACAACTTTAAATTCTACACTCATTAGAAAATATGCAAAGGTATCACACTAACTCGGAAACATTTGTACTAAAAAGGAAGTAATGAAACAATTGTAAGCTTGGAAACTTCTTTAATTAGGAAACTTAAAGAACACCTTAACATTAAACAACCGTTGCTTTTATGAATTTTTTTGCAGAGGATCCACGTGTCGATTCTTTCATATCAATTCTATTGGACACTTGCTGTCTAATCCAATACACTATATACTTGTATGTCACTAGTACAAGGTCTTATAGAAATCCCTATAACACTTTTGGTTTCTCTAAAAGACAAGTCTTCTCCTCTTCCATAGAAAACCTTAGTACTCATTTTGATTGTCTTGTTGTACTTGCACCAATAGGTATGTTACCTTCCTTGGACAAGCAAACGAATCCTTATCAAGCTAGGTTGTGTTGTATGGTTCTATGCAATAAAAATTAATATTGTTTCTTAGGGGTTATTTTCACATGCATGACATCGATACCAATGTAAGGATACAAACAAAATAAAAAATGAAGCATCTAATCTTCTTAAAGACGATGCACCCCAAAAATACAAACCATTTCACACATTAAATACATTTTCAAGGTCTCCATGCCATAAATTGTTATTGCTTGTGTGATGGGAGTGATACTTTAATGCTTACTTTATATATACACTAAATAGGAATGATAAAAATGCCCATAAGACCAAAATACGGTTGGATATTTAGTATATGAAAAGTGTATGTACAATACAACATAAATTATCATATTTGACATGCTTGTTTATTAATAACATGATATGTAAGAGTCAAAACCCACAATCAACATCTCAATGTTATTTAAATTAAAGAGATATACACTCAATGGTTCTCATAAGTTCCTTTGCTTGATATTTTATAAGGATAACCATGGAAATGTCATCTAATAACATGACTAAAATGCATGCACAAAAACAATCCTTATTGGGTGGATCAATGATAGAGAACAATAACAATGTGGGTGATAAGAATTATTTGTATTGGTTTGGAAATGCATCATTTGTATTATAGAGCCATGTTAGGATTTTTAATGTATTACACTTAAAAATGTTTTAATGATACATGTGTATTTTTTATGGTCATGTCCCTTGTAAACAAAAATAAAGTTAGTGAAACATGAGAAATAACCCATTTGTTATATCAACAATACTAAGAGAAAATTGATAAAAATAAAGTTAGTGAAACATGAGAAATCACCCATTCGTTATATCAACAAGACTAAGAGAAAATTGATTCATGGGGTAAATGTACGGGTCTAATAGTATGGACCAAGAGGTGGGATAACTATGTAAATCTCAACATGTTTTGATACAAGAGATAAACATTGTTAACACAGTTTCATTGAAAACCAAATACATCACAAGGTTGGATCTTTTAACCCTTGTTTCATTAAATCTAGATTAATAAGGAGAAATATAGACTAATAAAAAATGAATTTAATTTTTAAAAATGTCAATATTTGTCTTTCAAAAGTGAAACCTTGGTTTTGAAATTGAAAATATTGGTTTTCAAAAGTGTGATTTTTCAATTCTAAGAGTTGAATTTCAAACCCAAAAAGTGTTATTTTCAATTTGAAAACTATGATTTTCAATTCTAGAAGTACGATTTTTTATTTCAAGACTCCATTTTTCAATTCTAATAGTGTGACTTCTTATTTCATAACTAATTTTTTATTCCAAAACTATGATTTTAATTCCAAAAATGTGAATTTTGAAATACCAAAGTGTCAAATTTGATTTTAAATGTGTGAATTTTGATCTTAAAAGTGTCAATAGCTAATTTCTACAATGTTTATTTAGATTTCGGTGTTTTGACATTTTTTCTTAATGTATATAATATCAAAATCCAAGATTGATGTACAATTGTGTTGTTAGGGAAAGTATTCATATGGCTAGGGTGAGACCAACAACATACTAGGCCCGTTGAAAGACAGACATATAAAGCTCTGCAAGTACAATAATTAATAAAAAAGGTTAAGGGTTCAAGAGAGTTTGTACCTTACAAATATAAGGTTGATCCAAGCCTCTCCTTAAGTCCTCCTCTTTATCTCCAATAAAGGAACCTGAAAACCCACTTCAAGACCTTCCACAAACCAATTTGATTACATATAAAAGACTGATATTGAAAAGAACACAAAACATTGATGTCATAAACATCAATAAGTAATAAAAATTGAGATATGCATATACACAGTGATTTGGAAAGGGGAGAATTTCTAGTCTTTTATTAAAGAATGAAGCAAGTGCATAATACCTTCCTTTAATTAAGGCACCTCGTGAAACTATGATTTTAATTCCAAAAATGTGAATTTTGAAATACCAAATTGTCGATTTTGATTTCAAATGTGAGAATTTTGATCCAAATGTCAATAACTAATTTATACCGTGTTTATTTAGATTTCAATGTTTTTGCATTTTTTCTTAATGTATATAATATCAAAATCCAATATTAATGTTCAATTGTGTTGTTAGGGAAAGTGTTCCTATGGCTAGGGTGAGACCACCAACATACTAGGGTTGAAAGACATAAATATAAATATCTGCAAGTACAATAATTAAGCAAAATGGTTAAGGTTTCAAGAGAGTGTGTTCCTTACAAATAGAAGGTTATTCCAAACCTCTCCTTAAGTCCTCCTCTTGCTCTCCAATCAAGGAATCTAAAAAACCACTTCAAGTCCTTCCTCAAACCAATTTGATTAGATATAAAAGATTGATATTCAAACGAACATAATACATCGATCTCATAAACGTCAATAAGTAATCAAAACTGAGATATGCATATACACATTGATTTTGAAAGGTAAGAATGTCTAGTCTTTTATTAAAGAATGAAGAAAGTACATATTACCTTCCTTTAATCAAAGCACCTCATGAAACTATGATTTTTATTCCAAAAATGTGAATTTTGAAATACCAAAGTGTCAATTTTGATTTCAAATGCGTGAATTTTGATCCATGTGTCAATAGCTAATTTCTACAATGTTTATTTAGATTTCAACGTTTTGCCATTTTTTCCTAATGTATATAATATCAAAATCCAAGATCAATATACAATTGTGTTTTTAGGGAAAGTGTTCCTATGGCTAGGGTGTGACCACCAACATACTAGGGTCAAAAGACATACATTTAAAGCTGTGCAAGTACAATAATTAATAAAAAAGGTTAAGGGTTCAAGAGAGTGTGTTATTTAGAAATAGAAGGTTGATCCAAGCCTCTCCTTAAGTCCTCCTCTTACTCTCCAATCAAGGAACCTGAAAAACCACTTCAATACCTTCCTCAAACCAATTTGATTACAAATAAAAGATTGATATTCAAAAGAACATAAAACATTGATCTCATAAACATCAATAAGTAATCAGTTATGCATATACACAATGATTTGGAAAGGGAAGAATTTCTAGTATTTTATTAAAGAATGAAGCAAGTACATAATAACATACTTTAATCAAGGAACCTCATGAAGCTACAATTTTAATTCCAAAAATGTGAATTTTGAAATACCAAAGTGTCAATTTTGATTTCAAATGTGTGAATTTTGATCATAGAAGTGTCAATTTTGATTTCAAATGTGTGAATTTTGATCCTAAAAGTGTCAATAGCTAAATTGTACAATGTTGATTTAGATTTCAATGTTTTGACATTTTTTCTTAATGTATATAATATGAAAATCCAAGATTAATGTACAATTGTGTTGTTAGGTAAAGTGTTCATGTTTCTAGGGTGAGACCACCAACACACTAGGGTGAAAAGACAGACATATAAAGATTTGCAAGTACAATAATTAAGCAAAAAGGTTAAGGGTTCAAGAAAGTGGTACCTTACAAATAGAAGGTTGATCCAAGCCTATCCTTAAGTCCTCCTCTTTCTCTACAATCAAGGAACCTAAAAAACCACTTCAACAGCTTCCTCAAACCAATTTGATTACATATAAAAGTTTGATATTCAAAATAACAGAAAGCATTGATCTCATAAACATCAATAAGTAATCAAAATTGAGATATGCATATACACAGTGATTTGGGAAGGGAAGAATGTCTAGTATTTTATTAAAGAATGAAGCAAGTACATAATACATTTCTTTAATCAAGGCACCTCATGAAACCTTGAATTTTGGTTCTCCTTCTTCTCTCCTCCAACAATCCCAACCTCCAAGCAATAGATTAGGGTTAGATAGGAACCATGGCATAAATGAGGGGTATGAGTCAATTTTTTTCAATTAACTATATGTAACTAGAAACCAGGGAATAACTATATATGTAATTCAATTAAAAAACTAAACTATATGTATATAATTTACATACGAGTCTGTGCATGATGTGGGGAGGGTGTTGCAACAACAAATCATCTTCGAGATGATGACAAGTAGAGGGAAGAACCTTTCTTTAGAGAATGCTTTGTATGCAACAATGGAGGAAAATCATATATATGTCATTCTTTGGATAAAATTATGTTCTCATGTTCTCATGATGTTCTAATGATGGTGACATCGATGATGATGATGATGAAATGGATGATTAGGATGGTGTTAGTACATGGCAATGTTGTCATGATGATGTATCTTATGTAGGACAAATCCTATATCAAAAGCACTAAAAAATGTTTCTACACATCTAGGGTCAAGAGAAATCTGTTGAACTATTACAAATGACCATTTCAAAGGATCATTGGCCTTAGAATAGGAATATGGCAAGAATCAAGAGGAAATAACACTAGGTACGAGTCTTAAGAAATAACATGATCAATGACAAAAACCAAAATTAAGAAGATATCGTAGACCATAACATATGACCTCTTAAGTGTACATATCCTTGGTGTAAGAGTGGATATATCCAAGTACCATTAGGAGGTTTGAAGAACTATACATCATTATCAACGACCTTGACATGTTTGAGGGAGGAAACCTATACCTCAGGGCCTAATGGAAATTTTTTGTCTCCCATGCCCAAGAACAACACCTTGAACTATTTCACATGACCTGCTAGATATATCCTTTACCTCTATGTGGGAACGTAAAAAAAACTTATGTGGTTTTGAGTAGTATGTATAGGTCTCAGGGCTGTATCATGAGGCAACATATAGTATGGCCTCTTAATAGTATCATTGCATTTTGAATGAGAATGTGCATGGAATTAGGATATTTTGAAGACTAGGTGGAATTCAACATGGTTGGGTAAAGAAACTTAGGGATTGGATTCTAAAGGAAGCTATTGGGAATCCATGGGCATGAACAACACTTTGTGCCACTAAACATGACCTCTTGGTCAATTTATCTTTACCTCTTAGAGAGAATATTGTTGTTATTAGAAAGTGTTTGATACTAAGTATGAGCCTTTGGGTTTGGATATCATTGAGGATGAAACATAGGATTTATTCCCTAAAATAATCTTTAAGCATCCAAGTTTAAAAAATACTCTTAATATACAACACATGACCTTTCAAGAGCATATATTCTTTGGTTACATTGAGGATATTGGTAGTAAATTACCAGGTTTGAGTAGTAGATTTATGGGGATATGGTCATGGACTTGATTAGAGTGAAAAACTATACTTTTGTCACTAAATGAATATTAAACAAATCAAATCCCAATAAATAATTCCTCAAAAGTAAATATATGACATCCCAAGGAGATATTTGGCCTTTGATTAGGACTAATGAGTTTTAGAGAACTAGATATGGATCACCAAGCCCTCAACATGGTTGATGGAGGAGCATTGGCCTTGGGCCCTAAGTTAATCTTGCATGCATCTAAGACCAAAAAAAACACCTTAAACCAACAAGTATGACATCTGAAGAGAATCCTCCACAACTTAGTGGATACATTAACACTATTTTGATTTTTTAAGAACTAGGTATATTTAACTTTGACTCTATAATCCTGAAATTTCAAGTTATAATCTTTTTTCTCTTGAATATATATATATATATATATATATATATATATATATATATATTAAAAAAAGTAATTCTAAATTATAAACCACAATTTAAAAAACTAAACCTGTAGCTAAATTATAAAATACAATTAAAAGAAATAAACATAAATTAAATTATTAAATAAACAAAACTATGTAAATTTATATCACAAAACACAACTAATGAAAATAATCCTAGTTTTATAATTTTCTTTTCAAATATAGTAACTAATTAAAAAAAAATTACACAAAACATTAACAATTTTTTTAAGCTTTTAACAATTTTTGAGCTTACCTTGTCATCTAGAGGCCATGGCCGAAGGAGGGGCTGCTTGGTGTTGGCTGGTGCTAACAAGTTGACTCTCAATCAAGCTTACAAACCCTTGGTTGAGATCTTTGAGAATGCTCTCGATCATTTTATTGTATCAATCTAGACACTATTGTATCAATCTTGATTTTATCGATCAAGCTATTGTATTGAGAGTTAATAAAAGACTTCAAGAATTTTTTGTTTAGCTCAATTGGGTGCTTTGTTTAGCCCTCGATTAAGGATTTAAAAGCTTAATTGATGTCTTACAAAAACCTGATTGAGCTCCTTTTTTCACCCTGTATGCCTTCTGCTTGCCAAAAGTGTTACCTATCTTCATGAGAATACCCCTCTATCTATTTATTTGAAACTGTAGCTAGAAGGTTCTTCTTGTTGTCATTCTAATGGTTCTTATGGTTCAACTCCAAATGTAGTTTCCAAATTTTTTGTTTAGTGTGACCATTGATGATACATTGAATATAGTGGTTTTTTGGATCCTTTTACTGACGTGTTTTTATTGTAGTCTTCTTACTTTTCACTTCCACTTCTTCTTCCCCACCTTGGAAGTGTCTTAGTTCTCTTTTTGTTTGGAACCACTTGGTTATCTTTTATTGTGGCCTATATTGTCTAAGTAGTGTTCTTGAACGAAGGTCTCATCCATTGGCTTGGGCTTGAAGAGCATCACTTTTTTTCATAAATCACTGTGTAAACCCCCCATATACTTAATGAGTACAAATCTATTCGTGGGTGAGATAACCAACATAATAACCATCTTCTTGAATTTGATGGTGTACTGTTATACACTTTTCCCTTTCCTTTTCCTAAAGTAATGTCAATGGATCCATTTGTCCTCTACCTAACTCATAGGGAAGAATTGTGACTTTATGAGGGTTTTGAAATCCTCCCACTTAATTACGAGAAGATCACCCTGCAGCTTAAAAGTGCCTCCCGTGGCTTTCCCACCATGTTAAAGAAAATCCCTCAAATTTCAATCAAGCAAGTGAAATGTTTTGCTCCTCATATATGCTATGCATACTAAAATAAACCTATAGTTGTTGCAAGCAATGATTCAACTATAAAGCATCAATCTCACCTTGGTAAGGCTTGATATCCACTTTCACTTCCATCTTAAGTAACAATTAGGAAGGGCTAATGGAACCAGATTTTGGATTCTCTTTCTCAATTCTTTCCTCAGCTCCTTTTCTGGGTTGAATTTGTTTCCTGATTTCTCCTTTGATATGATCTTTGCGTTACGAACCCCATCCATCCTAGTTGTCAATTCTCCTAGTAAAAAAAAAATGTACACCTTTATTTAAACTTTAACATTCAAATAATTGCATTGAAGGATCCTTATGCTAGAAAAAGATGGTGTTCCTTGAAAAATAAATTAGCATCATCATTAATTACATTTAATTGGGTTATACATTGATAAGTAAAAGGTTGTTTAGGAAGAAGTCTAAACATACTACCATTTTGAAATAATAATGATGTCTTTTCTTAACAAATCCAAATTTATATTATTCAATTCATGATTCTGAATTCATAAGTTGATTATACGGCCAAAAATAAATCCTAAAAACGCTCAAATTGAAGAAATTTAAACACTATTATTTAGAATTCTGAATTTTTTTTATAAGACTCCATCAAAACATCAAAACCACATCTTAAAAAACCATCAAAATTTATGTGAGATTTCGTCGGAAGATGAAATCCACATCGGAAAAAACCATGAAGAATAGTTGAAATCGTCACGTTTTATGTCATTCTAGACACAAGTTACACTAGCACAACCAAGACATTTAGGTTACTGCATATCCCCTAATTTTGATGTAATTAAAATCTTATATCAATATGTAGATTGTATTGTAATTTCAGATTTTAAAGAAGTTACCTACCAGTCGGCTCTGCTACATGGGGCGTCTCTAATCTATTATAAATTACATAACGGAATTATTTGAGTTACAGAAGTTACCTGCCATTCAGCTCAGCTCTGCGATAACAGGGTGAGTCTCCAACACAGAGAAGCGGCCGACCAAAAAGAAACAGCAGGTCTGCATTTTTTGTGGCATAGTCTCAAGGCCGAAGCCACCACAAGCAAATACAGACCGCCTGATCCGAACGGATTCACAATATAAATCGAACAATGTCGACACCAGTCAACAATTTTCCGCCTTCCCAGGAAGAGGAGAACATGGAAAAACAAGAATTCCATCGCAACTCCAACAACTCCCCGCCTTCTCAGCCAGAGGAGAATAATGAAAAACAAGAACTCGATCGCAACTCCAGCAACTCCCCGCCTTCCCAGCCAGAGGAGAATAATGAAAAACAAGAATTCCATTCAACTGCACTGCCCGCAGAGGACGCGGAGCCTCGCGGGGTTAAAAGAAGCAACCGGGAACGAGGAGGAAAGATGAAGAAACTGAAAAGGAGGAATTACAGATCAACGTTAGAAGAAAATATAGAATTGGCTCGGGCGTGGTTGGAAAAAGGCAATAATGACACAGCAACGCCAGCAGAAACTATGGAATCGATGAACGCGTTATTCGAAATGCACGATCAGTTAGACGATTATGGGATGAGTCTGAACCAATACGATAACCTCTCCGTAGAAGAGTTGGTGCCCAAACTTAAGGAGGACGTTGTGGCGGCGAATAGGGCGAGGGACCCGACGGACGAGCTGTGGACGAGCTGTGGACGAGCTGTGGGCGGTGCCGAACGAAATCCGGGGCGACATCGCTGTGTGGAAAAGGGATGCCGGGTTGCCTGAGAAGTACATTGGGGGGATCCACCGTTGCGAGGGGAGGAGCGTGGACCGTCCCGACGTGGGCTGCGACTTCGGGGTGTTCGTTGAGGACATATATGTGTGCACGGCCACCGGTATTGTGCACGTCTGCGACGGTCAGCCCTGCTCACGAGCCACCAGGGTTGCCGGCGGCGATATCGTGTGCACCATTTCCGCCAGTGCTTTTCCTGAGCCTGAACTGCTTTTCCCAGACGAGGCGGTAGAGATTCGGTGGCAAGACGAGCGAGAGTGGAGGTGGGAACAAGACGACGAGGACGACTATAATTTGAACCTCACCATGCAACCAAGCGATCAAGAGGCACCATTCCGCCGAAGACTGAAGATGAAAAGGGACAAGACGAGGAGGAGCAGATCTTTACGGTGAACGACGAATGGACCTGTTCTGCCTCTTTGATGGAGGAAGTTATAGTTTTCATATCTTAATTTGTGTATCTATTTATCAGTTATGGATATGATAACATATAACTGTATTCATACACGCAGTTTAAACAAGTGATTAAATATGGAGAATGAGTAACAAGTGAGTGATTCATGGTTTGGGAGCTTATTTATAATAGGAAAAATAACCATTTAATTTACTCTCAGAGGTAATTTATGACATAATTTAGTGTGAAGATTCTATCCACAAGTAGTTATGACTTAATTCAGTGTAAAGACTTCATTCACAAGTAGTTATGTTTTTATTAATAATTGTTAAAATATCATTAATGATATTATATGGTTAATGTTTACAAAAATTATATATAAATTTAAATAATACTTTTTTATGTCTATATTATTTTTAAGTAAATTTAACAATCTAAACTAAAAGGTGAATAAGGAACTACTAACTACCAATTAAGTTAATCCCTTAAACACATTAATTTGATTGTTGGATAAATAAATAGACAATTTTCAAAACTGTTGAATAAATAGATAAAAAAATTCAAAACTCAACTTCTAAACTTCTAAGGAGTGGACAACTAATTTTTTAAACTTTCATGGAAAAAAATGTATCAAATTTATATAGAATAATAATATTAAATGAATTCATAATTTGGATGACAAAAACAGTTAAAAAGGTAAATACTTCATTTTAAGATATTAAAAGAAAAAGTGAATTCCTAAGAGTCCATGTATGGAAGTCAGTCAAGACATTTGTTAGATTTATGATCAATGTTTTTCTTTATTTTTTATTGAAAGTGATTTGTATTTATTTTGATTATGTGGTATTTCATATAGAGGTTAGTAGAGAATTATAAGGAATTTATGTTTCTTATTAAGATTAAGGTTGTTGTTTAATTGTAAACTTAATATGCTTACTTAATATTTTTTTCCTTTTATATAATATATGTTATAGGAATGTATATGCTACTATCTTGGTTATTTTGGTTTGGATTCTCCATTTGGTATACTTATATGCTTCTTTTTTTCTTTATAAGACATTTTATGTGGATGCATCTATATATCTTCGATTGTATTCTAATTTTTAAGTTGTTAACAACTATAAGAAAATGACCCATGGGCATATTAATATAAAGGTTGATTGGTTAAATGTGATGAGAATCTTTGCAAACCCTAATTCTAAGAAAACTGTCCATCATTTTGCTTTAGGATGAGTAAAGGTTGGTCACAACAACTCGATAATATTCTATGATGGTTAGCTTACAAGGAGAGGGATCACCCCTTGCCCCCCAACCCCTCTTCTAGAGGGAAATATCAGGGCACCGATAAAACCATAAGATAAACCTTGAAATTCCCAAAGTGCCAACATCGATAGTTGAAAATCATCCCTTAGGAAAGCAAGAGGAAAGGTAAAACTTCAAGAGAATGCATGCCAAAAATGCAACAAATCCCTAGGTATGAGATAACATCTTCTAAAATTGGTGAAAACATTCATTTCATGAATGAGCATGCACTTATAGGTAAATTTATGGGTATATGGCCATAGGATAAATCCTAATATGTTGGATCAACACTACATGGAAAACGAAAGGTCATTATGACCTTCAACTCATTTCCAAACATTTTTTCAATGTTATCTTCCATAATTTTGAAGACTAAGACCAAATATTTCAAAATGGCTCGAGTTGGTTTATATCTTTGTTTGGGAAGAAGTTACTCATGCTCTAGTATAATTCAACATGTATTCTCTACCAGCAAAATATTAAGAATCAGAAACCCAAAAGATATATGAATCATTGTAGAATCCTTTGTTCGAGCCTAAAAAGTAATGAAAATAGGCAACTACACAACCTATTCTAGAATATACATTTATATCAACGCATGTAAGTGCTTTCATAAGACATTAACCTAATTTCCCCTGATTCTAAGTGGATTCAGGTCATAGATTACAAGAACATACCTTTCTGTTGCAGAAAAATCCATGAATATGGGCATCCCTTTAGAAACTACGCTCTAAATTTTTAGGACAAGACAAAGACAAATACTAAAAGTATAGAAAATGCTTTACCAAAGTCACTACAAAAAAATGAGAAGGAGAACTAGGGGAACAAATTCAAGAAAAAGCCTTGAAACCAAAAAAAACTAGAATGACAACGACGAGGATGGTACTAGAAACCATCCAAATAATCAAGTAGACCTAGAGGAAGAATTGTAGCAAGCAAAATAATGAAGTGAAGGTAAGCAAGAAAATAAAAAAGTGCAGAAAATAACCTCTTTTAGAAACCATGGAAAGCATGGTTATAGTTGTCAAAAAACTATAAAATCCATAGGAAGAGGAATTGGAAGATATGGGTGACAGGGGATTTGGACATTGTAGGAATAGATGAATCCTGCAACAAAAATGACACCAAATCAATACCATAAAAATAAATGATCTTGTTAAATGTTTCTCTAAAAAGGGTACAATAGAAACCCTTTGGATCCTCTACTCCTATAGGAATGAACACTACCATAATAAAAATACCAATCATGCCATACCAGGGAGGAAAAAAGTGAGGGCATGGAGCTACTGAGAAACTTCTCATAGAAATAGGAGATAAGCTCATCAAATCAGGGTAGTATTCCCCCATAAATGACACTTACCAATCCACAAATTAATTATATCAATTATTGTCATCTCATGGAACTTAAGACGTTTAAATGTAGGATCGAAGCAAAGTATTTTGAGAAATATGGTTCAAACTAATAAACCATCAATTTTAGTTTTACAAGAAACAAAATATATTTTTGAAACCTTTAATAGAATTGCAAACTTTTGTTGGAAAGGATGCTAGAGTGTAGTCATAAATGTGCAGGGAGCCTTGGGAAGGATAGCCATTTTTGGGATCCTCGGTCAACAAATTTGGACAATTTAACTTCCACAAAAAACACCATAAAAACCCATTTCTAGATCATTGGATTGACCAAAGGATTCATTACCAACATCTATGGGCCCCATCTTATAGCCCAAAACCTGGATCTCCTAAATTATTTACAAATTTTGGGATATAATTTAGAGCAGAGTCACTAGACCATAGGTGGTGATTTCAACATGATCACAAACCTAGATGAGAAAAAGAAGAATAATGAGATTGGAAAGAGATAGCATTTCCTTCAATGAAGTAACATTAGACTTGCATTGTTCGAATTGGAAATGCTTAGTGGCAAATTCACTTGGAACAACAAGAAGGGAGGTGATTGAAAATGTTCCTTGTTCCTTAAAAGATTCTTAGTCTCATAATATGTATTTCAATAGGGTCACCAGGGACCTCAACTACTATTCTACCAGCAACTAGATCACACCGTTGGCCTATTAGGTTTCATCTAGATCCTAACACTAACGCTAACACTAAACCCTAACCCTTCATATTTGAATCATTTTGGATATACCATGAAGACTTCAAGAAAAACATTGATCAGTAGTGGCGGGAAGTAGACCTTGGCATAAGCCCATCCATGTATATATTTCAACAAAGATTTAAAAACCTGAAAAATAGACTATAGAAGTGAAACAAAGAAGGGTTTGGTAATATCTTCAAAGAGAAACAAAATATAGAGTTAAGTATGCAGGAGTTGTAGAAAAGTATCATTGACCATGTAAAAAATGAAGAAGAAACATGAAAAATAACAAGATATCCAAGCCTATATAAATCAAAGTTTAGAACAATAAGAAACACTTTGGCAGTAGAAATTAAGAGCCCTTTCAAAAACAATGATGTAGAGTAGAAAACAAAAATATATAATTTCTCTACAATCAATGCAAGGATAAATTATTAAAGCCATTGAAGACATTGAACATGAGTTGGTCATATTTTACAAAGAGCTTTTCACAGAAGCTAGTAAGAACATATATGCTACTATAGAAGAAATTGCTCAACCTATTCCTTTCTTAGTTACCCCACATAAAAATTGCAATCTTCTCAAACCTATCACCCTTTCCAACAAGAAAATACTTGGGACCATATGGCTTTACCATTGACCTTTTTTAAGTATGTTGGTCCATGGTCAAAATGAATTTTGGGAATTAGTAGAGGCCTATCAAAACAAAAAAGGAATTCATCAATCTCTAAATATCGCATTCTTTTCCTTAATCCCTAAAAAGGAATGGGTTTTCGACCCCATTCACTTTCAACCATTATCTCTTCGTAAGGTTATCTACAAGGTTATCACCAAAGCAATAGAAAACATGCTCAAACCCCTCCTCCCAAAGTTAATATATGTAGAGAAAATTGGATACATTGAGGGTGGTAGACACATTTTACATCAAATCATTCTATCCCATGGAGTAATTCACTCCTTGAAAGAAGAAATAAGGAATTCTTATTAAACTTGACAAGTCAAAAGACTTTGGCAAGATAAGATGGAAATACATGAGCCAAGTTCTCAATGCCTTCAGTTTCTATCCAGAATGGGTGGATTGGATTATATCCCTCACTTTTTTAGACTTTTTATCCATAATGATCAATGGATAACCTACTCCAACCTTCTCTTATTCTTGAGGTATAAAGTAAGGTGACCTTCTCTCACCTTTCCTTTTAATTTTAATGTAAATAGGTTTAGGAAGGACCACTTAGATAATGATAATAGATCATAAAATCACCAATCTAAATCTTAATTGCAATCATACCCAGTTTCTCTTTCAATTCATTGATGGTACAATTCTCATGGGAGCCTCATTGGTTCAAGAAGAGATATATTTCAAGAAAATATTGCAAACCTTCCAGCATTCCTAAGGTACATCTATCAGCCAGGATAAGTCACATACTTTCTTCACTAACACCTTATGTTTTCTTCCTTATGTAATTTTAGCACCTCATTTAAAGAAGTATGAGATACCAAAGGATAAGACTCCCTTCTAAATTCTTGGGAGAACCCTTGGTGGAGACACCTTGTGCAACTCATCCTGGGAGGATATTCTCAACAAAATCTAGTGTCGATTAGACAACTATGCCTTCATATCCCTTGATCTCTCTAGTATATTGGTATTGATAAAATCAATCCTTTATTTTGTGCCAATGTATATATTCTCAATAATGGCTACTCCCAAGATATCCTTAAATAAATCTAAAATATTCAAACAAAATTCCTTTGAAGTGGCACATCGCTGAAGCGAAAATGGTCCCTGGTATCCTGGGACAAAATTGTACCCCTAAGGTGAAAGGTGGGTTAGGTTTGAGGGACCTAGAAACTCTTAACAAAGTATTATGGGATAAAACATGTTGGATATTTATAACCAACCAACAAATCATTTGGTATTCTATTTGGAATGAAAAATATGAATTACCAGATGAATCAACAAATCTTTCCAAGTTATAAGGAAACCTAAAAACCTCTCTTATTTGGGACTCAGCGTGGACTTAGTGGAACTCAACCCGTAATCACATTTTTTGGTAAATCATGCATGGAAACATTGCTATGTTCTAGCATGATTCCTAGAAGCAAATCCCCCCTCTAAACAATAATATAACTTCAAATAGTCTCTAAAAAAATCTATAATTAAGAGAATGCATCATAGTTTCTCAGTTCTAGAAACCTAAACAAAATTCCTCATAATGGAGAAAGTGGATCCTAAAGGAACAATAGGGAATCTCATCTAGAAACCATCCAGAGATTCAAGTTTGGAGGGAACTCAAGTATTGGAAAATCAAAATCAATCATGGTAAAGATAAACTATGTTTGGGCTACAAGTAGTTAGGACTATTCAATATCAAAGAGGTCTACCACATTGCATCTAGTTGAAAAGACCTACCAAAGGACATGATTTGGAAGACAATATGGACTACCCAACTATGGCCCAAAGTAACGAAATTCCTATTTCTTGTCACAAGGAAGAAAATATTAACTTGGGACCAATTGATGAAAAGAGGTTTATTGGGACTTTCATAGTGCAACTCATGTTCCTATATTACACAGGATAATATCATCTCTTAAACAATCGTCAATTTACATCCAATCTATGGGATCGTGGGACAACAATCTTTAGACAAATCGACTGACACAAAGACTCCACACACACCACCATCACCAAGAGGAGACAACATCATTTTTAGAACCCTATCCTCAATATATCTTGGTACCTCTTTGCTAGGTTTCTTACCTAAGCAATATGGAAGCAGAATATATA